>JAHREE010000363.1:21546763-21562250 GCA_033628505.1 Tringa tobata | reverse complement strand
CCGCCTGCCTGCGGCCTCGTGTGCGAACTGGGCGCTTGCTCTCGGGGAGAGGCAGCTGGCCTGGGTTGAGTGCCAGCCTGGGACGAGTGGTGGCAGAGGCAGCGTGTCGAAATACCCTGCTTCTCGAGGCAGGCCAGCCTCCTCCCTTGCTGCTGGGCTAGGTTTACTGTGGCACCTGAGCTGTCATGGCACGGTCATGGTGCCTGCGGAACGGACATGGCTTTTTTTCTCCCAGCGCCCCTTTGTGCTCGTGCTGTCCCCCTCTCGGGGAAGAGCCGTGTGTGTCAGAGCTAGATGGGTGGCATCTTCGCAACGTGCTTCCCCGGGGTTGGGTGAAGAAGCTGCCAGATGCGGCCAGCGCTGCTCAGGCTTTCCCTCTTCTACATGAAAAGGCCTGGCTGGTCAGTGTGAGGCCTCCTGACTCCCGCGGCTCTCCTGGCATGGGCCTGCCTTGCTGCCCCTCTCCCCCCGCTCTGAAAGGCCCTCTGCATAAAGACGAAAATCTCTCTGACATTTCCACACCTCATTTAAGCAGACAGTGGAAATATTATATTCCCCCCGTGATATATTACGTATCGTCCCAAAGCTCCTCGTTGCTGTGAGCTGGTGTTGCCATGGGCTGGGTGAGTCAGAGATTCCCGGACGGTGGAGAATCCCATGTGAAATCTGAGGAGCAGAGGGACTCGGAGATGAGGTGTCCGAAACCCCCTTTCCACACCCCAGAGGGTATATGTAGGAACAACCTTCCCTTCCTTATGTGCCTCTTGGGGCCACAATTAACAATGACAGTAATTAGCATTTACATCATATTAGCAGTTTCTTAAAAGCCAAAGTAAACCTAAGTAGTCTCTACCACCAGAAGGTTGGGGTTTTTTCTTCCGCACTGGGTTGTTGGTTTGCTAACATCTCAGTCCAGTGCTCTGTCAAATCTTATTCTCACAAGAAAAGCTGTTTCTTGTGCCTACTGCGCTGTTGGTCCCGCGTTCCTGTCAATTTTATGTGACTTAGGACTTCTCAGTTCCTCAGTGCTTGCATGCTTTCATAAAATCGTAGATTCTGCATCTCTTTGAGCTGTTGCGTCAGCTGTTATGGAATCGGTTTTCTGACAGATTTGAAAAAAATAATAATTAAAAAAATCTCTGAAGGTATTTAAAAGACATGTAGAAGTAGTGCTGAGGTTTAGTAGTAACTTGACAGTGCTAGGTTGACAGTTGGACTTGATGATCTTAAATGTCTCTTCCAACCAAAATGATTCTGTGATTCTAAATCCTACTATTTAAGCTGCTAAAACTATCAGAAGGTTTTGATTGGGCTGGTTTGGGCCTATTCCCTTCCACTCACTCCCTTTCCTTCCCCCAGTACTGGGGAAAAAAAAAAAAAACCAACCAACCAACACCTCTTTCTCTTTTCTAAAACTTTTCTAAAAGTAAGATCAAAAATGTGTTTGGCAGTACGCAACTTAATGAAACAATGGAAACAAGGCTTTTCCATTTCATATATTTGTGCAAGACTTAGTCTTGAAGCTGTGGCTGTTGCTAACCCTGCTGCTGTCAAATATCCCCCCAAAAAGGGGGTATTTTATCGAGTGGGGAGGGATGCTGCCATGTGCTGAAGGACTGTGCCAGCTGGGAGGGAACACCCCTGCCCAGGATGGGGGACGCCGGCTGCAGGGCAGGGTTGGGACCTCGGGAGCCCCTCCAGAAATCCTGCTACTGCAACATGATTCCCTGTGTGCCCTCTCCTGACTGAGCTGTTCAAAAGTGATAGGTTATCCTTTCCATGTTTAAAATGTCTTTTGGAGTCAGTTAGTAGACCTACCAAAGGAGTGAATAACATGCCGAGCTCCTGGGAAGAAGCCTATTTTTGCTTTCTCAAAGTGATATCCTACGATTGTGGGAGGGGAGCCCGATTATTATTTTTTTTTTTAATTAATTTATTGTAAAAAAGGCCAAGTTCTTTTGAGTGCGGCCATGGAAGAATTCACCCATTTATTGCTGAATTCTGCTCCACCATCTGATCACTTTTGCCTTTTTTTGTCTTTTTCTAAGTTACATTTGCAAAGGGAGCCTTTAAAATGTCTTGACAGCCTGAATCAAAACTGAAGAGGTCTCAGCTGCTCCATTTATCTCAATGGATTTCTGACATAAAGCAGGGATTTAGTCAAAGCACTGCAATACTCGATTCTCTTAAAGCACATGCTTAAGTGCTGTTGAAGTACCTGCACGTTTGTGCAGCTCTGGATTTGATGCTGTGGGTGGTTGAATCAGGCCTGTTTCACTGCTTATAACCTTAGCAAAGAGAGTCAACTGAAGTGCTTATACCACCGCTCTGAATACATCCTTCCTGCCTGCTAAAATCAAAGTAGTACAAATTGAGTTTAACAACAAAATAATTCTGGGACAGCTAGTCTCATTTTCCAGAGTCCTTTTAGTTCACTGCAGGATTCTGCTGCAGTTTCCAGTGCATCTAGGAATTTTTTTGGAGAGCTTAATTTCATCGTGCTCTGCAGCATTTCACTGCAGACAGCTATAAGGATGGGGAATAATTTAAAATCCTATGTTTTAGGTGCTTACGCAGTACTATTCCTGGAGCTGTTGAGCAATACACAGCCTTTAATATATTTATCGTCAATTATCTTTCTGAAGTTTGCATCTATTATTACTCCATCTGGGAAAACAGGGTACAGAAAAGTAAAACCAGAAATCAGACAGCCTGTCTGCAGCACAGCGAGTAATTGGACCCCTGGATCCCAAGCTGCCACTGTAATCACTGTACTGCATTCCTCAAATCTGTAATAATTAAAATGACTGTCTGAGCCATTGGTTGATGTGGTGGGCTGTAGGCTTTACATTAGGGAATACGAGAACAGGAAGGCAGTGAGCTAGTGAGAGACTTTTTTTTCTGGCTCTTCCAGTAGTTCCTAACCATTAAAAGACTGAATTTATTAAATAACTAAAGATTTTAATTTCACAGACCAGTTTGATTTCAGCTCTACAAATTCATGCTTTGACTCGACTTAAAAATGGGACATAAAATTACTACAGGAGTTTAATAGTCATTAAAGAACTTGAAATGCAGTTAATAAAAATGTTTTATCTGTGTATATGTATACATATCTCAACCTCTATTAATCATTCTAGCAATGTGCATGAGTTTGGATAATCTCTCTTTTACTAAGTGTTCAAGTGGGCGATCTGCTAGCCATTGCTGCTTTCCTAAACAAATACCTTAATAGTTTCTATAAGACTTTTTCATAAGATCTTGAATTAAGACTACAGAAGAAGACACCTTGATAATATGAAGTTTTATGAGTGATTGTGTAGTCCTACTCAAATAATACTATTCTAGTGTTGTTAAGTTATCGTGGTGCTCTGTTCCATTTATCAAAAGGATTTAACTAGAAATACTAGTCTGAGATATTGGAAAATTATCCACGGATATAATTTTGCTAGTTTAAATTGTGAACTGTTCCTAATTTCTTAAACGGCAGCAGGTGATTATCTCTTTTGTTAACTAGGAGGCTGCTGTTTGTTTAGAGTCTCTAATTAGGTTTTAGAGCTGAGGTTTTTGTTAATTCCGATAGTTCTTTAAAAAAAATAAATATATATTCAGGATTAAAAAGCCATTGGCTCGGATGTTGTTATGGTTTAACCTATTAGAAGATGCGTTCTTAAATTGCGTTATCTTTTGCAGCAGTAATACTTTATGGTAAGCAAAGGATGTTAAAGTTTATTATTATCATTCTTTTAAGATCTTTATGATGGCTAAGTATATCTGTAGTTTTCAAACAAAGAAAAACTCCAACAACTGCAAAAGTAGAATTAATATTCCAGGCATACACAGTTTCTATAGTTCAGTGTACATTTTAATATTCTCTTATCTTCCCTATTCTGCCAACAGTTTCTCCCTAGGCACGTTTTGAAAGGCTGTAGGACTGATTTCCCATGGTATGCTCCACTTGGGGAGCGTCTCCCCAGGTTACCACGTTTGTGCTGCGAATCCTGCTGCTGCTTTAGTTCTGCCTAGGCAAGCATGGCTTAATGAGCTGTGGTCGGTGCCTGTTCATGGAGGTTCTGAAAACATTCTCTGCGAAACAAGTGCTTTATTTATTTGTTAGGATACAGAGGTCTGGGAGAAGATAGTTGAAACAACCAAAAGTAGCGCATATACAGTAGTTACATGGTCAGTAAAGCATGTCAACTTTAATTTATCAATAAATTTTGTCACAATAGTTTAAAATAATTTTTAGGTCTAGGGATTCATAGACATCAGAGGTTAATGTTAGAGGCTCATTGCAATAAGGTTACTTCATCCTTTATCGGGAAATATGAGATGTATTGATGTTCGGCTTCTTTCTCTTCCTTCTGCCTTTTTTTTCTTCATGTTCTTTTTTTCCTTCCTCAGCTCTGCTAGTTTCCAGAATAATATTTAATAGTGGAAAAAGTTACTAACATTTCAGTGGGTCCAGGGAAATTCTCTGGTACAGTCTATATGTTTTTAAAAGGTTGCTGAATAGTTACCTTAGCATACAGCTGAACATTGATTTCCAAAGCTGGTTCGGTTTCCACATGACCACATTCTGTTAGTGGAAGAAAAGTGTAGGTTCAAAAGTTGCTGGAAATGTGTAATTATTGTGTTCAAACCCTTAAATGTACTACTTGGCTTTCCATCACAAATAAGGTGTAGGTTTAAAGACAGTTTTTAAAATGCAATTTCAGTTATTGACAGATGACTTCATCACACTTGTGTATTGTACATTAGGTCATGTAAGGCTTTATAACGCTGTATTACCTGTTGCAGCACTAGATCAGAATAGGCTTTTTAGAAGGATTTTTGGTGTCCCATTCCTTATGTGTTAAGTGCTTTTCATATTTCATTCTCTTTAATGAAAGCTCCTTTTCATCAACGCGATTTTGGTGAAATTATCAATATTTCCTTAGCACAGAGTAATTTAAAAAAAAAATAAATAAACAAAGCAAAGGTAGCAAAACACTTCTTGAGTAGCTATTGATGTAAACTGTACTGGCTACAAGTGTCGTCATCTGCAACAGGCTTTTTGAGTATCCGAAGGATTTGCGTAAATGCATTGTCTTATTTTAATTACCTGGAGCGGTAATGAGTCAAGTTTTACTGAATATTGGCTTAATGGTGCATTTGTTTGGGACTTTATCTTAAAGGTGACCTGCAAGGTTTGATTTTATCAGACAGTAAGAAATCTTGAAAAAATGTCAATTTTATTCTCTTAAACACAAAAACACAGGGTATCAAATGCTACTCATCCTTTTTAAGAACAGCATGCTGTCAGCTTAATTCCCTTTTGAAATATGAAAATGTGCATGCAGATAAACAGTTTATTTTTGGAAGCTGGAAAACTGTATTTTCCAGATAAAGTGCATTCCCAAATATTTGAGGAAATAAGTCTAGCTGTATTCATGTTGCAGTTACTGGATACTTGTTATATTCATTGGAAACCTTGGTTGTGTTTTTTTTTTTCCCAAGGATTTGTTATTTTTGATTTTAGTCTATTTTGGGCTGAAACTGCAAATGCCCTCCCAGAGGTACACAAGTTTTTGAAGGAACAGTAAGATGATCAGTAATTTTTAATTAGGTGAATCCACATTTACGTTGTAGTTACATATTTGAGTGAACACTGTGCCTTCTGCAGGTAGTTATGTAAATGCTGGTTAATGTAGATATATATTTGAGACAAGTACTGAGACCCCAGCAATAGTTACAAACTCTTCATTTTATATTTAGATATGTGGATGTACACATTTACACTACAATGCATTGCTGGTGTTATTTTGGGTTTTTTGTGATAACTCAGTTTTTAGAGTTTCTCTAAATGACTTAAAGCCCGGTAAGGGAGTATTTGTGCAGGGGGATATATGGGCTGTTAACATTATGGCTACATAGTTGTTTTTCTGATTCTTTACTTTATTTCAGATCTGATATTTTTATGACTTCTCGTTGCCTGTAGCTTTTGAATTAAAAAATAGCCTCTGGGAAATCAATCATAAAATATTCATTCACTGTAAGGAGGCAAGGATTTCATCTGTGTACGTCTTTTTAAAACTTGTAAATACAAGTTTTCAATGGGCTTTCACTCTGTGAAAGGAAATTGCAGAGTTAGACATGTGGAAAGACACTTAGCTTTGCTTGTGTTGAATATTTATGCCCATTTAGGACTGAATGGGTGAAGGAATAGGCATGTGTAGTGTAATGATCTCAATATTGAACTGTGTTGACTGTCTGAACTGTTCATGTTATCATTGACCAGTAATATAACTAAAACTGAAGAGATGCATCAAGCATAAGTGTCATTGTTGTGCTTTTTCAAATAGCTTTTTATAGCACGCTGCCTCATCCAAGGAGGTATTGAGTAGAGGTCTTCTACGTTCTTTGAAAATAACAAGACTTCAAGGAAGACCTGGGTGGTTGTTCTGGGGTTTTTTTACCATTATATGTATTATACATGGAAAGAATGGAAAGGTAAAAATCTTCCAGAGAAAGGAGGATTTTTATGTCAGTTTTTATATTGTATCAGGAACATAAACACCACTCCTATCACATGACTCTTCTAATGACTTCTGTTAGTTGGAAGTTGTAAGAACAACAGATTTCTTCCCTGTTGTGCTATCATACTAGATTTTGCATTACTAGGTAGTCCGAGGCAGCAGTGGCAACTTGGGTTTTACTTTTAGTGATGTCATCTACCTGCCAAACAAAAACTTACTTATATATGATGCTACCTCTTCTGTTATTTGAAAACAGATTCAACATGAACCTGAACACTGACTTTAGGCATGTCTTTTCCCATTAATTCTCTTTTAGAGTGATAGCCTGCATGTCCTGTGTATTTACATAATAAGAAGAAAGGTTGATGCAACTGTAAAATATCAAGTGTAATTTTTTAAAACTATATTTAGAGTGCTCTAAGACTTTCCTTTCATGGTTACTATTCCTTATTTTCGGCTGTAGGATAAAGAAATTCCATGAACACTTGTAGTAGCTATACTTAGGGTAGTTATGCTTAATTTTTGTATTAAAATATTCTGTCTCAGAACTGTTGTCACAAGTTCTTTAAATTAGTTACCAGGTACTTTGTCCATTACTTGACTTTTAATTTATTCTGGAATGTGGTTATTGCTTATGTATCCTGAATGTCTGTCTAAGATAATGTGTGGATCTTTTTTTTTTTTTAAAAAAAAAGGGGGGGGGAAGTAGTCTTATGCAATTAGATCTTATCCTAAATCTTTTCTTTCTTGACCACTTGTTTTTTGTTTTGTTCTTTTGTTTTGTTTTTTTCACTTAGGAATTTTATGTACCTGGTGGAGATGGAAAAAGATGAAAAACAAGCTGACTTCCTGGAGAAAGAAGGCGGCAAATACTTAATGGAACTTTGTTACTGTGGAACCACGTTTTGAGTGCTCCTCCTAGACATCTTTCAGAAATATTCTAGATATCAGCAGATTGATATGATTGGAAACCTGGGTCATCAAACAGCATACACTGGAAGAAGCCTGCTTGGAATATGACATTTTTGTATTGTTTCTGAAAGTCTGTGAGAAAACACTGTAGACACTTACCCATTATTTCTTAACTCTGCATCTCGATTTAGCTACAGCAAAACTAGTCTTTGAAGTAAATAGAACCAGAGCCCTTTTGGAAACTTTTATTGAACATGACTCATGGAGAAGAGCTTGGCTCTGAGATGCACCAGGATTCTGTTGTTCTAACTTACCTAGAAGGATTACTAATGCATCAAGCAGCAGGAGGCTCAGGTACTGCAGTTGACAAAAAGTCTACTGGGCATAGTGGAGAGGATCAAAACTTTAAGATTTCTGGAAATATATTTCCCAGCTGTCAAAGTAATGGTCCAGTTCTTAACACAAATACATATCAGGGATCTGGCATGCTGCACCTCAAAAAAGCAAGACTGCTGCAGTCTTCTGAAGACTGGAATGCAGCAAAGAGAAGGCGGTTGTCTGATTCCATTGTGGATTTAGATGGAAAAAAGGAAGCTTTGTTAGCTGGCATGGTTGAAAATGTGCCTAAAGGCAAACAGGATAGCACATTACTTGCCTCTTTGCTTCAGTCCTTCAGCTCTAGGCTGCAGAGTGTTGCTCTGTCACAGCAGATTAGGCAGAGCCTTAAGGAGCAAGGGTATTCCCTTAGCCATGATTCTTTACAAGTGGAGAAAGATTTAAGGTGCTACGGTGTCGCATCCAGTCACCTGAAGACTCTACTGAAGAAGAGCAAAGCAAAAGATCAGAAGCTGGACAACAGCCTGCCTGATATAACAAAGAACCTGCCTAAGGAGAGGTTTATAGAATCTCCTCATGCCGTGCAGAGCGGACCTAAAGTGATAAATGAGCCACTGTCATGTGCTGCAAGATTGCAAGCTGTTGCAAGCATGGTAGAGAAACGATCTAGTCCTGCTGCCTCGCCGAAGCCCAGCGTAGCATGCAGCCAGCTAGCTTTACTCCTTTCAAGTGAAGCTCACTTGCAGCAGTACTCCAGGGAACATGCTTTAAAAGCACAAAATGCAAATCAAATAGCAAGTGAGAGACTTGCAGCCATGGCCAGATTACAAGAAAGTGCTCAGAAAGATATTGGCCAATTTGGTTTAGCAAAAGGAATGACAAGCCATCTCAATGGTCAAACAGGATCATCAACCAAAACTGTATCTAGCAAAAGCAATATGGCACCGTTTCAGAGCTCGGTGGGAGTCATGCATTCGCCTGCCAAAAATGTGGGATACAAAAGTACTTTGGAAAGGAGCAACCTGAAAACCTGTCCCAGCAACAGTTTGCTCTTGCATCTCCTGAAAAGCCAGGATACCACCAAGCATGTAAAAGGGCACGAACAGAGTGAGAGGGCCAGCATTTTTGAAGACAGCAGCACACCAACAACTATTGATGAGTATTCAGACAACAACCCTAGTTTTACAGATGACAGCAGTGATGATGAAAGCTCCCATTCTAACTGTCTTCCTATAGACTTATCCTTTAAACAGAGGACAGATAAACCAGATGCAGGTCCGCCTGCATCGCTGGATAACCTGACTCAGTCCTTGCTTCATACCTGGGATCCCAAAGTTTCTTCTCCAGAGAACAAGGAAGACAAAGACACTCCGAAGGCTTCTAAGCTGAATCCCCACCAGAAAGTAACGCTGCTTCAGCTGTTACTTGGGCATAAGAGTGAAGAAAAGGTAGACAAGAGTAATGACCCTCAGGGACCACACAGTGCAGCTGATGTGGCAAAATTCACTGTACAGACTGGTAAAAGGACTCCTGTAACTGACAGTCCCAGCGCAAATCGAATGACTCCGTTAAGCACTCCGCCTTTGCTGGCTTCTTCAAAAGCAGACTCTCCTATAAATCTCTCGCACCAACCGTTAGCCATCAAGCGTAGCTCGCCACCGTATGCCTGCAGCATCCAGCCAGACAGGCTGGTGAATCCCGCATCTAAACACTTGATAGACCTTTCTAAAAGCAAAGAAATTCAAGGAGTCAAGCTGAACAGGAACGATAGTCCCCAGAACTCTTCGGCTTTCAGTGCCAGCAAGCTGTTGCAGAACCTCGCTCAGTGCGGCATGCAGACTTCCATGTCAAGTGAAGAACAAAGAGCCGGCAAACAGCTGCTAGCAGGGAACGCGGATAAACCTGTAGGCTTGATTGATAGATTGAACAGCCCTCTGCTTACGAATAAATTGAGTACGCATGAAGAAAATAGCAAAATATTCAGTTGTCAGCCTGCACCCGCTGAACAAGGACTTCCAGGTTCGGAAATAGAAAATCTCCTTGAAAGGCGCACTGTCCTTCAGCTGCTTCTCGGAACTCCCAATAAAGGTAAAAGTGAAAAGAAAGAGAGGATGCTTTTAAGAGATGAAAGTTCTCCAGAACAGACAGATAAAGCTTTGAATGAGCAAATATTGACGGTGAAAATAAAAACTGAACCATCTGAAGAATCAAATGTTCCTTATAATTCAAATGCACAACAAGTGAGAGAGTGCAAGGGTAACACATTTCAAGGGTTTGTCCATTCACTGCAGAGAAACACAGCTGCTTCTCCAGCATCTGAGGAGTTGAAATCTGAGCCTCTTTCGCCGCAAGATTTCTCTTTTTCCAAAAACGGCCTGCTAAGTCGGTTGCTGAGACAGAGTCAAGACAGTTACCCTGCAGATGAGCTGGACAGGAGTCACCGAAACAACGACCTGACACACCTTGAATCAAAGAGTCTTTGCACAGTACCGAAGAAGAGGAAGCTTCATGCTGAGCCTTTGGAAAGTCCATTAAAAAAGATGAAAAGTAATGTGTCTGATGCTGCAAACAATCATGCTTCTCCTACCGAGGCACTGTACGGGCCTTTGCTGAACCAGCAAGAACTGAAATTCGGCAGAAGTGATGCTGAATTTAAATATGCTGTAAGTCACGGTTCAAATAACGAAAGTGAAAATAGGAGTTGGTCTAGAGATAGTAAAGGCTTTAATGTGTTGAAACAGCTGCTTCTCTCAGAAAACTGTGAGAGAGATCTGTCACAACATAGGAATAACATACTAACAGAGGGCAAGAAAAAAGGAAACAAATCCAGTGCAACAATTAATAAACCTGAATTCAGCATTTCTTCAGTAGGTGCATTAATGGGAAGCCCTGTACAGCAGAACAATTGTGTAGACCATAGAACATTTCAGTATCCCTTAGCAGTCAAAAGTCCTGCTGGTTCCCCCTTCCCTGAACATATGGGAAGTACGGTATCTAGACTTGAGTCCGACCAGTTTAGCATGTGTCCCGTGCCCAGTGAAAAAGGGCCCATCAGATGGGTGATCACAGGTATGGACAAGAGTGATTATGAAAAAGACTCTCCGAGACTGACCAAAACCAATCCAATATTGTACTACATGTTACAGAAAGGCGGCAACTCTGTTAGTAGCCAAGAAGCACATGACAAAGAAATCTGGAATGAACCTTCATTTACTGATAGTTCAACTCATGTTACAATCAAAGAGGAGTTGACATCCGATGCAGAGCTTAAAACTCCTTTTAGTAACTTAAGAAGCCCTTACAACAGCCATATGGGGAGTAAGACCTCTCATCAACATGGTGTGAATGGAGAAGCGCATGGACTTCTGGAAAAAGTGCTAACAATCAAAAAAGAGCCAGAATAAACTACAGCCTCCTCAATGAGTTTACAATCAGTGGTTTTGAATCTTTGTTTAAAAAAAAAAAAAGAGAGAGAAAAAAAATGAGTATGAACTTGACTACTGTATAAATTGAGCATGATTTTAGAAAAGCATGGTCTAATTGAAACATGTTTTCATTTGATAAACTTTTTATTTTTCTGGTGATGTTATTTAAAATACATGTAGATAAAATTTGCTTTACAATAGATTGTCATAAGGAAACTAGAAAGGTTGTAATCTGTACAAGACATTTCTGTATGCATCAGATTAAGTTATGAGTACTCTTTGATCAGAGTCTTATTTGGATCTGCAAGTTTTTGATATAAAGTGTAAGCGTACAGCCTAGGTGGTGGTAATGCTGCGTTTCCTCCCTCCCTGTAAAATAATCCTTATTTTTTGGAAGCCTGACCATAGAGACAGTGTACTTTGTTTTTGTTTTTTTTTTTGAATGTTTAATATGTTTTGTGAAATTTTAAGAATAACTTTTAAGAAATGGAGCAGTCCGTCCAAGGTATTAGCTTGTCATATTGGAAAACCTGTGTCAGTGTTAATAATTGAAATGCACTGAAATGTATTTTTTAGTGCTTCCAAAATTTTTATTGTTATTTTTAAATCTTGTTTGTGGTCCTGCCAGAATAGTGGTGTAAAATCTATTTTTCTTCCTTGCCCTGCTCTTGACAAATGCCTTCCTCAGAATCCTTAGCCATAGTTGTGAGTTACTAGTTACGATTAAGGGGTTTTTCTAGGGTTTTATACAAAAGGCTGATTTTCATAGGCCATGCAAGTACTGCATGAGTCGTCTTAACGGCGCATTCCTCTCACTTCCCTGCTTAAAAGGGGAAAGCCAAAATGCCTCCTGGAGTAGTGCCATTAAGAAAGCTTAGTAGATATATTTGGTGAGGAAAATAGTAGAAAGTTTATGAAGAGGATGAGCAAATTGTGTCTGTAGTGCCATCCTGCTTCCCCTGCAGAAGAATACCAACTGTGCTAAAGCAGCACATCAGGCTTCCACTCAAAGATGGGATAGGATTTTAATGAAAAATGTGTTGGCCTCTTCCTACAGCCAGGGAAAAGAATCCATATTCTGCCAATATTTATTACTCTCTGAAGAGCTGATGCATGATTTAATGCACTACCCTTTCACTGCAGAAAACCTGGTTTTAGAATAATTTTTCAGGTTGCACTGAGGATAAAATTGTGGTTTTGTCATGTTCTGTAATGGATAGTGGGACACGTCTGAGAAATCCTCCTCTGCCCTTTTCCTCAATCCCCACCTGTGCTGTGATTTGTAACATCTGGCTATACCAGCCTGAGACGGGAGTAACTGAAAATTGCGGTCAAAGCTGAGACACCTTAAAAGAATTGCTGGCTGGGGAAGAGGCATGTGGCTCTGCTTTCCTGTTAACACTGTCAGTGTTAACTCCATTTGCAGCCCTTATTTCTCATGGGGGAGGAGGAGGATAAAATCCAGGTCTTCTAAATTATATACATTATTGGCAACCGTAAGTTTTGCTGAACTTTTTACTCCCCTGAAAAAAGAAATGTTCTCTGTAGCCTCTAATTTCACTGATAATCCCCTATCCCATCAGCAAACAGCTAAGTAGTTGGCTTGCTCAGATAATGAAAGCTCCGCTCCGCTTTAATTTTGACAATTTTCACCATTGAGAGCTGATGACATGACAAAACTGCTGTTTCTGTCCATCTCATGGTTGCATAGCAGGAGAGATGGAGCATTTTGCTCTTCTCCTTTCAGGTTTGGTTTTGGAGGTCCTTTTCCCAGATTGCTGGCTTGCCAAAACAGAGAGAGCTGTTGTCCCCCCTCTCGTCCTCCACCCCCTGCCTGGGATCAGTTTCCCCTCTTTCCAGTGCAGTCCCTACTGAAAGGGACTTCTCCTGGCTGCCAGCTGGAAGATGCACCACTATTCTGTTTTACCCCCCTGGGGGATACCTTCTCGTAGGGAACACAAATATTTGGCAGTATCCGATGTAAAACATTCCCCCTGGTTTATATGAGAAATAACAGAGCGATTTAAAGATATATTTTTATGTTATTTGGGTGAAGCGTAATATATTAATGGGCTGTACAAAGAAGATTTATATTTTAAAACCTTCACACAAATCTAATATCATTTTAAATGTCATTGTCTGAAGTATAATATAAAAATAAAATTTTGTTTGTCTTTAATATTGCATTTATAAGTGGCCCAATGACAATTCAGATGTCTCATAGAATAATCATTAACGAGATAAAGTATATTTTGGATTGACAGTGGAACTGAATTCTTTTTATATGAGTCAACCCAGCAGAAATATTAAAAAGATGGTATTTGTTCCATCCATTAAATGTCTCTTAAAGTCTTAATTGATTATTTTTCTTGAAACAACATGTATATAGCTAGGAAATATATACAATATAGAATAATAGATGGTCCCCGGAGTAAATACAGGGCTATAATTTACTTGAAGGGCTCCACAGAAAAATGCAGCTTGGATGGATGTGAAATAATCTGGTTGGAAAAATTTCATCAAAACAAAGTTGAGATGAAAAGTAGGGAGGAGAGTCTAACCCTAACAAAAAGTAATATTGGAGTCTAGGAGTGTGCTTACCTATGTATTTATTCTATGGTAGTCTATTGTTATAATATATACTTTTGAACATTTAGTTTTTAAAATTTTATAAAACATTTAAGTTAAAACGTTAACAGCTTGACCAGTTAATGATTTAGCTTTCTTTTTAGGTGATATTAATGAAAGGGTATTACCATTCTCACAGACGTCAGTAAACTATAATACACAAAAGCTTAAGTTTAGGACATGCTGTTCATGGAAGAGTCTCACCTCTTGAAGGCGTTGAGGTCTCAAGCAGTGTGTAACACACCAGTGAGGCCCTTGAGAGAGGGTAGGGCATGCCACCTGAAAGCTCTTCAGTCTCCTATGTGAAACTCTCCAGTATCACTCCTGTTACCCCTCCCTAGGGAAAAGAGGTCTTTAAAATCTGCCCTGGCCACATTTACAGCCTTTAAACCTGAGGACCAAAGGCTCTTTAAGCATTTTTTTTTTTTTTTTAATATATATATATACATCTTGTAGGTGAATAGAAAGGGGTCACCATTGTTTTCCTTGGGGGCTTTTCCACCAGAAAAGGGGGTGCAGGATCTGGGTTTGCTGCACCAGCAGAAGGCTTGGGCTGGCCGTGTTTCCCCAAGCAACTCAAAGATCCTTGATTTCCACCAGTTCCTATAGATGAACGATAAACCAAGGTCACCTGAGTAATGCTTGGTAGTCTCAGCAACGCCTGTCTCCTCGGTTCAGTAGGCATTCCCTGCTAGGCTATGCGTTTCGGCTGTCCCCAGTGTGCTTCCTCAGTCTGGGGGAGCGGAAGCTTCGAAGATAGCTGAGGAGGCTGAAGTTTCAGCTAGGCTTTTAGACTACAGACTTGGGAGGAAAGTGGGGCCTTGTCAGATATTGGCAGCAGTGGCTGTGTAGGTGAAGAGGTGCAGGATTGATGGGTGCTGTTGTGTGATCTCATCATCAAAGGAGCCAGGGGAGGTGATCAGATCCCGGTTGTAGCTGCTGAGACTGCTGGGAGAAAGCTGCCTACACCCTGTGAAGAAGTTAGGGATGCGTCTGCTACACTTAACTTGTGTTTGCAGCCCCTTGGGACTTATCCCTGAATCAACTTTAACCTCACTTAACTCAGAGTAGTAGCAGGAGCAGTTGGGTTGCAAAGTGCCCCGGTGCCTTGCTCGAGGGGGCACCTACAGGCTCGTGCTGCTTCACCCCCTGTGGTGGTGCAGCGCTCCACCCTACCTAGATTTGGGGATTGGCTTGTCATTGCCAAGCAGATATGCCTTTTCTTTCCAGAGGAAAGCGTACAGGACTGAGAGAACTAGATTTCTAGTGTCTCCTCTGCCAAAGTTTGAGGAAATGATGGGGGGGGTAACGCATGACCACAGAATCAAAGGTGTTTTGCTGGAGGGCTTCTCTACTGATACCGCGTAACTGGATGGCTCAGTTTGAGAAGCTTATAAACATTATGAGATCAAAAGGGAATTCAGCCATAACTTTCACTTTTCTTAGCCATTTACTCTTAGTAATGTTTTTAAATTTTTGATTTACAAATGTTTTTAAAAGAAAGAAATGAATGGTTTAAATTTTCCCCGTTAAATGTTGGTGAAAGTATTACAGCTCTCATTGACGTCAGTGACATGATATTACCAGTTTGTTCTCTGCCACATCTTACAGAGGAGTAAACTGGTAAGTATATATTATATATATTTATATATAATGTAAATATATTGA
>JAHREE010000363.1:21427507-21543180 GCA_033628505.1 Tringa tobata | reverse complement strand
TCTTGTACGCCATGACTTGGGAAAAGCTTTTCTAGGGGTTCTGTGGAAGAGAGAAGGAAGTTCCTCTAATACCTCAGTTAGCTGTTAGAATTGTGCAACTTTTTTTTTTCCAGATGTGTTATTCACATTTGGCTCTGAAAGAAATTCTTGGGTTTTTGTTTTTTTTTTAAAGAAACTTAAGTGACTCTGCTACGCCTCACAAATGGCTCAGCATGTGATTCACCTTTGGTCACCAAGGCTGTTCCTTCAGTTGCTACATGCTGGTACGTGTCTGCATGCCGGTTTGCTATGGCAAACCAGTGGCCTGGGGGTGTTACTCACCTCTTGGGGCACGATTAATTTAAGGGGAGGAGGAAGAAAGAGGGAAAGAGAATCTTAGGGTAGCAAGGTGCAAAGGTGTTGTTCTCAAAATCTTAGAAAGCCAGCTACAAAGATGTTCCTCTCAAGTGCCTTTTACTTTCTAATGTCACCTCATTTTCTTCTATTCAACATGGTCACAGGGAGCAAGCCTTCATTAGCCTCTGCAGCAAGAATTGGATATATCCAGGAAACAAAAACCTCACGTAGCTATTCATGTCATAGATAACAGTAACTATGGTTCAGTGTCACTGCTTAAATCTCAGAGTATTACCCATGCAAGTTTACTTACTTCCTAGTCCAAAATGCAAAGAAGCCTTACATTTTATGCGGAACTACTGATAGCTCCTTGGACAGCCTGTAAATATGCTTGAAAACCTGAAAGGAATTAATTTAGCTAATCCTTCCATGTAGCGATGTGTCCATCTCTTGTACAAACAACCGCTAACTCTCATGCCATTTTTTCCCTTCTTCTTCCCTATTATTTTGAGTCCTTTAATCTCTTTTTTAAACTGGATGGGAGCCCAGTCAGCAGCCATGAAGGGCTGAGGAGGCAAAAAAAAAAAGAAGTATATTTTTTTAAAGAAAAAAAAGAGCTTTGAAATAAGTGTTTGCCAAAGGTACTACCTTATGTGTTGACTTTATTGAATGCTGTATCTTGCTCTCTCCTCCTGAAATTATTCACCCAAGGCACTGCATAGTGCCTGTACACTGAGCAGAGAGGTGATGACCTCCAACAGCACCTACCCCCTGTATCTCTTTCCTTTATTTCAGAATGCTGCTTACTATGGCAGAAAGAAGCAAAATGTATGTTTTCTGCAAAAAGAATGCTATTTAAGAGTTTTTTAAAAGTAACACAGAATAGAAGGTGCAAGAACAGGACAGGTTAAGAGAAGGAAAATGTGAGAGGGAATTTTTTCTTTTAAGCATCTTCAGCGTGGTCCAGCTGTCAGCCTGTTACCTGCTCCCATTCTGTCCCACCACCTGTTTCCCAGAGGGAAGGCACAAGGGCAGTGCAGGCAGTGGTTGCTTCCCAGGGGGCCAAATCCTGCTGTTTGCATGAGATCTGATGCTGGGAGCTGGTGGTGGCTGCTCTCACCGGTGACACAACGGGAGCAGCTGCAGATAGAGGAAAAGACACTGAAAAGTGCCCTGCTGAAAAGCCTTAACAGCCCAAGGAATCATCCTGTATTTTTGCATAGCATAGATTTGCAGTTATTAATTTAGAAGTGGAAGGAGTAGTTGTCTAGAAACAGACAGCAGTTGTGAATACAGACAGCAATATTGAGCAAACATCCCACTTTTTAAAACTTGCATAGAAGGTCTAAGGTTAGTTACATAAAAAGATTATTTTTTTTTTATATCCAGTGGCTTCAACAGATTTTTTTTCATTGTCTTCCCACGTCTGCTTAGCCCTTGAAAGCTTAGTTCACTTTAGTAAGAAAGGTGCTATTCCAGTTTTCCTGTCATGTTTGTCTCTCTTTTTACATAAGCATTTATGTTTTGCTTACATTAGAAAAATACGGCTTGCTCTCCCTTGTTTGATTTCAAACCGTGTAACGCTGTACAATTCCGCCTGCAAAACGTCTCCTGACAGCACCAGGAACCTCCTGCATGGAACAGAAGTCTCCTCTGACCCAGGCTAACTGTTGTTCCTCGCTGCTAGGATGCCTGGAGCGGTAAGTGGTAACGTTAGCGATGTGAGATACTGAGCACTGCATAAATTTCTGCCTAGTTCAGTTTTTGTTTCTCCCAGTTTGGATCAAGGGGATATGGAAATTTTTGGCAGTACGTAGGGCATGGGCTGCAGAAGCAGCAGCCAGTTTCCAGGCCTCTGCTGTCTTCATGTTACCTTGCATTAATGGCACAGCTGCTCCAGTGTCACCCTTTGAGCATGTGCCCAGTTGGCCCAAAGCAAACATAATTATACTGGAGATGAGATGGTGCTGCCCATTTTGATGTGGAATGTCGCTGCCTGTGGTGTGGAGCCCTGTGCTTTGCAGGAAAGTAGAGGATTTGCCGGATGATATGAAACTCTTGACAACTGTAGAAACATCTGTAGGGTAGGGTGGTGCTCCTTGTTTTTTGACAAGCAATGCTGGATGCTTGGAGCTTTCCCTCCTTCTCTGCCTTACGCACCATTGCATGTATTTTTTCTGGACTGGGAACCAGGAGGGGAACAATTTGATGAATGAGAACAGCACTCACAGGGCTAAATCCAGTCCACGGAGTGAGCAACCAGATGAGAAAGTGAGGAAGCACAGAGACATCTGTCCAGAAAGGTATCAAGGCCAAAAGACAGTTACAGAAGTAGATTGGTCAAAGAAAGAGTGTTTGGAAAGATGCTCTATATCTTTTCTATTTAGTATGCAAATTTCTGCTATTACCTGGGACCTGACGAGGATTAAAGGAGGTAACAAAAAGGGTCTTTCTGGCCACAGCTGCTGCTGCTCAGTGGGGTGGGGATACAGAGTGGCCAGCTAGGTAGGTAGTATCCTGAGCCTGGAGGGAATGATGACTGGGTTGGGCTTCCTGAAAGAGTCCAGGATAAAGAGGGAGACAGAAAAAAGGACCCTGGGAGGAGTATTGTGGTACCAGGATGTCTTGCCTTAATGTGTTTAAAAGCAGAAGTCCGTCTGCTACATTTTCTTTTTCCATAGGAGATGTTACAGCTGCTACATCATCATGTTGATTCAGGTTCAGCAGCAATCACTGCAGTCTTCCTGCCATGAGCAAGGGTTGCTCTTGCCACGGTATTTGGAAATACATGACATAGATCTCTCCTACTATCAGGTGGTGCCTGCAGCCTGTCGTGACTGGTTGTATTTCCCACCACCACTCTCACCAGGAGAAGAGGGATGGTCCCCAAATTATGATTGAGGAACCCCAGGTTTGCATTGTGGTGAACTGTGGTGTTTCATGAGATTTCAGCTGGGATATACAGCCATATTGCATGTCAGGATTTCTATGTTAAATAGAAAAAAAGATACTTGTCCTTGTTTTAGGGAGACTTGAATGCTAGTAGAATATGAACTGTACATGTACCTGAGATAGACAAGAGAGTATCATTTGTCTTATATCAAGTTTTGGTGTGTTAAAAGGCATAGCATGTGGTTTGGCCTTTCTATTTACTGAAATGTGAAGTTTCCCATCAGATGGGGAATCTGAGAGATTACATGTGACAGATTAGAAAGTAAAAGGTAAACTCCAGAACTCTGGTCTCTTTTGCTTCCTATCTGCATCGGTTATTTACATCACACTCTCTGGCCCTGCCCCTGCTTTGGTTATCTCACCTGGGACCTTTGAGTAAAACTAGGTTAAAATGTACTTGCAAGAGGAATATTTTGGAAATATAACTCAATTACAATGCATTAAATAAGCAAGTTTAAAAGCCAGTGAGGATGAAGAAAATGGAAGAAAGGTTTCTGAAGCCGGAGAGTAACCTAAGTGGAAGTAGGGCACCAGCTATGATTTGTACCTGAAACTTGTGAAAGCTGACCCCAGGCTTGCAATTGTGTAGCAGGTCTAACCCCTAATAGGCTTGGACAAGGAAATAAGACCTTGCAGCAGTGAAAGTGCCTTTTTGTGACTACGCTTGTGGGAGCCTGATGACAGTGTTTTTTCTCAGCTGCGCTACACCTCACTGTGTTTTCCTCAACATAAAGCTCCTTTGCTTAGGCTTCGCTCCAGTGTTCAAGATTTCAGTGTATTTTTAGCATGTTGTTTGTTTATCATCTGCCATATATTTCTCATATCAACAGCAGGGCCAGTTAAACATGGGGTCTCATGTCTAAAATAGCTTTTCTTGGAGAAGGCAAACACAAACAGGGCTCATGCACTCTGATTAGGTTTTTTTGTGAGGAAAGGGGGACTTTTCTAGGAAGAATAAAAAAGTGGAAAGTCTTTAAAGCTGATTGTGTCTCCAGCTAATCCGAAATGTTTGCGTTTATGTGCAAAATTAGGAGTTTTGGTGCAGGGAATTGTTTTAGCATTTATTTCTGTGGAGAGAAGTGTGAATGAGCACATGTACATAAACGCATGCAGAAGATGGGTACAATGGCTCATGCAGACAGAAGAAAAATTAAGAAAGCTGACAATGCAAGGGCTGTTTTTTTTAAAACAGTAGGGGTGTATAGTGAGCATTCTTGTAGAGTAACCATTATTTATTAAGTAGAGACAGAGAGAGTGGAGCTATACAAAAATATAATGAGACATGCTTCAAGGAATTTGCAGGCTATTACAAACTCAGAAAAAACACTGCAGGCACATAAAGTACATTAAGTGCTGGTACAAGTTAGCAGTAGTGAAGGAATCTGGCTGAGGTCATTGTTGAAAAGTATTGTGAAAAGAGTAAGTCTGGAGGAGGAGGAGAGGGGAAAGTCATCTGAGGTGAAATTCTTTGGAAGACTTAAGTGGACCTGGCACCAGCTCCTCTGCATGGGGTGGATTTTATCCTTGACGCTGGGGAAAGATGACTTCCCATTTGAAGGGGCTGTTGGGGAGAGGAGAAAAGGGAAGCAGGTTGAACTGGAGGGAAAGGTTTTATGGTTGCGTTGAAGGCAACTTTTGAAGGCAATGAGGGGAAGATGAGAGCAGGAGGGGAAAGAGGGAAGAATTTGGATGTGTGCAACTACAAAATAACAACTGAGCTTGGTTTGCGCCTACTCAAGAAACACTGGTTAGACATGGTACTGAGCTGATTTTCAGGAGTTGAGTCAAGCCAGAGCCTTCAATATCTTCTGAAATTTGGAAAAATGGTAAAGAAAACAAGAGCAGAGGAGGAGGGAGATTCATTTAATCGATAGATTTACTACCTCGGCATTGGTATTCTTTATTTCAGGAGGGAGTGTGTGTTTCTTAACTTGAAACCCGAATGATTATCTATAGATTGTGTTATGGAAGTGATCAGAAAAGGGGCCTGTTGCTGCGAGTTTCCCTAGTGATCCCTTAAAAAAAATATAAATCTATCAGCCCAGAAATAAGTATGGGAAAAAAAAACATGAAGAGCAAAAGTGGGGTGAGAAAGAAGTTACTTTATTAAACTGCCCAGAGGAAAAAAAAAAANCAAAAGTGGGGTGAGAAAGAAGTTACTTTATTAAACTGCCCAGAGGAAAAAAAAAAATTGAATCCCTCCCTCCCGCCTTATTTAATACATTAAGAAATCTAAAATATGCATTTGAGGTGTCTGGCTAAAAAGCTCTGATGTTGTTGGAAATGCTGCTGTGTCCCTGCCAACGCGTTTGCAGCCTGCGTGGGTACGACTGCATGGCGGCGGGGGCAGAGCACAGGCGTGCTCCCAGGGCTTCGCATGCGACCGGCCTGGAGGTTGTAGCAGAGAAGCACAGTGTCACCCGGGTCTGAAAAACGAGCGGTAGCGAGGTAGAAACAGGAAAGGCCGCGTGGAGAGAGCTGGCTCCCAAGTCCCCTGGGTGTTCCCTTTGTTTATGCTTAGTTGCTTTTAACTAGAGCAGAAATATAGCCTGGTGCGTGGGTGGTCCCCGCACCGCAAACCCAAGGCGAGTCTTTGCTTAGTTAAAGGTTAGTGCTGACAATACCATCTTATCACTGCAAGCTGAAAAAAATGTAGTGGGACTTCCTACTAGTGAGTTTTAGGGAATTTTCCTGATTTCTGGTTTCCAGGGACAAGAAAATAACAAATTGCGGCTGATATAGTGTAGCTATTGGGAGGGTTTCAAACAGCCATGGTTTTATACTGTTTGATGAAGCAGATGACCTTACCTGCTCTATAATTTACAAAAGAACCTACTCACACCTTCTTTTGTTTCATAATATTACTGTGTGTTTGTGGGGCTACACACATACAGTGGAGCCAAGCAGCTACAGGTAGCACATAAGCCTGGTTGCTCTCTACAACAAACTGTGGAGAGAAGGGGCAGGTGGCCTTTCTTCAAGTCTTCAGATCATGAATTTCAGGATGGAACTCTTTGTCCTTTTTATAAATCACCCAAGAACATCTTCTGACCTAGGATTTGTTAAGCTATGAATGCCTAGCTTTCACTTTTCCAACAATGCAGGCTTGTTTCTTTCGGGTGTGATCTTTTTGGCTCTCTTTTGGTGTAACTTAATGAGTCTTGGTAACACCTCAGCTCTGCAGACTGACCTCCCTTACCTTTTTTATAGAGAACATTGAGACTTGGACTAAACAACACTGCATTTAGATATAAATGTAGGTAAACTGCATGTTGTTCCCCAGATATCTTATTATGCATTTAGGGGGATTTGCCATTATCTTCAGTTTCTGCATTCCTCGAGTCCTCGATTTGCAGCAGGAATTCTGGAATTTATGGGTTCCTGCATTTATTTCATAGCAGGGCAGACACTTTTAAGTCAGTGAATTCAACCATCCTGACAAAAAAATTTGCTTTTTCCAGGTGTCTTTCATAGGCTTCTTAGAAATTTTCCAGGATGGTCAGAGTCTCTGTGGCCCTAGTAGAAAAATATCTGCTGTTGAGAGACAGTCTCTAAAGATTATTCATGTACAATGAGTAAAAGATGCAGGAACACTTGATGAAAAGAAAAGAAAGGTTTCAAAACAATTTAGATTTCATTGTATGGCAGGTGATTTCTCACCTATTTAGCATGTTAGTTAGTGTGAATATATCTTCTGCACATCTCCTCAGCAAAATCTGTTTAGAACAACCCACACGGAGATCTGGAAGCACAAACTTGCACTTTGGGAAAAAAAATGCAACTGTGGACTGCTGCCCCTGCCAGATTACAGGAGTTTATTACTCTTAGGGGAAAGCTTAATAGTCTGTTAATTGAGAAGACAGAAGATCTTTTACACTTGGCTGCACACTATTATTAGGAGCGTAGCAATAAAGGGAGCAAACCTTAGCCTACATATTCAAGAAAATTTTGCAAAATAATTTTAACAAGATAGTGATGGATTATCTGTGCTACGATGTGTGTGGTTCTCTGCAGAGCACAATAGGGCTAATAGGAATAAAAGCATTGACTACAGACAGAGATTTTGCTGATTTTTATTATTGCCATGGACAAGGTGAAGTTGCCTAAGCAAGCCACATGGTTCTTCAACATTGTGTGAGGTCCAGACCTGTGAGAAGAACTGTGGTTTTTCTGGTGCTTCTGACTTATTCCACAGAGTTGCAGAGTTGCAACTTCATAATAACCACGGTAGTGTGGAGCCAGGCCTAGCCTGCAGAAAATCAACAATTTATCCAAAATCTCACCGCTTTTTAAACTTTGAATCCCGACTGTTAGATCGGAGTGAACGTTGAGTTCCCTGAAGGTACAGAACAGTTTGTTCCAAGGTTTTGCTCGCTTTGTATGCAGGCGAAACTGCTGCTTTTCAGAGTGTGATCTGATGGTACTGTGATTCACACATAGTAGCACTGGTACCATGACAACTCCAAACTTGGAGTGCTTGTCAATTTCAATCTCAACTCCCACTGCCAGCCCCATCTTTTCTAATTCCCATGGTTTGGTTTGGTTGCATTGGGGCTTTTTTGGTTGGTTGGTTTGTTTGTTTTTTAAATGGTACAGTGTCACTCTGAATTGCTTCTACAGACTTTAATGCAAGTTGTTTCTGCCCCAATTTAGACAAAGAAAAGCACGCTTTAGCATTAAACTTGCAAACAATTCTGGGTCTTACAATTTTATACCTAAGTAAATTATGGCTCTGCAAGCAAGAGATGATTTGATAAACTCTGTTGTGATTGATTCTTATCAACTTAAAAGAAGTCAGGCATGTGACTGTGCTGCCAGTATGAAGTCTATGAAATTTAGATCTCGGGCATGCTTCTGAGTAGCTCCTGGCGTTTGCATGTGGCTTTGACGGGGCAGCTGCCTGAGCCCACGTCTCCACTCCAGGGAGACACAGAGGTCTCTTGCAAAAGAAGCTGTGGGCTTTTGAATCTGCGTATCTAAATCCAGTACTTTTCCAATGGATCCGCATCATACACCATTTGGGAGAAGATTATTTTAAAGCAATGTTTAGAGAGACTGCACCAGGGAACGTAGAGAGCGTGCAAGCATTGTGAAGCAAGGGTAATATTTCTTTTTATGTTTGTACATTTCTTGTCACTGTGATTTAGAGATGCTACCAGAGGGTTTTTTTTAAGTTGGTTTGGTTTTTTTTCTACCCAGGAGTACAAGTTAATTTCAGTACAAATACTCTTATCCTGTGGGTATCTGCTACAGGAGAGAAACTCACCCTCTGAGGGTATTTATGCTAACACATGGGACATAGAGTAGACTTTCCCCAAAATTTGAACAGCACCTCTGTTTTAATCAGGCTGTCATCTGTTTTTATAGAAAGTCAATTGGTTCCACTGCAGAAGGCGAAGTTTCTGGGGCAGAGCTGGGGGAAGGCACAGCACAGGGCTCTGGTTCTTTGGGGGGGAGAGCCGGCAGGCGGCCACCCCCTGCCCCTTGTGGTCCTTTGGGGAAACAGGGTCCCTGAGGGAGCGGTGGGCATGCATTCATGATGTGTGAATTTTTAAAACCTCATGCTTTGCTGAAGAAGCTACTGTTTAAGCCCCTATTAAAAAAAAAAAAATTAAATGAAGGCTGCTGCACAAGGAGGGTTTGCATCTGGTGTGATGCGACAGCTACACTGTAAGGAGCTTTTAGTGGCTGACACGATGGAGCTGACGAAGGTTTTTACCAGGAGGCGGATTTTAAGTGAAGAAAACTTATTATTGACTTCTACATCTGCAAGCACTCAGGGGTAGCTTGAAGCACAGGAGTCGGCTCTGTTGCTGTGCAGCATTTGTCTTCACGGGTGGATTATACACCTGGTTGAGTTCTTGCCGACCCTAATTTTCCGGTATTTTCTTCTGGGAATTTGTTTTTTGAAAAATCCATGTAACTGGGACCATTGCGACAATCCGTTTCTGGTGATGCAGATGAATGCTTTCCAGAAGGTAGGCACAGCACCCAGGAGGGCAGGGCCCTGCTGGCACCATGGCAGCATCCCCACCAGGCCAGGCCACAGATGCCAGCACCACGGTGAGCCTCTTGATGTCCCTGCCTCCCTCATGGCAGCGCCCATCCTGGGCTCCCCAGCTCAAGGAGGACAGGGAACTACTGGAGCAAGTGCAGCAGAGGGCTACAAAGATGATCAAGGGAATGGAGCGTCTCTCTTACAAGGAAAGGCTGAGAGACATGGGTCTGTTTAGCCTGGAGAAGAGAAGACTGAAAGGGCATCTCATCAATGCTTATCAATATCTAAAGGGTGGAGTCAAGAGGATGGGATCAGGCTCTTCTCAGTGGTGCCTGGACAAGGGCCAATGGGCACAAACTGGAACACAGGAAATTCCATCTCAACATGAGGAAAAAATTCTTCACTTTGAGGGTGGCAGAGCACTGGAACAGGCTGCCCTGAGAAGTTGTGGAGAGATTCTTCTTCTCTGGAGAGATTCAAAACCCGCCTGGATGTGTTCCTGTCCAACCTGCTCTAGGTGAACCTGCTTGGGCAGGAAGGGTAGACTACATGATCTCCAAAGGTCCCTTCCAACCCCTACCATTGTGTGATTCTGTGATCTGACCCCATAGTGGCTATGGGGGCTGGGGCTGCCTCCAGGCCACCCTCGCTCCTTGTGGAATAGATGGGACCTGCCGTGGCCTGTCGGAGTGGGTGGCCCAGGCCATGTCCCCAGCAGCCCTGTGGCCTGGCAGGAGCAGGGAAAAATGTCTATCAAGCTCTCAGATCAAGCACTTTTCCTTGCTTAGGAGGAGCAGAGGGCAGGGGCCCAAGCAGTGTGTATGGTGGTGGTATCTGAGAGCGCTGGAAGATGCACGGAATTTGCTTGCAAGACGTGCACCATTTGCTGACGTCTTTTTGTAAATCCCAAAAGTGGGGGAAAAAATAACAACCTCAAGGTGAAGAAGAGGAACTTTTCAAATCTTTTGTTCAAATGCATTTTTAAAAAGTGCAGCAGATCTATTGTGTCTTATGACGAATGCTGCCTAGCCTGAAGTCTCCTGATAGAAATTCCGTCAGCTCTGCCAAGAGCTGAGATTATTTTGGGCTCGTCCGGATCATGTCAAACCCGTTCACACCCTCTTATCCTGGCACCAAACATACCGATGCTGCTAGTCTGACCAGGTCAGGTATGATGCAGATGTAAAAATAAAGCAGGTGCCCGGCATGGGAATGTGCTGCAGCTGGCATTTCCTCCCGAATCCTCTCATCCTGGAAGCAAGAGAGAGAGGTTCACTGTGCTAACCTCAGGAGAGGTCTTCTGGGGGCCAGAGCTCATGGGCACTTGGAGAATGCTCACAAAGCAGGGGATGGGGCTTGAGGAAAGTGGTTTTGCTGATGGCGGCTCTTCTCTGCCAACAACTTGATAAATTCTCACAGCCAGCTGAATCGCCACAGACATTGTGTCTTTAGGTCTTGCTAGGACAAAATTGAATATTGTGGCTGTTATGGCATCTCTGCCATGCCCAGATCTATGAGCTACTTAACAGAGTTGAGGTAGTCTGAGGAAACCTGATGGCCATTAGGGCTGCCACAGAGAAATCTGGAGTATGATGCTGTTGAAATACAGGAGACGGTACTCAAGCTGATTCTGGACTTCCTGACCAAGGGTTTCACTGCCCCTTTCTCCCCAAGAGGGAGGAGCGATGTGCTGGGTCTAGTGAAATGGCAATACAGCCAGTCACTGGTGTCACCAGCTAGGGAGGAATCTCAGCCATTCCACAAACCAAGCAACTGACTGAGCCTGAAACGTGCCCAATGAAGAGGGGGGGAAGTTTCTGTGTCTGAAACTGCTGTTCTTTTTTCGCGTTGGTGAAACTCCAGTCTGCACCACTACGTTTGCAGAGAAGCATGAAAATTCCTCGCAAGAAAAACTTGTGATAACAGTTGGCGTGCTTCACAGACCAGAGACACCGACAGACGGCTCTCAGGAAGTGAATGGGAACACGGCACGAGAATATTAACATCTGTCCACCAGGAAGGGAGCACGGGGGCCACGTTTTCCTACAACTGGAATGAACTGACATAGTTTGGGCAGCTACCTTTGAATGTGGAGCCTTCAAAAATTTGCATCTCTCCTCTGCAATTTGACAGCCTGATCATGTGTAATACTGCTGCTGGCTAATCTTTCCCCATACACTTGGTTTCTGTTGCTGCAAACTGACTGGGTTCTCTGATAGCCAGCCAACAGTTAGGATTTTAAGGAAAAAAAAAAATGCTTTGCAATTATTCTTTTTTGCATGTTTTAATATGTTCAGATGTGGAAGTACTTAACTGCATAATGCCCCAGACGTCTGAAGGCCTCTTGAGGATGAGAGTATGCATTGGTGATACTGTAGCCTGGGACAGTGCTTTTTGTGTACATTAGGAATGACTACAATTAGTAACGGAAATTTAGGACAGGAAACCATCTACCTAGAGATGAGGCTGACTACAGACGGAACCATGCTCAATAATTCTGAAAACCAAGCAATATTTAACACCCAGATAAAATGAAGATAAGTCTGAAACTCAGCCACTCAAAAAGCAAGTTAAAGTAGGTCAGTGAGTTTAGACCCAGCACTGCAGTTTGAATAACTCACAGAAAGTATCTGCATATTTTTCAAAACATAGGCACTGCCTAAAGCCATTGCTTTGCAGCAGATTCACAAGTCGACTGAACATCCAGAAGTCTGATCCAAGACCTTCCAATGCTGCAATAACACAGAAAATGAGACTAAATCATCATCCTTTTTTAAGAAGTGTTCAGTCAGGGAAAAAATGTAAAAGGGTTAAGCTTCAGCTGACAGGTGCCCTACTTATCATACGAGCTTACTAGGAACAGCAGTAGGAATACATCTCTGAGACTAAGCTAAGCATGAAGCTTGGTATTGGACTTTGAGTCATACCGTTATGCCCCACCTTGGGTTTTATGTGATGCCACAATCCTTCCCTCCATCCTAGTCTTGCCCACCACTGGCTGCTTTGTGTAAGGGCAGTGCCTACCTACAGCCAGGGCTACCAAAAGCCTCCCTGCACGTGACAAGGTTGATTAAGCGTTAGAGTGTGGAGAAGAAAAGGTAGCAAGCATTCAGCTTCCCCTGGGCAGTGTAAGTTAGTACCATGGAAGTAATGCCTCCCTGAGATCCCAGCTGGGCAGCCAGAAATGCAGCAGGCTGGGATCAGGCCTATCAGAAACAACTGTACTGGTCACCATTAGGAAAGCATGCAGCAGGATCACTGTTTCCTCACAGGGGTCCAATGCTAGGAATGAAAATGGAGTTAATGTTAACTTGTTCCGGGGGAAGAACAGCAGTATTGGCCAATTACTGGCACCGGCAGGTGATTTCTCCCTTTTTGTGTTGGTATCTTCTTTCCTGAAAACATAGAAACTTCTGGTTCTGTCATGCTGTTTCTCTGCAGGTGTTCAGCCAAAACAAAGTGAGTTGGTTTAAAAAACCTTAAAAAAAAAAAACTTAAAAAAAAACCAACCCAGAATAAAGTGACACCACATTGCTGGCTGGAATCCTTAATCTCTCTTGATAGCACAGGAAAGCTTGTACAGACTTTCACAGTGAATGACTCAGGTTGGTATTTAAATTTATTTGAGAAGAAATCAACCTAAAAATATAAGTGAAGACTGATGCAGTTTTCTAGGTTAGGTCTGCCTTATTTAGTGAGCCTCATTACATGTTCAATGACATAAAACCAGGTGGCAGTTGACACACTAAACCAGTCTAAACAGGTCACAGTCTGCTCCAATGTCAATCATTTGCCTGGGGTCAGGAAGTAAAAGTAGGCCATGACTTCATTTCTAAAAACATCAGATTCAGTTTTGTTCCTTGTTAGTTTTGGTCAACTCTCATGTTGAAATACAGTGGTCACATGTGTCCCATGTAAGTCGCTGGACGTGAGACTGTATCTTCGGTAGGAAGCCACTGCACAGGTTTACTGCTGCTCCTCACTGTGCAGTGTCCACCCCTTCTTCTTTTTTGGTTGCTGAAAGGGTGGTTATTTATTGTCCGTCCTGCCTCCAGCAAAAATCATTTCAAATTTCACAGAACAGCTCTCTTAAACAGCTCGCTCTATGTATGCCAAAGGTATACACAGTCACAAAAAACATACTTAACTGGGATAAAAGTCGTAGCTAATAGACTGGCATCATGATCTCTCCTTTGCTGCAGCTCTGGTGATTTACATCAGCTGATGGGTACCTCTGGTGCCTCTCTTTTCAGTTAGCAGGGTAATTACAATAATACACTTTTTTGCTAAAATAGGGGTTTCTGAAAATATATCTTATACAGCAGCCAGCCAAAAGCTGATGCTGCGTGAAAAGAGCTTTACTAAAACTGCATTTTCAATGAAACAAAGGCATATATATATTTCAGTGGACAGAACTTAATTGTACAATCCTACCAAGTTCATTCCTTGGCTTCCTATCTTGAAGTAGTTACTCCATAGAAAAAAAAAATAATATTCCTTGAAGTATCAAACCCCAAAATCACCAAATCACAGATAGTAGGCATTAGAAGGGACCCCTAGAGATCATCTAGTCCACCGTCTGGCCTCATCCTCTTGACACCCAACCTTTAGATATTGATAAGCATTGATGAGATCCCCTCTCAGCCTTCTCTTCTCCAGGCTAAACAGACCCAGGTCTCTCAGCCTTTCCTCATAAGAGAGATGCTCTTAATACAGCATTGAACTTTCTTTTCACCTCCAAGCTAGTTGTAAGGCCAGGAATTAAAAAGCAGGGCTCTCCTTTTCATGTCTTATTTTAAATGCAGTGAAAGCAGTGGTAGGTCAGCAGAGAACTGGCCTGAGATTTTTCCACTGGGGACATACCTCAGTCTGGCTTTCTTTAAGTACGCAGCACAACTTTCGCTGTGTGATACTTCATCATGTCAGTGATGCTTTCACCAGGTATTTTGGAGGATTTAGTAATAAAAATATAGACAAGTGATGAATCAAGTGAAAATTCATCACAATCCTTTTAGATAAGGTGCTGAAGAGCCCTTGACACAAGGCCTTTGGTGATAAATTTCTATTGTGTATTAAATAAAATTACTTAGAATCGTATTCCAATTTTTAATTCCAGGCAGCTGTGTGGATCATCAACATTCCTAAAGGATCTGAGGTAAATTCAATTACTGAGAAATGTTTCACCTGATATAGAAAAGTTGAGTGGTGTGCATTACATTATTAGATGTTTGTTTATTGATTTCTGAGGAGTTATCCTATTATAGTTTTTTAATCCTGCTAAAGACTGCCTCAGGTTTTTGAGAAACACTTTAGTCTGAACAGCCATATTGAAGGAACGATTAATTTGGTCTTAGTGTGAGAAAAAAACAATCAGCATTTTAAAATTTGTCACCAGTTGAAAACTAAGATTTAAATTTGACAAGGAACAAATCTGGATTAAGTATTTTAGATGTACTTCTCAATAGAAAAGAGTGAACAAGCAGAAAATTCTGAGAGACAGTTCATAGACGGAAAAAAATATTGCTGTGCAAATGTTAAGAGAGAAATCTGTTGGAAACTGAGATGGAAGCTTTCCAAACTCTGATACGTACTGTAGCATAAGGTGGATTTTAATGTTATGTTCTATTAATTGTTATCTGTATCATAATTCTGTGTGGATCATTAAATTCAGTATAATATAAGAAGAGTTCAACAAATACATATATATAGTTGGTGTGTTAGGGAAATAGTTTCTTTCATGATTATAGAGTGATTTGAGAGCCCCTAATGGAAATGCCTCATATTCTTGCTGTTATTAGGCAAGCATACCTGGGTTGACGTCAGCAGATTTGTAGTTTCTGTTGGATGTGACTTATGAGTTCTGTTGGATATGATATGAGTAATGACTGTGAGTCTGGATGAGGTGAGTCCTGTGCTGCTTAGTCCTGATGCAGTTTTCATCCAAAATCACTCCGCATGGGCTTTCCACAAAAGATATGAGTCTAATGGTCCTGTGGGAGGTGTCCCTGCCCATGGCAGGGGGATTGGAACCCAATGATCTTTAAGGTCCCTTCCAACTCTAACCGTTCTATGATTCTATTATTACAAGACCTCTTTTAAAGAGTTGCTTGTCACTTGCTGCAGAATGGGATACAACAGTGTTATCTCCTTTTCCCTGTATCCAGCAAAAGAATCACCCAGTCAAACCCAATGCCACTTCTTTTAGCCACCCATGTGTTCTCTCTTCTTGTGGCTGGTCCAAAGCACACCTTTACGCACTAGAGACCAAACAGAAATGAATTCTCCAATTCCATATGTCTGAATAGAATCTTGAGACTGAGCCATAAGCAATTGAAAACAAACCCCAAATCCTGGGACCAAAGAAAGGGACCTGTGCTTCACAGTTCTATAAATACATTCTGATTTTGCAAAGCAACATAGTACTAGTGTTTATCATTATAAAATAAATATATGTGTTCAGTTGAAAAAAACACAACAAAACAAACCCAAAACTTTTTAGGCTTGTATATGAATCTCCAAATATGCTAAAGCTGGTTGTGTGAATATTTGTTGGGAACTGCAACCTAAAGTGAGATCGTTTTCCCAGTGGAATTTTTAATTACTCATTTTTCTTGTTTTCCTCCATATGAATTCTCTTCAAGGTTATATATTTTAGGATCATAAGTGTAATTGTATCCTCAGAGCATATCAGTTCAGTTTATGTGGAGAGCATCATGGCATGTGTCATATGAATTCACTGGTCAAATGCTATCTAATGCTGGTCTGCTTTAGTTCAGATTATCAGTAGTTTGTAAGTGTAAGACCATGATCTTTGTTGTCAGTCAGTAGATATCTATAAAGATATCTGTAACAGAAATCATCGAACCTTATCCTGCTGTTGACAACACAGACTCCTTAGTGATAGAAACAAAAGCAGCTCTGTTTTGTTGAGTTTTTTGAAGGTCTGCAGAAATTAGTAGTGCTCTAAGTTTCAGAATAATTGGAAAATAATCAGTCATTTTCTATTTACAGAAGCACATTTTCTAGAATAAACCCAAGAACTCTGCCTTGTAGAAGCAGCTTAGCAGCTTAGCAGCTTTCTCAGCATTGAGAAATCAGTATAAGTTTTAATAAGATCTTTAGTGAAATTGAGGGTTTGCGTTAACAGAATGCCACAGCTTCTCAAAGTATCCCAGCTGTATATGTTTTCAATGTAAAGTACTATTGGATTGAATACAATGAAAGTATAAGGGAGAAAGATGTTCTACTGAAAAATCTATTTCTGACTTCAAAGAAACTTAATCAGAAGAGGTAGAAAACATTAGGTCACTGATCGCTTTCTCTAGAGCCCTTAGAAGTCAATGGGAATTGCTGGATTGGATGCAATCGACCACAGCAAATGTGAAAGCTTGGTATGAAAATACCTTCATGAGCGAAGAGATATGATGTCTGATGGTTCTGGATGCCAGAAAATTACTTTCTATGGGGATTCTTAAAAACATTACTTTTGCAACAAAGAGATGTACAAAATATTTCATGCTATGTTTCATACCTATTTTCCAGGGTCTGTGCAGCCCACTCATTCAGCTAAGAGTGAGGAATTCTAACGTGTTCACACATTTATCTCAAAATCGTTAAGTCTTCACATAACTGAGAAAGTCATTAAGTTTGTTACTTTTATGTATTCAGATAGTCTCCTGAAACTCATTATGATTGTGGGCAAGTTACTGTAACTGCTATTGAGCCAGGTTGCTGTTTAGTTCAGTTCACGTTGTGTTAGAATTTCATTTCTAGAACTTGTTCAAATATACATATTTTGATAAAAGCAGTAGCGAAATCATCAATTAAGCAAACGGACTGAAATAACCAAGATTTACATTGATAGGGGAGTGTAGGAAAGCTTCCTTCTCGTAATACTTGGCTGTAGTGAGTTTTATTAACATTTTATTTCCCTGTTGTAGCTGGGTGATACTGGCTATCTGCTGCACAATATAAATTAAACAGCAGCTGGTTGGCTCCCACATAATTCTGTAGATGTCTTTAGTATAGGCATTTCAAAATTCAGCCTGGTATATCACTTTCCGTATGTTTCACACTGAATTCTCAGGAGAGGAATGTCTGCCTTAGCCTAGATACTTCCAGTCACACCTTCCTGGTATGGGAAGTCCTGCTTCATACTTAAATCACAAATGTACTTTTTCTAGATCTCCACAAGCATAGGCATTTGCTGTTCTTCTTGTAGCTTCCTGCCATTTTTTTGCTGCATTATCAATATGGTTGAAAAAAAATCTTTAGACAAAAAAAAAAAAAAAAGGATTTGCCACTATTTGAAAGATTCTATCGGAAGTAAGGTCATAGCAAAATACCTAAATTAAGCCTGATGCATAAAATATCAAGAAAGTATCCTGTATACTAGGGGAAAATGCAGTCTTATTTTTTTTCTTTAAAAATAAAAATAGAAAAGAAAAAAAAATAGAATTTTTAGTGTTTACGGATTACTTTTGCCCTGATTAGCCATGGCTCTTACTAGACGTATTGGACGCATCCAGTAAGATCTCATTTATCAGGATTATAGGTGAAAGCTTAGAAAATGGAGGATTATAATAAGATCAGCAGCAAAAGGCCAAAAGTACCTTTATGCTTACCAGGTAGTGGGGTAGTGAGCCATGCTGTACAGGTAGTAGGGGCAAATGCTGATTTCCCTTTTACTGTGCAGTGCCAACACACTGATATGTGCTGCTAAGCTTAGAGGTTAAGGTTTCCTATTCAGCAGAATATGTAGTATTGCTGTGGGTGATATTTTCTCATGCTGTCCCATAGGTTTTGTGTGCTTTGAAAACTGTTCAGCCTAAGAGAAAAAGCATCTGGCTGATGGACCTACTTACTCTGGCAGCCTCTTCATGACTGAGCAGCCTTCTAGAGGGATCTCGCCACTATCTACGGTGGGGAATAGAAAAATGTATAACACATTTTACATTTTACCTCATCTGTATGGGAATCCAAAGCTATAGTCGCACTCATTAAAATAAGTACAAACCTGCTATTCCAGCCTTCCTTAAAGAAACCCCGAGGGCACCAAGAGGCCTTAAGCACCCTCACATGGGACCCCCACCCTCTCCCCATGGGCCTGGGAGCCCCATTCCACCTCTGGGCACCTGTATCTGTTTCCAGTCTTGTTCCTAGTCCAGTCTCCATTTGCTCCTGGTAGGACCACCCAGCTGGGCCCTGGCCCCAGTCCAGCCCCTCTCTGCCTCAGTTCTGCTGCTGGTCCCAGTTCTGCCTTCTGCATTCAGGGGATGGAGAGTAGGGGACTAATGGCACCCTGGGCCGCATTAGGAGGAGTGTTGCCAGCAGGTCAAGGAAGGTGATGCTTCCCTTCTGCTCAACCCTGGCGAGGCCACAGCTGGAGTGCTGGGTCCAGTTCTGGGCTCCCCACTGCAAGAGAGAGGTGGATACACTGAAGACAGCCCAGCAAAGGCTGCTAAGAGGACTTAGGGACTGCAGCATCTCTCCTGTGAGGAAAGGCTGAGAGGGTTGGGACTGTTATTCTTAGAGAAGAGGGGGCTCAGGGAACTTATCAATGTATTTAATTATCTGAAAGGAGAGTGTAAGGAAGACAGAGATGGGCTTTTTTCAGCGGTGCCCAATAGCAGGACAAGAGGCAATGGGCACTATCGTGTGTTGCCCTTTCACTATTCACCCAAATATGTGGAATAAGAGAAGTGGTAGAAGACCTTAAGGACGCTTTAATTGCATAGCTATGGAAAAAATGAAGTGTGATCGTCTGTTATGTGAGGGCTATCTGACATCTTCTACCAATTTATACCCTTGACATTATTAGTTCAGGTTTATCCTTCTGATAGTAATGCCTCATGACCAGTCAGTTTCTGGACTGTGTGTGGTAACCCTTACATAATTATGTGTGGACTGCCAAACCTAGGAAAAAGCAGAGAGATTAGGAAGAATTCTGTACTAGATATAGGATAAAAGATTCATCTTAGCCCGGTATTTTGGCTTGGAGTGGCTATTAGTGCATGTTTAAGGGTTACTATAAGAGGGAAAACATACATTAGTACTTCTCCCAATATGTCCTTAGCTTCTATCAATCGGCGTCTTAGTATTTCTTGGAATTAGAATTCATAGCCTAAGTATTACTAATTGGACTAAACTATTCAATTTTCTTATTCAAGACTCAGCAGTCTGCAAGTCATCAGCCATCCAAGCTGTTATGATAGACTCTATAACCTCATCTGCTCCTTTCATGATGATATAGGAGCCCATAATTCTCCATTTTAGAGTAGGCTTTTTTCTCCCAGTAGAGTCAAACAGAGCTTTGTACTTGCACCTAGCCTATTCATTTTTCTGTCCTTGGCAATGCTTCCCAGAGCATGACAAAGGAATGCACCTTCACTAGAGAACTGAAGGTCACCAGGTTAACCTCAGTAGAGTGAGACCCCAGCCCAGGGAGGAACCATACAGAAGTCTTCATTCATTGATGACTGCAGGATTGTGTGCCCATTCACTGGAAGTCATCAGGGTGTCTTCAGCTGCCTTGCTGTCACCCAGAGACATTTGTCTTACCATTAGTATACGGAAGAGAGAGGTCATTGTATGAGCTTACCCAAGGCAGTGATTCAGCTTTTTCACAGCCACAGTTGATGGAACAAGGTTTCAAGTGATTGACATGTTTACCTTGGTAGCACTCTCTCCAGGTCAACAAAAATTGAGGATGCAACATCTCTTTGCTTTTGGGAAGAGAGCTTATTTTGATCATCAGCAAAAATATTTTTGGAATGAAAGATGTATCCAATGCTCTGCCGAGGCTCTGATGTTTACTTTCTGCTCTTTTCCACAGGTGCTGCTCTGGGATGGTGCACAGTAAACACCCAGCAGTCAAAAAACTCCATCAATGCTGCTAATGCCAAATTTTGGATGTCCCCTAGCACAGCTTTGTAACAAACACTGATCTTCTAACTTGCAGCAACTTTCCATGTATCAAAACTGCCATGGCAAGATCCCTTCTGGGCTTGCAGCACCTTCAAACTTGTCTTTTTCCACAGCTGGTTAGTATAAAGACCCTTGAGGATGACGCTTGAATCTTTTAAGGACACCCTGAAAATCTTCAGCCAAATTGGTAAGATTAAAACCACTGAGTGTCAGGAAATGGCTTTGAATTCAGATATCTCCATTAAATCTTTTGAATGGAGCCTCAATCTCTGTGATGAAGCACCGAGCCAAGCCATTGGCCAGAAGAGAAGAAAGCTAATCAAAGAGAAACCATAATAATATTCTGTCATCTAAAAATTGCATATTCGCTCTGTAACCGTACCTCTTCATCCTGGACTGGCTTGTTTTGACATTACTGTATGTACAGATGGTGAAAGTGAAAACAACTAAAGCTGCTGGCAAACAGTGATTGTCAGTTCTGCTCGACAACTAATAAACTATTTGTTAAGCTCTGTAACAGAAACAAACCCAAAATTAATGTAGACCTTCGTAATGTTTAAAGCCCTGTATTATTAAACTTTGGAAGTTTGGGCTTGTTTTCATACAACAGGTCCCTTAAAATAAAAGTAAAAAATAGTTAAGAAAAAACTGGTAGCCCTTTGTTTCCCATTTCAAGAATGGACCTTTCTGGTTTGCATTTTTCTCAGTTATTAAATTAGAAGTATTATAGTTGATCTACCAGTCTGTGAAATTTCAGAAATGAAGCTTATTCAGTTGCAGGACCTTGTTACATCAGCAGAGACAGTGACAGTACAATAGTATCTCTTCTTTGGCTGTAACGTGGTTCCTGGGCTGAATCTGTAGCTCACTGAAGATAAATGGAAAATGACCACTGAGTTTATTCAGACCTGAACAGGGATCTGAATTAAACTCAATGCACAGAGAAAGATAAGATTTTTTGTATCCACAGCACTTGAAATTCTTCAAGCAGCTTTGTGCACTGAGTCAAAGTCACTTTTCATTTAGCAGCTTTTAGATGCATAGCATTAGTAAGAATATAATTTATTTTATCATTACTGGTTTAATTGCTTAGATTATTATACTTCTTAATGTGAATACAGCGAACGTAGTTAAAAACTTTCTCAATATATTTCACAATATTTCACAAAAACTTAGCATTTATTTAATGTGTTAGAGACAACTAGGCTGAATGTGTATTTTTCCCACCTGAATAAGTTCTGAGTAGCTTGTGAGAAGAGATACAACACTGAAGTTAGAATCTGTAAAATACCATGACATAAAACTCCGAAGCTTCTCATCACAAAGAAGTTCAGCCTTACATTTTTGATGTATGTCTAAATTCTACAATGATTTAGAGTCTACAGATTTGAAAATGCCTAGAAGACTGTATCAGCATCTTACCAGTTTCAGTGCATCCAATGTTTTGTTTAAATGGGTCTGCCTCAGTTGATATTCTGCATAAAGGCCAATAGAGTAGTTTTACATTTGGAACGAGTTCTAAAATTTAAATCAGGAAAAGATCATTGCTGCATTTTCTATCAACTTTAGAAAAAGTCTACAGAAGAAATTATATAACCTAGATTCACACTTGCAAAAGGATTAATAGTAATATTTCGTATTCAAGGGGACAAGAGAGATTGGTGTTATATAATGCTTCAAAGCTGCTGAACAAAGCAACTTGATAATGGAGGTAATATGAAGTGAAATATCCAAGTTAAAGAAACTCTGATGGAATGGTGCTGTTAAAGTCACCAGGAAGGCTGCATCTCTGGAGATAACCTTAGCAAGGAACTAGGCCAACTTACTGAAGCTCTCAGCTTCATCTTTAATAGATAAGGAGTTCATTTTGCAAAAATCAGTGTAGCACAGTTAAATTGAGGCTCTGGTAATTATAGTAGCTGAAGTTCCTCTATTAGGTATCTCTTCCATACTTTCTCCTATTTATGTTTATAGTGCCGTGCTATCCTGCCCCTCTACCTTTTTCTTTCCAGCCTCCAAAATAACAACAGGTTTGACTGGTTAGCCACGGCATCCAAGAAAAACCAGCTGGTCAGCAGTCAGGCAGTAACTGGCATTATGGTAGTATTTCAACTCTAGAACAAGAAAAGCTAAGGTGTACAGAGAGACTACCAAGGGCAGTCTTAGAGCATAGCATGGTTAATGCATCTCAGCAAGAGGGAGGGAGCAGAGCATGGAAGTATATAGGGCAAAAGGTCAAACAGTTTTTGGTAACAGATTTACATGTAGCTTATGATCTGGGTTTAAAAGTGTAGTGCAGCCAATAAACAATAATGAAGTTTTGGAACCCACCTATAGCATTAAAAACTCTGCATGCCCTTAAAAAAGATAGACTGGATGTCATAACGCCTACTGAGCCCAGAACATAAAGCAGAGAATGCAGCAGAATTATGAGGAAAGATTGCTGCAAAAGCCAAAGAATGAAAATAGAAGATAGAGAATATGTGGATAAATCCCCAGAGAAGAAACAGGCATGCTGCTGCTCTTGCCGCCTTTTACAATAAAAAAGCAACAGTTTTTCAGTTAATTTCCACCTGACAAGATGACAAAAGAACACTTGGAATGACCAAGACAAGAGCCTATATGCCCCAAACCCTTACTAATTCATATATTGATTTGTATAGAAAAAAAATCTAGCCTTTCATGTGTCTGGTAAATGTAAATCAGTGACTTGCGTTACCAGCTGCTTACTCTTATATGCCTTTTATGCCTACAGTGATGTAACAGTCTTAACTAGAGGGTTTTGCAACTTTGTTTCTTTTTTTCTCATTTGGAAAAGTATAAATTGGGTGTTGAAACTGCAGTGAACCTTATTAAATTCCTTCCCTGTCCTCACGGGTTGTCTTAAGTGCACAGCTTCTTGTTGCTTTAAGAGGGATGAAAGATTCAGAAGCTCAAATCTCCCTGAAAGGCAGCACACACATGCGGATCTGAAGAGGGTGCTTTCTCATTTGTACCAATGCCAAAATTTTATTGTGATGCCTTGGAAGCGTCTCCAGGTATTGATTCTGAGAAAAGATGGCACAGGTTCAGCCCTAGTGAAAGCATTGGAGTCAGCTTACCCAGCTTGCTTTTGAGGACTTCAGCCATCTATCGAGTGAACATGGTGGGTTTTGCATATCCAAATGAATCATTCCTCTACAGCAGACGGTATGGGAGGGTATAGGAATGCTTAGCTTAAGCTCAAAGCTACTAACCTAATGTACATTTCACAATTAACACTTTTTTTTTTTTTCTCTCTCAAAATGAATGGTCGGTGACTTTTTGCTTTCAGATCCAGTTACTGTGATTTCAACTTTAAACGATGGATGTTTCTTGTCAGAGAGGCTGTCAGCCCTTTCATTATTAGTCACGGGGATCGTCACGTGCTCTTTCCATTGTGCCTGTAGATCTTTTCCCTTCCCTGGCTCGTGCTGCGTAACCTCCTTTCTCTCCTACGTCACAAGCACTGCAATCCTTTTCCTTTTCTGTTACATGCACAGCAATAATCTCCTGCTAACGCACCAGCTCTGCCTAAGAGAATAAGCCCTGTCACCTCCAAGCTCAAGCAGCTTCCTGAATAATGCCACATGATGGGAGATTACATGCTTAAAATGTATTTCAGTCTTAGAGTTTTCTTGCTTGTAGTAATTCAAACCCTTCCTTGCAGGTTGTGATGTTGCCCCGATCCCTCCCTGGGCCTATAACCCTCTGGTCCATTGTCCAGTGTGACCTGACTCTATATTTGGCCATCTAATGAGTCTCCAGGTTGCTGGTGAGTCACGTGCCTTCTGAAGTGCCCATAGCTCCCAGGGATGGCACTTTCCCATATCCCTCAGCTAAGATGTTACAAGAACAATGCTGTGCCCTGGTGCAGTACTTAGACCACCAAAATTGATCAGTCCTACGCAAAACAGGTTGCATGTTGCAATCCTACTGTCTTAGAACGTAGCTGATTATTAGCCTTCTTATTTACTTCTGTAACATTGTCGGTGGGTATGCACCTGTCTGCTTTTATCTAGCTAGGATTTTCACTAAGTTTTCAATAAATGTGGTAAGTATAAATCTTTCCAATTTATTTTTGGAAATAAAGCAGGCAGGTTGACATATCTGAATATCCTAATATGCACTAAGAATGGGGCCCCTAAATAGCTCTGTTACATAAAGTCTGTGGGCAGGCGTTAGGGTACATGTGTGCTCTTTTATAAAATTTTAGTATTGAAACAACTTTTGAAATTGGATGCAGTGTTTCTTCTCATCTCTTATAATTTTTGAACTGTTTCTTTTCCCTGGACTCTGGGGACTGGCAAACAGGTACAGAATTCTGTAGTAAGGCTTTGAGGCATCATGCAGTCAGAGATCCGTAAAACACTATTTTCTTCTGCGCAGAATCTTGTATAGGTGTTTTTTTTACAGAAAACGAGTGATGTGGTAAAGCCAAAGTTGTGCGGGATGCCAGAGCTCATGATGTGCTCTGCTTCACAACTTTGAGAGTAATATTTTGCTCTGTGTCATGCTAGATGTAAAATGAGGGTATTAGTTCTTGCCTTTTTTAGTAAGCCTATTTGAGGTGAGATAAGTGTGAAGGGATAATTATACAGTATTACTATGATAACGCTTTCTTTTTAATGTATGGTTTCATGCAATACTTCCTAAAAATCTTATTGCTTTGCCATTGAAGCATTCATTAGCCTTTTCCCTGTTAAGCTAAGATTTTTCATTTTTTTAACAAAACAGCATGATTTTTCTGCTGTAACTGTCTTTCTGGCTGAGGACTTTTAACCAAAGCTTAACTGAAGGAAAGAAAATAGGTTTCTCTTTCAGCACACTTTTCTTGGCAGTCACGTGAAATGGATACAATCTGGAATTATACAGAAAAGTTTTAGGGTGGAAATAATTTTATTTGGCTATTTAAAAGTTTGCCATCCAGTCAAGGTTAATTGTGCAGCTAAATATTTTCTAGTGAGTGCCTAAGTCAGATATCAGTCATTGTAGTCTGCTTATTCTTTTTGAGTCTGCTGTAGAAACACTTTTGTCGATACCACGTAATGCATATTTTCACATATGAAAATAAAGGAGTTTTCTTTCTATTGCAGAGTTGTGATTTTTTTTAACCTGGGTGTACAAGTTTCTGTATTTAAAAAATGTATGTGTATTTGGAGGTAGTAGAAATAATTTACCACAAGTAGTAATGTAAGGGAGGTCAAGAGCATAGAATTCTTTCTTCTTATGATTTCAGTTTGTTGCTACCAAGATTCTGTCCAGCGAAGAGACAATTATTCCTGCCCTATTACATTTACATTTACGTTTACCTAATACCACTGAAATTGCAGTGGTATTTATTTACAGAACTGGAGAGATTACTAAATACACATTGGTTTAGATGTATTTTCTGAGACGTAAAGCTTTTACCCAAGTTTTGCTCTGAAGTTTAGTGCAATAGATGCTTAATTTGTAAGGGTGTCAAGTAGCAGAAGGTCAAAAAAGGGAGGTCAGTTCTGTTTGCCAGTGTCTCTAGACTAGAACATGGCACAATTCAGGACACCAGACTTAAGTCGTAAAGTCATAACATGGAATCTGGACTGTGGTCTCTATGCAGTGCTGAGATTTATTATCCTGAGCAGGACTATTTGTGAAATACCATGGCTTATTTAAGCCTGGGTGACTTCTTAGAAGCATTATTAAAACATAGTTGGGTCATGCTTCTTTCAAGGTGACACATGAGCTTGCACTTGAATTTTATGGACTCTCTTAGGTGCAGAAGCTTCACCATCTACTCTGACAGAGGTATGGAACCTCCCCAAGTTCAACATAATTTCTTCTTAATTTACATGGCAAAATCTGTGACACAGGAAAGGGCTTATGGCTGATTGAATCATAGCGTACAAGAAGTCTGTAACTGAGATCTATTTTTCCTGATTCCTATTCCACGGATATTTCTTCCCTTATTCTACTGTCATACTGTCAAAATGTGCCATCTAGGCTTTGTTACTGATACAATGGCATTATGAAAGAAAACTAATTAGAAAACTGAAATCTTCTCCTTTAGCCCTGTTAAAAATTCATATGAAAGGTAGTGAGAGACGCCATAACACCAATACCATAAGTTTTTTAAAATACATTTTATTGCTGGATTTATTGAGAAATGTCATTAGTAGATTTGCAGCATCAAATGATAAACTGCATAATGCAAGGAATAAGAAGCTGACAACAACAATGGATCAGAGACAGCTAAAGCAGAGTGTTAATTGTGATTCAGGTTTAATATTTGGAGGGGCAAGCTATGAACACAAGAATAGGTAAGAAATTATAAATAAAATTTTCATCTAGTCAGTACATAAGACCTTGATTTGCTGAAGGACATCTGGAATGTTACTCAAAGTCTCAGTTTTAAAATTAAATTGAGTATTTAGGCACCTAAGGCTGTGGTCAGCCAGTGCAAACACAGCTGTGCATGCTTAAGATACTACTGCCCACTGCATGGCCACTGCCACAAGCTGAGTCAGAAGAGCAGAGGTATCTTGGAAGGAGTATGAATTCTCCTAAATTGCCTCCGTACTAAATTAGTGGGATTAGTTTAAACTGCTGTTCAAAGTGGTTTAAGCATTAAATACTTGACAGCTATTGTACCTATATTACTATGAAGCAAGTAATGGTAAACAATTTTATGTTTTTATGAGACAGCTGAAATATTTTAAGCAAATAACTTAATAAAAGCAATAACAATAATCATTAAACTTTTTACAAACTATGCAGAGTGTACCAAAGACTTCAACAATTCTCAGAATTATTTTTGTGCTGTACTGCTTGAATTTTCAATCAGAATTGGCAGGAACAGTAAACTAATTAATGCTGGATTACAATGGAATTCCCACAAATGAATATATGACATCTAGATTAATACCAAATGAGGCCTTCATGATTAATGTTATGATGATGAACACCAAAGGTATTAATAAAGATTAGACCAATTATTAGACAGTGTCAAGCAAAAGAGGATAGTTCAGTGCAAAACAATGTTCAATATGAATAAAATCAGCGCCACCCCTTAAAATTCATGTTAGCAAAACGATAAGGATCTGACTAAAACTGAAAATCCCAGACTGTTCCCTTAAAAATGCTGCAGCCTGATCCTTTTTGGTGAGGCAGGCACACATGTTTCTGCTGCTTGAGGGGCACTCTGCGTGGTTTGACAGATGTGTATTCAGCAGGACCAAATTTGGATCCACCCAAGGACCACCGCCAGCATTGTTATGTACAGAGAAGAAAGCATTCCTAAAGTTTGCCAAATATGGTTTCCTTAAAACTCAAATAACAGAAGAAAAAAAAAAACAAAACCCAAACCCTGATTCAATAGCTGGGCAGATGGCACGTGTGGGTAGTACATGAGAAAGTTTTTCTTACTAGTTTCTTTGATTATCATCTCCCTGTAGACTTTCTTCTACCTCAGTAGCCTTCTTATCTTTGCCTCTAACTTTCTGCAGTTTATTTAAAGGAATAAATTTAATTGAAGTAATGGATTATCTGAGGATTTATTTTAAACTGTAACTTACTATAACCTAGTAAAGTTCGTATGTGTGAAAATGAAGTGTGTTTTTAAAATATGCTCACATATTTAAATTAGTGACAAATGTTATAGATTTTGGTGGAGTTACGTGGCAGATAATTGATCAGCTCATGCTGATGAACCAATGGAGCCAAAACAGACTTCTCCACTGGACATCATACAGTGCTGTAAGAAGAAAAACAATGTTTGGAAGTTGTTCGCAAGGAGAGAAGTGCAAGGATAGAAGAGAGTTTGATCCGATACACTGAGGGCATTGTTACAGATGAAGATATATGGAACAGGTCATAGAATTTCACTCACTTTTCTTATCCTGCATCTGGAAACATGTCCTCTACAATGGCACCCAGTGCAAAAGGAGGGCTCAGAAGGTTGGCAAGGAGTCAAGGACGTGGCTCGGCATGCGCTATCTCATCCCAGTTCAGAAAGTAAACAATCTGCCAGTGCTGATGATCATCAGGTCATGGTGATCCTAGCCTCTGTTTATTGCAACGGTGTATTCTTTGTTGTGTAACCACGTGGGCATGATATATGTAATCTACAGTTAAAAAGAAAAATCATAGAAGTCGAGGCAGGGACATCCCTGCATTGAACGCCAACTGGACACCCAACCCAATTGTCCACTTTTCTTCTGCAACCCTCTGCATGGTTACTGGGGCTCCTCACACCGACTGGAGTGTGAGGATATGATCAATAAACTAATAGCTGTTTAGCCCTTGTGGTGGTCCCACATTTCACCTGACATATGAAAGTGCACAACTCTGAGAATCTTTTTGCCTACACCAAAGATTCTTGATATTTTTTTCCCATTGCTCTGATCGCTAGTGAAAACACAGCAACCTCTATGATGGTGAGTGAGTGCTGGGAGCAAAGCCTCTCTCCAAAGGGAGCTGCCAGGCTGGGAGAGCGTAAGGGACAGCTAGATGAGCTACAGTAAAATAAACAGTGTGATCCAATTATAGTACTATTTTTGGAATATATTTTAAAACATTTTAAAGTATGTTACTGAAAAATGAAAGTGATAAGAAAAATCTTCCTACCACAATATCCAGTGAGATTAGAATGACTTGCACGCTATTAGTACTTTATTTGATGAACATAACTGTTTTCTGTTCATGAAATAGCTCTGTGATGTCCTTTAGTGCATTTGCTGTTCAGAATTATTTGACAAAGCATTACCTCAATGTTTCTCATTTAAATCAAGCTTTCTGTGAAATTTTGGTTTTAATGCTTGTTTCTGAAGTCCTGCTGGTTAGATGTGAAAGGTAAATTATGCTGTGTCATGTTATCATTTGATTGGACAGCAGGTGCAGGCAAGCCCCTTCCCCATGCATGTATTTTTTTTATTGTTTCCCTGTAAACCTCCTCCTTTTCAGGCAATTTAAATATGAGTGCATAAATATCTGTACAGTTTACAATGCAGAGAAATGAAATTGGAATACATTTTAAAACATTTTGAAACTGTAGCAGGTTTAATCCCTGTCTAGCAAGTCTTCTGAACTTCACTCTGTATAATAGGAAATACAATCTGGGATATAGAGGAGAAGCAAGATATGACACAGATGATCACCTGCTCCTTTAAACAGATCACCAGATAACTCCAGCTCTATTGGTGCAGTTCAGCCAGAGGGACAAGTTTAGTGTACTAGAATTACTTCTGAACCAGCAAAATCCAAATTTTCCCAAAATACCCTTTTTTTTTCTTTTCTTTTTTTTTTTTTTTTCAGAAAGTTCCCTTTCTTTTGACAAACTGGAAGTATGAAATGAATCTGTATTTTTTTATCAGAAGTGGTATCTTGCCATGGAAGGAAAATGGCCACATATATATGGTGGCAGGGCAAACCACAAACGGACAGCTTAGGACCTTCCTATTTAGACTCAAAGGTGCTGGCTGAATTTTCAAAGCTGCAAAGCAGCTGTATAAACCCTCTTCATTTCAAACTGGCGTCGAGACCAAATGACCTAATTGTCTTAGGCCAAATTCACAGCTGAAAGCTGTCTGCTGATGCAGCTCTGCTACCAAGTCCTGCTGATGGTAGTTTTGATAAGAGCTGGAAAGACTGGTTTTGCCACCATAGCCAGTTCTGACTCCCTAGGTGAGATCTACTAACAAAATTAATTCTTTAAGGAAAAAATGCTTTTATGTTATTTTCACCAGAGAGTCTACTGCAAAATATTATTGAAATGAAGTGGAGTTTTATAAAATTGATTGGTGAATTTTTTGAAACATGTGTTTCAACCTAGAAAGGAGTTTTCCAAGAGCTTGCCTTGTGTTGAACAACATACTTGCCAACTGAATAACATCATAGCAAGCCCAGGAGCGTAAACCCTGCTGAGAGGTAAGATGTATCAGGTTTGGAGTTGTTCCAGCGTGGTTGCACCCCTCCTAATTCACTTGTGTCATGGACAGAGCAAACTCATGTTTGCCTAGAAAGTGGTGTATATAGTAAGATGTAGCTGCAACAATACATTTTAAAAAATAGCCATAATACCAGTAGAAACATTCTCAGAGAAAAACTGGGGTAGATGACATGAAAACAGAAGCAGATGGGATGATAACTCCTATAATGTTTAGTGGTCTACAATGAAATAGTTTGACTTCAAAAAAATCAAATGTCAGTGAATTTTTTTTCCAACTCACCACATTCAGTGACCTTTGCATTGACTGTTCTCTGTGAGCCTTTGAGATGGAGCACATGCAGCATGTGGAGTCCCATGTCATGTCGGTCATCATTCTCTCTTTGACATTTCTTGTGTTCCTAAGTCGGTATGTTCCAGATTAATGAGGCATTTGTTCTCAATCAAGAAGCTATTTAAGAATACAATTTTAATTGTAATGGGTTGTATATGATTAATTATTTCTACATGGCGTGCTCATATTTTTGGATAGTTCAAAGCAGATTTTTTTTCCCACTGGGTACTGCCCAAATCTTTTCAATGTTCATACTAGTTATCACCCAATAATTTATGGAAGTGAATTGTCTTCATGAGGGTTTGTGAACTTCTTTGAGAAATTTGCCTGGAGCTCCTTGCTTGCATGACCTTCAATGTTCTTTGTCTGTAAAAGGAATAAGAGGGCTAACACACAAGTTAGTTGCAAAAGCTGTGTGTTTAATTTGTGGGGTTTTTTTTAAAGACACCATTGTTTTAGAACTACTTATCTCACAGTTGGTTCTGATGAGAGTGTGTAGCCATTTTGACATTGTTTTGTGCTCATCCTTCTGTATTAATCGAGGTCTACTCTTTTAACTCAGCTATGTCTTTAGAAGAAACTGTGTTTCAATGTCCAGTTCATTCCAAACTGGACCAAGTTGTTCCCTACATGTGTGCTCCCTGCATGGTGGAAAAGAAATGTGCCATGTGTTTTCATTTCCAAAGCTTGCTTCAGATGTGTTTCACACCCTGAGGAATTTCTGTTTGTTGCTGTTCTTGAAAGGACAAAAGGCTCAGTACTTCAGGGCTCTGGGTCTTCAGGGATTATTGGAAAATTCTGACTTTATGACCTCTTGATTGGATGGTTTATAATTTTGGCAAGTGTAACCATGGGCCTAATGGTGGTCAGTACACCAACCTCTGAGCTCAGAAGAGAGTTTGTACTCATAAGGGGAGAGATAAGAAATTTTCTCTCTTCTGAATTATTAAATAATTAAATTAATATTAATCCTAACCTTCCTGTTTGTGGATACAGAGGTTGCAAATGAATCACATGTAGAAGGATTTGGGTGCAGAAGAGGCTTTTCCCCTTTTGAGATCACCTTTATCTGCAGCTGTCAGATAATATGATCATCCACTCACACGATACACTATCCTCATATTAAGTGGGTCCATTCTAGTAAAATAACAGCCATGAAAATGCTACAATAAAATAATAATACAAACGCAAAGTGCTTGTTAGAGCTGTCTGTAGATAGCAGTCTCCTATTCACTGCCTTGTGACTGAGTTTTTTGCAAGTTTCATGTGAAATGCACTGTGGGCAGCTGGCATCCAGCTATTTTTCTTGGCTGTTTCCATTTTACGTGAGCAGGGGTAACATTAAGAGGAAAGATCCATTTGTTCAAAGGGTCTAAACTTAGGGGCTATAGCATCAGATTATGTGCTATCTGTGGGTGGCTTTTTGTAGCATATGGTGATTGAATCCCTGTTCTCTCCTTCTTTTCTCATACAGAATATGTCATGAGGAGCGGCTCCTCCAGAAGAGCTTTCTGTGTAGGAAAGACATTCAAATTACTTTGATTTTTCCTAGTATCTATCATGACAGTATGTTCCTGCAGGGCAAGGGACAGAGCTTTGTCAGTTAGGTTTACAGTAAAAGAGCACAAGTGGTGCAGAATGACTTAGCAGAGAATTAAAAGGAAGAATTGCAAATGAAACAAACCAGAGTCGTGACAAAGTGTAGAGATGATGAAAACATCCAATAACTGCCCCTCACCACTCCCCCCTCCCTCAGCACGGTGTCATTCAGGGCTCTTCTCGCAAGTGCCAATGACTCATTTTAGTGAAACTTCAAAAGTTAGCATCTTTCCCCATTACTCAGTAGGAGGTCATCACCCTTGATGCAACAGATCTGAATGTGTGATTGTATATAAACTACCACAGCCCATGGCTGATTTGTTTTAATTTAAACTGCTGCATAGTGTATTAATACACAGAGCAGTAGAATGAGAAATCATGAAACTAGAAACACTTGACTGTTTCCCCAGTCAGGAGGGCAGGTGGGAAATGTAATCCTCTACCCAGTGCAACTTGATGGTGGTCATGGGTCAGAGCTCTTATTCTAGAAAGCACTTCTCCTATCCTGGTTGTCAGAGGCTGAATTTTGCACTCATAAGTGCTTTTGTATAGATGCATGATTGTGAAGGGGGTGAGATGATGGCAAAGAAACACTCTGGTTTTGAACTCTGTGGCTACAATTGCTCTATGAAAAAAAACCCAACAACCCAGCTTGTGTTGCCCATGAAGTTTATTTTTCTGCAAAGAAAAATAACAACAATTTTTTAGCCTGAGAGTTAAGACACAGCAAAAGCCTGAGTTAGCTTGTAGAAAGGCAGAGCTGAGACATGAAACTGCTCTAGTTAAAGGCAAAAGGGCGTATGTGGAGAATGATAGAGAAACAAAAGTGAACTAGAATAGTTCATGTCTCACTGAAACTTAAAATTATGCTCCACTTACAATGATAATTTATGGAGCTCTGATTGCCAGGTACTCAATTTGGTCCTGGAATCACTTGAACTCAGATTATATTTGTGAATCAGTCATGCTTTGCACAAATATTGTCAGTGTCAGCTGTATTGAACAGTCTGCTTTTTTTTTTTTTTTGTATTAAGCATAATTACAATTACTTGAGTATACTGACAGTTATGTCCAAAAGGGACCTTTTCCAATAAAAAAATTATGCTATGCTACCTATTGCAAGTCTTGTAAATGATTTCATAATCAGATTCAGTCATCCTTTCCTCTGTCTGAATGGCCTGTAATCTACAGAATCTGTTGTTAATTTGTGAGTTTGGGGATTGAACAGAGCTTGCTGAGAAGGTCATGCAGAGTTAGTGCCAAGCATCCTCTTCAGAGAGACTGATGTAAATATGGCTGGGCTGACCCCAGCTAGACCCTCTCATAAGGTCACCATCATTAGCCGAACTTTGGGACCACTAGACATAGTAAACCTTTCCTACTGAACTAAACTTGAAACTGCTCGTGGTGGAGTCATTAGATTGCTGATCACATAAAGGAGAGAGAAAATACCTCTCAGAATATTCAAGGAAAACTTATCTTTGCTCTAGTCTTCACCTGACAGTGTAAACAAGTGATCAAAATGGTAAAGAGATGTTTGTAGAAATGCTTGATGAATGATAGGTTAAATGGAATAACAGGTCATGCAAAGTCTGTAGGAGAACTAAAAATCAAAACGTAATTTAGAACTAGCTTCCTGATAGTGAAGATTTTCAGGTCCGTTACAAAGTGCATTTTATTTTATAGACACATTACTGAACATTATTCTGTGAGAAAGGCCTGAAAACCTGAAGCGTGGGTTGCATCCCAGTGAAAGAAATTCTAGAGCTGAGTTGAATTTAAAACTTCATGTCTCAAAACTGAATTGTCCTCAAAGCGTAGGTTGGGTGGAACAGAATTAGGAAATGAAATCTTCAGTTATATTCTGAGAGTGAGACGGTCAGATCTAAAGCATGCTGAAGTGAGAGCTGGTATTGATTTTGCTGCGGTTTGTGTCAAAGAGCAAAGTCACAGTTATCGGTCAGAGCAACACTTTCAGGCACACTCTGAGAGATATTTTGCTTGCAGATGCAGCAAGAGTGAAATGCTGAGCTTCAACTTCCTTATAAATGAAGCAGAACTGAAGTGTTCTGGGAATATTTGAACTTTAGTAAGCTGATCTTTAATAAAAAGACCACTCACAACATGGCAATCCAAGACACATATGATGAGAAATCCCCTAAGGACAGCCCAAATTAGAATTTGCTGTTTTTCAAGACTGCAGTTATCCCAAATTCATGCATAGCAATCTATTATCTTCCAAGCCAAGGGCATTTCCTATTTCAGTTTCATAAATACTTATCCCAGCCATTATATACAGGACAAATACTAAAACCAAAAGTAACATTGTTGTTGACTTTTCTGCTTTTTGGAAACTTTTTCACCCAATTGGTATCAGTCTCTTTGCACCTACTGAATATCCCTCAGGGAACTCTCATAGCACAAATATGAACTGTGTTGTGTAAAACCAGGTATATTTTAGATTAACTGTTTTGTATATTTTCTAGCAGCATAGTTGCTAAAAGGTCAGCATGGGGATCTTATTCATTAGAGAATGAAGATAATGAAAACACCTATACTTGACACATTCTCCATTGACAGAACTCATGAACCTGAGCTTGTGTGAAATAAACTGTGCAAAAAGTCCTGGTGGAGAAACATCTGCTGTAAATGTTTCAGTAGGGAAAAGATATTGTCTGGCTGAAAAATGTAGGACAAATTCACAAATGCAGCATGTTGCTGTTTAACAGATATACGTGGCCTTAGGGACACATGTGGCTCCATTACTTGTCCAAAGTTCAAAATAAAGAGAAAAATAAGTTTTGACAGTCACTTCTGAGGGAAGTGATAACAGATCAAAGGACTTTCTTTTATTGCGATATTTTCATCATTATGGAAAAGAATCACTTTGGACTTTAGCTGCTGTTTGAAATCTTTACCTTTTAATAAGTGAACTCTGTAAATGTAGCTCAGAGAACAAAGGTTCCTCTTTTACAGTTAAACTTTTAACCCTTGAGGTTGAATTGGTGGAGACCAGAGGGAAAATCCACTGTGTTTTCACTGAACTTTTTACCCTTTGAAAAAAGCTGAACAAGTTTAAAGTTCATACACTGAGCAAGAGGTCTCTACTGGGGATTTCTGGTATTATTAACTTCCTGACCTCAGATAATTAAAAGGGAAGAGTGGAGGCAGTGCAGACTTTGACTCAACTTTGAACTTTTAACCTCTTGAGGAACGTTTTTAGTGTGCAAGTGGTACACACAGTAAACTCTCTTATTAACTTTCTTTAACCCATGGACACAAAAAATGTCAGCAGGCCAAAATTATCCCTTGTCCTTTATGTCATATTTCTATTTGTGTAGCAGTCAAAGCTCAAGGGGGATATTGTTTGGATACAAAAAGTGACAGAGACAACTATTTTCCTGGAACTGGTGAGTACAGTAGGCAAGAAAAAGGGAGAAGCAGCCATGAATCTGTCAGACACTGCAGCAGGGTTTATAATTCAGACTACATTGGGGTTTACCTTTAGGACATACACCAATATTTTAATGTTGCCCCTTAGCAAAATTTTGAAGGTGTTTTATCTCTTTATTCGACTGGGCTTTACTTCCTCAAGCATTAAACATAGTGATACTCAGCAGCCCAGGAGATTATGGATTTATTGACTAGGAAATCATCGAACCAGTAGCATGCTGAATTCTGCATTTGAGCACAGAAATTGTACTTTCTCATAGTTATAACATAAATGAAACAAGAAATCTTTGCTTCTTGTCTCAGCAAGATGATTATCTGTGGTCAGTTGTTAGTCAGGGGAACTATTTCCTGTGAACTAGTGTGGGAAATGACATGGAACGCAGTAAAGCTTCATTTAAACATCCCAGAATTAGTGTTATTGGGATGTAAAACAGAATTATCATGAATACATGGAGTCAAAGATAAAAGAACTTAGGTGAAAAAAAAAAAGAACAAAGAATGCTGAATGAAAATATTTCCTATAAGAGAAAGCTGTAAGCTTCTGAGCAAAAATGTCAATAATTGATATCCTCTCAGTTTTTTCCCCATAAGAAAAGGAAGAACACAAGTGGTTATGGTTCCCTAAATGTTTATTGCATGTCATGGTGTTCCCAATCATAGCAATCATTTGCCTTCTCCACTAGGAACTCAACAGTGTTCTACATAAATTGTAACATTCATTTCAGTTTGCTTTAGATGCAGAAACACAATCAGAAAAATCTGCAAAAAATCTTTTGGGAGCAGATGTGCTAGAGCTTAAAATTGCTGTGTTAGGATTATTAGAAGATTAGCAGAAAAATCTTGAGGCTGGCTAGATGTTATGGTAGGTATGGATGCACGCATCTTGAAAGTTTTGAATTCGGAAGGTTTTTCAAAAGTCGTGATTAAAGCCTGCTGAAAACTCTAAAAAAAAATCTCTTTTAAAACACACGCACAAATCAAATAGTTATTTAGGGGTTCATCCTTTACATCCTGGTGAAAAGAACTCTGAAAGAAACAAATCTTGAAAATTTTGGTAAAAATGCACCTTTGCTTAGAAAGGTACCAGATTAACCTAGTTTTCTATTGGTTTTAATTGTTTTTCTACTGCTTGAAAGTATTGGCTATATTACCAGCTAGTGATATGCAATTCAAATAGATCTGTAGAGTGAAAAAGTTAGCGTGGTACAACCCAATCTTCATTCTGTATGCATGTGAAGGGCATATTTCGGACTAGCTCTGGTCTGATTCCATTAGCCAAACACCCATAGTGGCAGGAGCACATTAAAAGTACTCCTAAGGTTTATTTTCTGGTCTGTTGTTAGTCTGGAAGAATCTATTTCATGTGCTGATAAGGCAAGAAGTGGAGGTGATGAAGGGATGCACTTGCAAAGCGCCCTCCTGTTCTGGACTGAAATGCCTGTGTAGATGCACCCGGTGCCATTGAAACAGGGAGCAGGAGCTGGCCTCTGTGACCAGATCACATACCATGCTGAAAGCATCCTCATATTTTGTAAATGGTGACACTGGTGTAGGCTCACCCCTGCAGCTGTGTGGGTGCAGGCTTGTGTGTACTGGGCTGTGCCTAGAACAGGGCTGGAGGAGTGGGCATCCTTGGGAAATCCGCAGCGGGACCCAGTGGCTAGCAAAGAGCCACCCCATAGCCCTCCTTCTGCAGGTGCATCTATAAGGGTCGATGTGCAAAGACAATAATAAAAGGCCACTTAGTATTGATCTTCCGCTACTACCAGCTGGGGACATCATCTGTGTCTCTTAGTAGTTTCCACAGTGACGCCCACTGGGATGTGTGGGGGCTGAAGCTGTAAGTAGAGGGATGCTGAATAACCGCGTTGGCCCCATTGTCAGAAGCCACCACAGAGGTGTCTGATTATTTCCTGCTTGGGGTAGGACTGTCACAGCAAGTCTGAATTAAATATGTTGTATTAAATCTGAAAGAAGTGTTGCCTTGTGTCTATGAAGTCCTGACTGAGAGAAGAACTAAGGCTGCTGTTTGCATGCTGGAAAAGTGAAATGATGACTAAACAGCTATTAGTCAAAAAAACGTAGTGGAGGGAAGAACACTTGAGTTGCTACATATAAGAAAATTCATAAATATGTTTTTTTCTCAAAAGTAGATTTAAACATGAGTTTTCTTATGTGAGTCCTGCAGCTGAGCAGTGGGTCTTCTTGAGTCTTGGCCAGTCTGGATGGGTATGTAGCCTCCTCTTTGGGGCACAGTGAAAGAGAGTGAGGGATATGTATATGAAAACCAGCTTCCTCTTGCTTCATCTGCAGAGCAGAGAGAATCCTTTCGTTGTGCCCCGGCCTTGGAGAAGAGCACAAAAACCATGGCAATCTCATGCTTGGGCTGAGCTGGTTCATCCCCTGCTGCACCAGTGGCACCGAGCAATCTGGAGGCTGGGCAGGACTTCCCCTGCTCCCTTTGCAACTTTTAACTCTGAAGATTTTCCAGATTTTCAGCTGCGAGGTAGGACGCTGCAAAGTCTGGTCACTAGGCCAATGATGTGAGCAATTTTTTATGTGGATGGCAAAAAGCACTCTTGGAATAACAGCCCAAGTCCTCCAGACAAGCTTAAATTCCTTCTGCCAAGTATGGGGTTAGTAAGAGCATCTCTACTAGCAGGTTACCCAGATTTTTTCTTTTTCCAGCGTAGACACAACAGTTCATTTTCCCCTGATCCAGATCACTGAAGTGTCTGAATTGCTTTAGTACAGAGGTTTTCCAAAACGCATTCAGCTTGTGGTATGTAGTTGGCACAGAATATTTCAGCTGGAGTTAGACAGGAGAAGTTTGGCAGAGCTACAGGCGATTGATAGCAGGGTGTTTATCATAACAAGCATTGGGAAACCTTGCTACCAGCCCCTCCTGTAATCTCACAGTTCATACACAGAGACAGAATATGTAAAATCAGCATGAGTGTGTATGCATGGGAGGGTGTGGATGGATGGAAAGTGTCACCGTGCGCACGAGTTTGTGTACTGCAGAGCTACTCATGTGAGAAAATAAGTACCAGAGCCTGTCCCTAGGCATGGATTAAGGAAGGCAATTAGACACATGCTTAGACACTGGGGGTGCCTTCCTCTATCAGACCGTTGCAAACTCATCCGTCTTTGTGCCCCACTGTGCCTGTGGAAGCACTGAACTCCTGCTTTCCCTTAGATTTCAGCATTGGTAAACCGTCACTGGCTCTTCTCTGTGGCAAGACCCTGAGCTCTGCTGATCTACGTTTGCTGTCCCCCAGAGCAAAGAGATATACTGGCCTCCTGAGCATGGAGAATATGTTCAGCTTTTAGTGGAGATGGAGATGCAAGCAGGAAAAACCTAGTAGTAGAGATACTTAGCAATCATATAGGGTTCTTCAGAAGGTAACTATATGATACAGGAAAATATTGTTGGGACAAACCTGCACTCTATTTTTTTCCTGGATGGAGCATACAGGCATGATGGAAACAGATAAAATACAAACCCAGTAATTAATATCATCGGTATATAGATGGAGAGCAGAAGTTAAATGGTTTACCTGGACTTCAGGATGAAACCATGTCAGGATAAGGATTAGAAAGCCAAAGCCTTGTTCTCGGTCCTGCACCCAGCCCATACTCCATTACCTTTCTCTCATGCTGAATGTAAATAGCTTTTCTTTTCCCTGTTTTCTCCATGAGTGTGTGACGGACAGAGTTTATAAAAATTGGAAAGCAAAATTCTCACCTGGCCCTGTGCATTGAAACAAGAATAAAAGAGGGATCCTGGTAAATGTCACATCCCACACACTCTGCCCTTGAGTCTTTCAAAGCCAAATGATCAAGGCTGAAATATGTTGCATGGAAGGAAGGAAGAGGAATTAAAAACCTGCTCCACCTTGCAAAGGGATACCTACAGCTTAAATTCTGGTCAAGGTGAGGGACAGAAAGGAGATATAACTGAATTATAAACCCTGCTTGGGCAGTAGGGATAGCACCCTACTTACTGGCGCTAAACGGAAAGGCTAAACCTAGCTCTATAAACATGCAGTTAGTCAGGGTAATAGTAAGAGAGGTAAAAACTGGCAGCGAATGCAGCCATCCTCTCCTCCCAGGGCTCTGCCCTGCCTGCAGCTGCCCTTGACTGGTCTGAGCATCGCTGCGAGTGTCTGACCAAGGAGTTGAGAGCCAAGCACCACGTTTGTAGCTGGAGCTGGATCATATCAAAACTTTCCCCTGCAGCAATTTTTGTTGAAGGGCCACTTCACCTGCTTCACCCCTCACACCAAATGAAGGGATCTTGCAGCCTTAGGAAGACCCTGATTTAAAGTTCCAGACAGGAGGAGTGGTTTCAAGGAGAAATCTCTGCCGATGTAAAGAAACTATACTGGAGGCCGAAAGTGATTCTCTGATGCTCTGAAAACAGTTTCCTCTGAAGGGGTATGTTTATGCCCTCATTGTGTTTTTCAAAGGAAAGCTTGAAAAATCTCACCTTGGACTCATTTTTGTTCCTCAGCTGTTACTCTCCTAGATTATACATAAGTCTAATAACATGCAAAGATTTATGTGTAGTGACTACTACTTATGCCAAGTTAGCTGATTGATGTGCATGTCTGTTTTTCATTATTACTTTATTACTCTGCAGAGAAGACATCTCAGTGTCCACAGGGATGAAGAAGACATGATCCCTGCTGAAAACTGCTTGCAATCAAATTTGAGACTTGATAGTGAGGGATGGCAAGACAAAATGGTGAATAGATGTAGGCTGAACAGGAGCTTTATTAGCAAAACAGACTGCATGCACTTCAAAGCCTTCTTTCTTTATGGTGAGCTGGAAAAAGTTTGGGTTTGTTTTTTTTCAATGTAAATAAGTCTGTGGGTCTGATCCATTGCTACAGGTGTTAAGAACTATGTGCCTGAAGTTTCCGAAGTGGCCAAACAGATATTGGTGTATAAATCAAAGAAAAATTTAAATTTAAGATTGAAGCTCACCAGGGTAGACAACTTCTCTCCTCTTTGCATCTTTTGTGTCATGGCTGCATTTCCAACAGTTTAACTAAGAGCATCCCAATCGGGTTAACAATTACATTTCAGACCTTGTTGGCTAAGTTGGCTCCTGGCAGAGAAAACTCCCCCCCCGATGGTATTTTCTTGCCAGTAAGGGAGAGCATATTACTCCTCACTGGATAAATTATAGAACTACACAAAAGGAGGGACACATTAACAGTCTTTCTAATCTTCACATCCAAATTGCATATTAGTTGCTTATTTTTTTACTCTTGGCAGTAGGACTTACACAGAATAAAGATCAAAGTGTGTTCTTATCTCTTGCCTAGTCGTTAATCAAAGACAGAGAATAAAATATATTACTCCTTATGTTCCTTGGTGAAGAGCTGTGAGGCAAAAATACATATAACTTTGTTTTAGAAGAATATACCAGTTTAAATGAGAGGTACTAGTGAACAGGAAAACAAATAGCAAAAGGAGTGTTTTCTAGCTTCAAATTAAGACATACAAAATAGGTAATGAATGAACCACAACTTACCTGATTTTTGTTTTTATAATTCTTCTTTTTATTTCACAGTCACTTCAATACAAAAAATACATCTGGTATTTAAGGCATATGTGAATAGCTTAATTCATCTGATAAATGCTGTTCCTCTGACACAATTCAGCCTGTCCACTGAGGCAACAGAGAATTTTTCTTTGATGTGCAAGTGATGCCTTACATGTTATTTTATTATTGTTTGTCCTTAAAACATTTTAAGTGTGCCTTATGCAATATTTCATATGGTAAGTAAGATACCTTTAGCATTCCTAGTGTCAAGTATTAGAATGAGGAACTAAAAATAATATATAAAAGGTAACATTAATAAGTAGCTGATCATTTTAAGGGTTTTGTTTGGTATCAGGAGTACAGAATATTTTGGAAGTAGTTCAGGAACTTGTGCTGATCTAAAATGTCAACCTCGGATCCTACCTTACTGCTCACAGGGCCTTCAGGATCACTGGATAGTGTAGTTAAGGAGCACTTGTTTGTATGTGTGGGATTTTGAATGTTTGTTACTCACCCTCAAGCCTTAATTTTTTGATGTGCCACAAAAGTCAAATCAAAGCACAAAACAGCGGTCTGTGACCATGATGAAGATACCATAAAATCAGTGGTCACAGGTAGTGCAGAAAAGATGGTATTGATTCTACACTACTGAAAAATTGCTGCTAGTAGCTCTGAAATTTACATTTTACTTCCTCTTATAAAGGACCCTTATTATGTTCTGGAAATAGATCATTATAATGAATTTATACTTGTTCACCATCACATCTTGTCCAAGAGGAAGTCAGAGAAGTGAAGGATTAGTGAGTTTCCTAACTTCTCACTATTTAAGAAAGTTGAAGTAAATGATAGTTAGCAAAAGTTCAACAAAATCAAAAAGTGGAGCTGAGAGTCTGACCCAGTGAAAGAACACCAGGAGTCATCATCTGGCTTGAATTCTGGCTGTAGCCCAGCTTTCCCTCCCAAGAAATGCAGATTCACTCTCCTTTTAAAGCACATTACCACCTAAGCAAAAAAAAATCCCCTCCTCTTTGCTAGTCACAGTTGTAAATTTTAAATGCTTGCTTTGTTAGCCAATCCACACTACATTTAACAAAATGCATTTGTGTTGTGCCATAAGATGTTCTTGTTTGCAAGTACCTTGTTCCCTAAGAAAGGTAATTTTAACTCAAAGGAAACTTCATATTTTGTTTCTAACACTGATATACCCAATGTAAACAGCCTTCCACAAGGAAGAAAGGGGAAAAGTAAGAACACAGAAAGCACTGTGTGAAAACTTTGTCAGGACAACGCCGAGCCTGCCTTTTCTCCCCGGTGGCAATGGGCACAGCAGCGTACTCTCCTTGAGCGTAGTGCCATTTTCTCCTTTTAGGGTAGCAAATCCTGATCTGTAAAGTTCACGGTAGCACAGGAGCTGCAGCCAGTTCCAGGAATCTGCCGTCGCTCCCCGGGTCAGCTCAATGTTGCTTTCATCAGAAGTGTCACTGCAGTGGGGAGAAGTTGTTATAACAAGTTTCAGGAGGCATTGACATAATCAGGTCAGCTGGAGGTGCATAAACAAGGGAGAGGGAACAAAACCCATAGAGAAATGTGTATCTCTCTATCCTGTCCCTGGGAGACACGAAGCAAAAAGCCTTTGTTCTTGCCTGCTGGCATGGCATCTTTGCTCCCCCCTTTTCTCTTTTTGGCTCTAAGGTGTTTTCTTCACTGCAACCTGACAGACCCAAGGACGTTTTCATCCATCGCACAGATCTTAGGCAAATTTTCCCTTTCTTCTCATTGTTATCATGGCAGGCAGGTTTTTTTAACGGGCTGCTTAATGGCTAGGTACTCCCACTGCGAGGATGTCTGACAGTGAGATGGAGAGAGAATGGGGAGGGGAGAAGAAGAAGAAGAGGGAACTTAAAGGAATATTGTACATTACAGGAGCATCTAGGGAGCTTGCACCTCTGATGATAAAAATATTAGTAGGCTGTTGTATTTTCTCCTTTTGTGAGCCTATTGGAAGTTTTTCATGACAACTGCGATCTGAAGAGAAACAGGAAAAATATTGCGTTATATAATTTGCATCTGGATATGGTACATGCTAGTGCAAAATTTAGTCATTCAAAGAGCAGGCTACTGTTACAACTGAGGCTGGAAAACAGTTTTCAGTTAAAAAAAAATTAATCGAAAAGCATTGACATTACTGGAGAATCCTCTTTTTCTAATGTGACACTACTGATATCAGAAGTAGGGCCTGCAGCCCTGACTGGAAGATGAAGCACTGTTTATTTATTGGGCATTTAGAGTACATATATGGTAACACGCATGCCAATATTTAATGTAATCTCTACCTATATTACTTAAAGATAATTGATTTCATGAGGAAGAAAGATGCCAGATTCTGTCCTTCATGTTGTCACTGCTGCTGAGCAATTCGTTTTCCTTAGGAGGGAGAAGTCTTGGGGAATATGAAAAGGAGTCTCCATAAGTCCCATCTCCATTAACCAACAAAGGAAGAGGCTGGTGATAAGAGGGAGACAGAAACACATTTTGTTCATGAGAAGCTGAATTTTTGTGATCTGCTACAGCACTGAATTTGGAGAACTCATGGATTAAGGGTACCAGTTTTAGGACATCCTCTTGGCAAAAGTTTGAGGTACTCTAACAAGAAGATGAAATTGGCAGGTTAGATATTGTGACCTTCTCTTTACAGCAGCGAGACAATGAAGTCTGCCTTTGACATTAGTGGGCAAAGATCTGCAGGGGTTTTTGGATAAGACTGATGTCCTTGTAAGTACAATCTTCCGCTTCTGGCAAGAGAGTGGCAGTGTATTACTGTCTATATTTGGATTATTACCATGCTTTCTACCTACTTACACTTCACTTGCAATTTTGGATAAGTAGAGTCATCATCTTCATTTTATGCCCCAAGCTTTTGTCTGGTACAGCTGTGTAGTGTTAACAGCTGCTGGGTTTCCTTACAGAAGTGGCTGCATTTTAGGAATAGGCAATGAGATTTCTGTGCTACAGCTTGTTCAACCAGTTTGTGAAGCACGGTAGATTCGGGTGTATAAAAAGTACTTAGTAATATTGATCTTACAATAATAATTTGGTAAAAACAGATTATGACCCGTGTTTTGATGTGCAATTTACTACTGATTAGTTATACAATATGCAGAAAATCTTGGGCTCATTGAACAAAACCCCAGGTCTAGAAATTAGTTCGCTATTCTGCAGCTCGGTTATTAAAATAAAAAAAATACTCTATCACTTGTATTTACATTCTTGCTGCAAATCAGGTCACCCTGCCCTTTGAGTTCTGTTTTCCACAGAATGGGCCAAATCCATTCCCAGTGTGACTCCCTTGACTTCAGCACGGTTGCACAAGAGATGACTGTAGCTCATAAAGTCTACAGAATAAGTCTATTTTGATTATGGATGAAAAATCAGTATTTGGGTGGAGTCTTATTCTTACTGGCACGTTAGGTGTTTTTTTTTCACTGACATTAACTGGAGATGGAGTAGACAGAGTTTACTTAAAAAAAAAAAAAAGGTATGCATTTTATCTGCTTTCTAGCCATTGTACAGAAATACAGAAATAACCGTAAGACTGTAAATGACAACAAAATCAGAAGAGAAAAATTAATATTGTAGCTTAGCTGTGTCTTCCTCTGTTATGCCATTCTCTGCTGAAAATACAGATACAGTTTTGCTGCAAACACAAGAAATTAATTGGGTCAATTTTGCTTACTGCTTCCTCTCTGGGAGCACTGGGTATGGATTACCAACGAGAGGGACATGCTGACCTTAGCACTCCATAGAGGAGGTGCAAAGAAAGAGCCAAGTATGGGTAGTAGTACTAGGAACTGCAGGGAGGAGCAAAGGGGACTGGAAAGCCCTGGCTCCCTTGCACAGGTGGGACCACTGCTGACCTTCACTGTGGGAGGGTATGAGAAAGGCATGGGGAAGAGGGATAGAGCTAGCTGGCAAGGCAAATATGAGAAATCAGAGACTTTCTGGAAAGAATGGAGCTGTGAGAAAGGTCAGAGGAGGTGCCTAGGGAAGAGACAGTGGGAATTTTTTGTTACAGAGCGAAGAGATGACTGGAGTCACCCATGCTGTGTAGCAGGAAAGCTTTCAGTGGACAACTGATTTAATCCCTCTGCCCCTATACAAGAGAAACTGGCCAAGACAGTCGTCTTTCTGTTGTCTCGTCTCCAATTACTTTGCCATAGACAGGGACCTGGAGTGCCCCAGACTGTGTCTGGTGGCAAATAAATAAATCTGATTGACTAGCACTGTGAACATTAATTCTCTGGGAGTAGCAACAGAGTGGCATTGCCCTTTGTACATGCAAGGGCTGGGAAAAAATATACTGTAGCACTTTTCTTCCTGATGTTTAGCTGAAAGTAACATTAAAGACCTCAGCTCCTCCCAACAGGTCATTAAGCGCCAGGAAATACCCAGTTCCTCTATCGTTATTGCTTAATTATTTTCAGCTCTGTAATCTAATTTGCAGTTTGACTCTATGTTGATTCTAGCTGCCGTATCATAACCTTTGCAGTACAGGAAATGCGACGCAGGGCTGGCTCTACTGACGTCTAGCTCCTCTGGTGAAAAGGGCTTTTTTCTATGCCTGCAGCTTCAGGAAATAACCCCTTTTCTAGAAAGCCTGAAAACTTTAACATTCCAGAGATTTCACTGTATACTACTTTCTTTTAAAAATGTTTTACAGAGTTTACAATGCAAAACTGAGTAATAAAAGGTCTTTTATTGAGTATGTGCCATTACTCTTCAGTTTTAAAGCAGGATGTTGGAGAAATGTGTCACACAGAGGAGCTGTTAACATATTCATTTTATTTTAGTTAAATATAACAGATGCTTCAGGTGTTCTAAAAAACAAGGAAATCAACTCATAGCTATGCAGGGAAACTGCCTCATTAAAAATGAGATAAATTAAAAATTGAAACAATTTAAAGCTTGAAGTATTATTAAATCCGTACTGTCTAAAGCAGATAGATAGTTTTATTTCAAACAGAAATAACTGAATTTATGCAATAACTACTACCTACTCGGTTTCTCTAGAAATCTCCAAAAACTAACAGGAAATTAGAGCCGTAGGGAGCCGTCTGCTTTGAGATATGTCTCATCAAGACTCTCATTCTTATGTCTGGAATTGTTTGACAAAAGACAGGGACAATACATACAGTTCATAGTATGTGATATATGAGATGCTTTTGAGCTCAAAGGTTCTTCTGGATATGTATTAGTCATGTGAGCCTGCAGGAGGGCACTTAATCTGAAATAAAGCAAAAAGGGAAAGAATGTGAAGGGATCTCTGAAGTATAAGTCTCCAGGAAGAGCCATCAAAAAAGGCACAGAAGGAAATCATCTAGACTAAGAGATGAGAATGGGGGAAGCATATGGAAATTAGCGATCAGCAATCCAACGATTACATTTTTGGTGAATAACCTTAACGAGCAGGAAGTATTGCAAGCAAGATTGTATTTTTTTTTTTCCTGTACCCTTTTTGTTTCAAACCCTTCATGCATACCTCTGAACCTTGGCTTCAAACCAGGTTAAATAAACCTCTCCATTGTTTTGCTACAGGTCTGTTTTGTGTCAAGGTGCACCAGAATGAAACAGGGGATCTGAGCCTGCAGCTTGAGGGGCTCAGGCCATCAGAGGTGTGGAGGAGGGGTGGGAGTGCCTTTTTTTGTGTACTGAGGGACCCCAGGAGGTTCATGCATATGTTCTGAACTTTCTGTTGCCACATGTTGGGTTATGAGGTGTTCCCTGTGGCTGGTGCATGAAAAGGTCTTTCTCTGCAGTATACAGGGGTACATGGACCATTTCTCAGCCTATGGGGATGGTGAGGCATCCTTATGTGGTGCTTCTGACCTACGTAAGATCCTGCCTCACTTTAAAATCTCAGGATCAGGGAAAAAGAGATTTCCACACAGTGGAGATAGCCCATTCTAGGCTGCTAGACTCAGCTGTGTAGGATGACTCTAAAATGCAGTGTGCTGTTCAGTGTTCCTTGTATTAGGGATGTGGATTATGAAAATGTATGGAATGTTATTCCTGCTTCTTTCTTCTCCTCCTTCATTGCATAGCTCTGTGAGCCTGCAAGCTACAGCTGCCCTTCTGCCAGAAGGACTGCCCATTATCCCCACAGTGGGGGATTTCAGGGGCTGGTATTAGTACACTGAAGTGGTGTGTGCTAACTAACACAATGAAAAATACAATAATACCCTCAAGTTGTCTCAGAGCTGTTGTTCAGACGCATGTGTGTAGAGGGGGGAGAAAAGAAAAAATGCAAGTAGATTCCATGTCCCCTATACAGGAAAATGATCGCTGTAGCATCCAGATCAACTCCTCTCTACTCCCCAGCCTTGTGTCAACAATAATAGCCCCAATAATATGAAATAGTCGTGGCATTGAAGTTGCAAAGCCTTTCCTCCTGAACAGTACTGTGGCAGCTAGGCCTGCCATTTGAATTAAAATTAAAAAAAATAAAATAACTAACAGAGTTAACTGAGTTAATTCAATTTAAATAAGTCTGAAAAGGCTGTGTAAATAAGACTCCACTTTTATTGTCCTGGTTTCAATTGGGATAGAGTTAATACTCTACTAGCAGATGATATTGTGCTGTATTTCGGATTTAGGATGAGAATAATGTTGATAATGCACTAATATTTTAGTTGGTGGTAAGCAGTCAGAGTTTTCACATTCTCATACTGGCCTGCCAATAACAAGATGGGGGCACACGAGAATCTGGGAGAGGACACAGTCAGGATAGCTGACCGCAGATGACCAAAGGAATATCCCATACCATATGACGTATGCGCAGCATATAAATCTGGGGGAAGAAGGAAGGAGGTGACATTTGGACTTACAGCATTTTCTTCCCAAGTAAACATTACCCATGATGGAGCCCTGCTTTCCTGGAGATGGCTGTACACCTGTCTGCCAACAGGAAGCAGTGAATGAATTCCTTGTTTTGCTTTGCTTGTGTGTGTGGCTTTTGCTTTACCTATTAAACAACCTTTATCTCTGCCCGTGAGTTTTCTCACTTTTACTCTTCTGATACTGTCCCCCATCCCACCCAGAGGGACAGAGTGAGCAGCTGTGTGGTGCTTAGCTGCCAGCTGGAGTTAAACCATGACAGTTATATAGAAATGTTGCACTATTCCAGGTCCCCTCTTTCTAGTACTAAGGGAAAATACTCTTCCAACAAGTATCTTGAATATCTAACTCTGCTTGGCTGATTCAAAATGAATAGGCAACTTTGTGGTCTCAGCCTGTATTCATTTTTAGACTTAAAAATTCTGACTGAAGTCATTGGAAGACATTTGGTCCATTAGTAATGCCGGATCAGATCCTCTCTCCAGGTAAAAAGCGTAACAAAAGGTAAGGAAACGACAACCTCCCCTTTCTTCATCATGCAGCATGGTGACTCTTTTCTATGATCAGACACAAATGTAATGATTCAGAAAGAAAGGTCTTAATGCTTAGAAGAAAGGTTGAAAAGAGAAGATATTCAAATGACAGCTAGAAGAAGGGAACAATGCTGATATAATTGGAGTAGACAAAGGATGTTCACTTTGTGACACATTTTGAGAAACATCCAGGAACATTTGTTATGCCAAAGCAGGTTCATGGTTCAGTGGAAATGCCATCTTCTGATGGGGAAGTAAGCAGAAGAGGCAGCACTCTGATCAGACAAGGGAACAAAAATAGTTCAGGGTTCCAGAACAGAGAGTAGTATACAAGTTTAGATATATTATTATGATAATAGTCCTGCAAAGTGTGCATAGCATTTTCATTTAGTGGTTGTTCCACTGAGGAATGACTACCTACTACTGCTGTTTGTTAACAGAGGGGTCTTTTTAATTCATGATTTGCCCCTTCCTCCTCCTGCAATTAGTACTTATGAACTAGAGACTGTGTTTATTTCTGGATTTAAAATACATGATGAGAAGGCATGGTGAGCCTGCTTGTGCCTTAAGCAATGTCTGATGACATGGGAATTATTCAGATTTGTCTACTGAAATCCTGGCAGATCTGCCACAGCAGTCTCATGTAACAATATGCAATAACAATTGGAATCTTTGGTTTAAAGAAAAGAAGTTTGTAGAAGCGGCTTTTTTTTTTTTTTTTTTGAAACATTTTGTTAGAAGAAAAGCTTCTCTTTCCTCACACAACCTGCAACAATTTCCACAAAGTTTTGAGGTATAGGGAGGCAAATTGCAATGGAGTTCAACAACAGAAGCCAGAAGAAGCCCTTAGACTACTTGATCTCATCTGAATGATATGTTTCATCTGGCTTATAGCCTGGTGATCAAAGGTGTGTGGTGCTTGCAAATGTATATGTATACACACACTCACACACACATATACATATAGTAGTATATGAACTATACAAGTAGTCCAATGTCCATATCCATATATATATGTATTTTACTTTGTTCAAAAGTGAGTTATGTTCCTTTAATTGCCTGGACTGAAACCCTGGGAGAAAAAGTACGTTTGTTCTTGGTGCTATGGGCAGTTGAACCTGCTCAGGGGTAGACAGTCCCAGAGAGGCTGTCTAGAGACGAAGCACCCACTGACCTCTCTTTAGAGGAATAGAAACATTTTTCCATGCAACAGGAGGGCTGCACAGGGTTTGCACCACACAGAAAATCATTGAGTAACTGAAATCAAGACTGAAAGCAGGACCTGCCTGCAAAGATAGCATGGGCAGAAGAAGAGAGCACTTTGGTAAACACTTAGAATCATAGAATAGTTTGGGTTGGGAGGGACCTTTAAAGGTCATCTAGTCCAATCCTCCTGGACTGAGCAGGGACATCTTCAACTAGATCAGGTTGCTCAGAGCCCTGTCCAACCTGACCTTGAATGTTTTAAGGCGTAGGGGATCTACCACTTCTCTAAGAAACCTGTGCCAGTGTCTCACCACCCTCACAGTAAAGAATTTCTTCCATCTATCTATAAATTGACCCTTTTTTAGTTTAAAACCGTTACTCCTTGTCCTATTGCAACAGACCCTCCTAAGAAGTTTGCTCCTATCTGTCTTATAAGCTCCCATTAAGTACTGAAAGGCCACAACGAGGTCTCCATGGAGCCTTCTCTTCTCCAGGCTGAACAACCCCAACTCTCTCAGTCTGTCCTCATCAGAGAGGTGCTCCAGCCCTCTGATCATCTTCATGGCCCTCCTCTGGACTCGCTCCAACAGGTTCATGTCATTCTTATGTCAGGGGCTCCAGAGATGGGTGCAGTACTCCAAATGAGGACCCACCAGAGCGGTTCAAGGGAGAATGATCTCCCTTGTCCTGCTGCCCACGCTTTTTTTGATGCAGCCAAGGATATGGTTGGCTTTCTGGGCTGTGAGCGCATATTGCTGGCTCACGTCCAGCTTTTCACCCAACGGTATCCCCAGGTCCTTCTCTTCTGGGCTGCTTTCAATCCCTTCATCCTCCAGCCTGTGTTGATACCAAGGGTTGCCCGGGCCCACGTGCAGGACCCTGCACTTGGCCTTGTTGAACCTCAAAATGTTCACACAAACCCATTTCTTGAGCTTGTCTGGGACCCTTCTAATACCTTTCTCAGTGGCTGAGACTTTTCTCTGTCTCAAAAGTTAATTGTTCCATTTTTTATATTTTAATAATATGTGGGAGTTTTGAGCATTTTCAGGTTTTAGGGTAGCTGAATAGGTCTAGGCACATTCACTTCAATACTGTTGTCTAGCTTGGACCACATGGTGCTTTCTGATATGAGCCCAATAGCTTTTATTAAATGAAGAATAATTTCCATATAGGCAACCAGTGTTTTCCCAAAGGCATCAGAAGGAGGACAATCTACTGTACCCCTGCACAGAGTGCTGACTGATTTCACTTTTAACAGTATGTTCTTTATTTCTGTCTGGAATTAGTTAGGCTTAAGATTTCAGCCTTTTTGTCGTTATTACTTTCTTTGCTAAATTGGCAAGCCCCTAAGCTACAAGTACCTTCTCTCCAGTAAAGTAGTTTTAACTGCAATCAAATCAGCTCCTGATCTTTTGGATAAGAAAAAGAGATGGCATTTTCAATCAGTGTAAGGCACTTTCTCTTTCCCTCATATATTTTTTTGTCTCCTTTCTCTGTTCTGGCTTTAAAATGTAAGCATTAGACCTGTATGTAGCATCACGGAATATATCTGATTCACTGAGATATGTTCATTAGCCCTGCTCCTGCTGACTGACCTCTCTTATGTGCATCCAAAGTTTGTATAAGTCTTTTTTTTTTTCACCAAGGAGATCAGGTTGATCTGCTGTTCACTGTAATCCAGTATCTTTAACAGAGGCACAACCAGCATGTGGCATCTCTAAATGATTTCTTGTTCCTCTCACTCAAGAAATGAATTAATTGTTGTAAAAAGTTTTAGTAGTTTAACAACTTTTTTTATATAGTAAACAAATTATATATAGTTTATAATCTCTCTATATATTTAGCAAAAGAAATAATATTGTGGTAGGTCACTTGTTCTTTTGCCAAGAGCTTTGGTATGTTACTGTTGTTTGATATAAACCTGTTCTTGCAAGAAGAGTTATAGATGTAACTTGCATTATTATGGCACAGCATAGCCTCTGGTGGTTTGACTTTCCAGATCTCAGAGAGACCTAGAAGAGTCTGCTGGTTGTACATTCAGCTAAGCTGATTATCCCATAAGGTGATCCCCTATGTCAGCTTGCCCTCTGAGATATATAGCATATTTTGTGTTACAACTGAACCCTCAAGGCCTTGCATTTTGAGCAAAGGAGTGCCCTTCCCCACATAACTAAAAATTTTGCCTGATGGTGCTTTTACCTTGCATTCTTCTGCAAACTCTTTCCAGAAGCTTCTCTTGCTTTTAAAGAAGAAAAAACCTCCTTCTGAACTTCCCATCTTTCATACAAAATCTTAAGCTGACTCACAAGTAACAAATAGATGCTTCAGTGTCCTAAGTTAGATATCCATTTAAATGCTACATTATTCTTTAATAAGTAGTCTAATATCCATTGGTTCCTTTGTTATGAGTGGGGAAAAAATTATTCCATACACTTCCCTTCCCTTTCCTAAAGTACAAGCAGCCATTGCTGGCATCTCTTCCAGTGTTTCGAACTTTCCATTGTGACAGATTACTGAAGATTTTTCAGTGGCATTGCCTGTGGACGCAGAGGCAGATTTGGCTGAATAAATTAGGTGTGGCAGAAACTGGCCTACGATGTGTCTAATTTGGGGAAGAGCTATCCATTTCATTTCCTTTATGCAATCTGTCTCTGTGTGTGTATGTACAGGATGATTCTGTGCATGTAATACTTAAAGGCTCTGAGAGCCTTAGATCTGAAAAATTAAGTAAATCAATATATTGCTTACTGAACCAAGAAGTAATAGTTTGAAATAATGTTTTTTTTCTGTTCTAATTTGCAAATTTGACCTTAACTATGTATCTAAGACAAGCAACATTCTTAAAATGTGGTGCCAGGATGTAGGTTTATTTCTTACAATTACAGTTCTCTAGGCTGCTCTCAACCGTGTTTCTGTGTGGTAAGCCAAACTTATCCTTGGAGTAAGACCATTTTAGTCAACGGATACATTTGGCCCATTAACTTTAGCCTGCAATAAAGTCAAGGGCAAAAGGATATTCTTATGCAAAGCAGAATCACTGTAGATACGCTACTAATCACTGAGGATTAGAATGAGTGTATTTTTGTCCTCATAGCACCTTTATAAGTCTTTTTTGCCTTTTTTAAATAGCAAAATTCCAAGGATTTTTTTCTCTTACTTCTACGAAGAAATCATAGTTTCATCTATTAATACAAAGTGATGAAACTTTATTAGAAATGCAATGATATTTTCTAAATCTCTTAGTATTTCTGTGCAAGTGATTGCTAAGCAATAGTCATTCTAATTACAATTTCATAAACTGCCTATAGGTAAAATAGCAGGCTGTATGTGAACTTTCCAGTATTACTGTTTAGGCTTGAACATTCTTATGAATCACTTTAAACCTGTATATTTCAAAGGAAAATATGTTCAAAATATCTATATAGGAAACCCATTCTCCTTAATTTTATATGTAGATCTACAGAAAATCAGTGGGAACACTTGCTTGAATATGACATCAACTATCTATAGGCTCTTGAATTTCATTTTAAGTGGCATCTTAGAGCATATGCTTATAATATGTAATATTTGGTCTGAACAATACTGCTGATATCTTGCCAGTATTATGAAAACCCATGACAGTAAAGTATTACTCACAGAATTAAAGGGACTTTCTCCTTCAAATTTAAAGACTTCTAACATTTTAATTCTGTTTAGACTCAACATGATTGGATTTTAGCAGTAAATACTTTATAGTGTATTTTTAAATGTGTATATATATATGAAAGAAGAGGTTTCATTCATAAAGAAATACAACTCATCACTATATTTAATTACAAAGTTCTGAACTGAAATACATAGCCAGTGGGAATAGGACTATTGATTAAAAACTAGGCTAGCTTCTGTTTAGTCTGTTGGAGGCTCTGCTATTTTTTCAATTACTGTGTGTAGGAGAGGTCAGTTGGATTGCACTATAAAATTAGGTTAAGAGACAGTATTTCTATCACTGAACTATGTGTGATCCATTTCTTAAGAAAAGACACGGTAGAATACTTTTTCTCTAAATTCAGAGCACTTTGCTGTGCCTGGCATAAAGAATTTTTAGTTTACCCTTCAAATTCATCATTACAAAACCAGACATGTCTACAAAACAAAGAACACTACAAACTGATATTCATATGAGTGTAAATAATCTGGTTTTGTACTCTATATTTGCCTTCAGTTTGCTATGGAAAATACAATGGATATTTTGAGAGCATAAAGATGCAGACAGAGCATCATGTGGATTTCAAAGAAGGGGATCTTGTAATAATATCTGAGAATTATATACCTTCTCAGGGACAGCAGTTCTTATCTGATAGCCTAGTTGAGCTGTCTGAGCATCGCTGGCAGGGAGGCAAGTTGGCTGAGAGTTGCTGAACTCCATGGACATGGGTTGCCCCATGTTCATCAAACAGGTGGCTCCTCTGTGGCAACTGTTTTTATGTTGTATTGCAGCTGGGTTTGAATTTGTCTAATGAAATATGTTAATTATTGAAATGCAATATTGTTGATATATAAATAAAAAAAACATAGTAAGATTTTTCAAGAAGATAATCAGGTTTTGCTAAATGCTGCTTCTCAAGGAGTTATAAATTGATAGAAAACAGAGCTGGAAAGGATCACAGAATGGTAGGGATTGGAATGGATCTTTGGAGATCATCTAGTCCAACGCCCCTGCCAAAGCAGGTCCACCTAGAGCAGGCTGGACAGGAACGCATCCAGGTGGGTTTTGAATTATCTCCAGAGAAGGAGACTCTGCCACCTCTCTGGGCAGCCTGTTCTAGTGCTCTGCCACCCTCAAAATAAAGAAGTTCCTCCTCATGTTTAAATGGAACTTTCTAAGTTTTTCCTCATGATGAGATGGAATTTCCTGTGTTCCAGCTTGTGCCCATTGCCCCTTGTCCTGTTGCTGGGCGCCAATGAAAAGAGTCTGGCCCTGTCTTGAAGGGCCATTCACCCTGCTCTGACACTGTATTAGTCCTACCTAAACCACCCTGACAGATGTTTGTTGGGCTTGTTCCTAAAAATTGCCAGCATGAGGACTCCATGGCCAGCCCAGGCTATCTGTCTTTACACTTAGAAAAGCTTTTCCTAGTGTCAAACTGAAATTTCCTTGGTACAATTTAAGCCCATTATTTTTTTTTTCCTTTCCATGATGGATAAGAAGAGCAGTTTATTCCTCTCCTTTTTCATAGTAACCTTTTACATATTTGAAAGCTGTTATTGTGTCACCTCTTAGTCTTCAATTCTCTAGACTAAACAAGCCCACTTCTTCTCAAGGGTCATGTTTTTCAGGCTTCTGATCATTCAGGAAGTGGTTGGCAAAATTCTCACTGACTTTGGGAACTGAGTTATATCTGCACTGTAAAAATCCTGTATTTGCAAAGCATCTAGACTTAATACAGGCATTTTTACATAAGTGCCTTGTAATCGGCTTTTATGTCTAAATGTGTTTGCTTAAAAAATAACAATAGTACATCTTAGCAATGACCTTGTGTACCCACTCTGGTGGGAGCACTCACCCTTTGACTTTTGTGTTTTAAAAATGTACGTGGGACAGATGGGTATCTAGTATACTCACATGACATAACATCTGCTGGTGAATAAAGATTGTTATAAAGACATAAAAAACAGCAGTGAATGTGTTTACAAGTACTCAACCAATGTTGCATATACAGTAGTGAACAGAGCTAGTTGAAAATAAGGCCAAAAACAATTATGAAAAATGTGTCCCTATTCTCCTTGAACAATTAAGATATTTTTAATGTTTCTGCCATCTCTGCAAGTACATGCAAAGCCGAATGAAGAAAGAATATGAAATAAGATCATCAGTCATCTAAAAGAGAAAATGCTGACGACAGAAGCAGAGCTTCTCTTCTCACAGGGTTACTTTGGCTGCCATTCTTTTCATACCTCTTTAGATGTCTGCAGTATTGAGAAATTAATCTAATCTAGTCACTGTACAGTGCCTTTTTTGAGTAGTAAATAAAAGCTTTTAGGGTGCAAATCACCTAACCATATTTAGATATCTATTTCTGGATGAGATGAATTGCTGCTGAACCGTATTTTTCCGCTCCATTAATTTTAACTGAGTCTAGGTGACTAATTTAAATGAGTAGACTCTGCCTAAGTTGCCAGTCATGTCTCTTAATGGGATTTTCTTTAGAGCCTCTACAGTCTATGGCAGAAAGTCCATGCTGCAGCATCTTTAAAAGAAGGCACTGAAAAGATGACTAGAAGTCACTGGGAATTGAGTTGTGTGGCTCTAATGCTCAGCAGGTGGAAGACCTAACGCTGGCATTACTCCAACAGGAAGTCTGTCTTGGGTGAAACATAATTCCAGAAAGGAGAATTGAAGTCTCTCTTTCCAAAGAGAAAGGGAGAAAGAGTCAGAAACAAAAATGAGTAAGAGAGAGATACCTTCAAAGTCTCTCCAGAGAAGGACAGCAAAATAAAGAAGGAATTAAGAAACAGCTTTGATGGAGATAGCAGGAGAGAAGCCAGACATTTAGGAAAGAGCACTAGGAAGACAAATCAGGACAATCCTATTTTACCTAGTTCCCAGGGCAGAGCAGCCATAAAGAGGAGTAGGTAGGAGTTTCCTCTGAACTGCTGTTTCCTACTTCTGAGTATTAACAGAGGACTAGACTATATAGACTTCAGGAGTGTTGCCAGCTCCTGGAAAGAAGGAGCTGGGACAGAGATTACAAATGAGGGATGCACATAATGTGTTGTTAGGGAGAAATGGGAGACACCTGAGTTTATACTTCAGTGACTGGAAAAGGTGTGAGGAGACAAGGGATCTTTGTGCTAGAGCTGCAGGACTACTTGAATCAAGTTCAACGGAAAGTCTGGGAATTACTGGGATAACTAGAAGAAAACTGAAGCATAATGCCTGAACGGCTTTCCTATGCTGCAGAAGGAACAACAGCCTACAAGAATACCTTTGTCCTGAACTCCTAGTTGCATCATCTTCCCTCAGGAGCAGCCTTGGAAAGTAGTGGTTTCTGGGAGATGACTCTCAGGTATGATTTTTCTGTATTCCCCTCTGCTCCACCTCATCCCACTTGTTTCTGTGGTGCTGCTTACCTGTATCTTTAGTTAATTATAATTTTTCCTGGTTCAAATATATTAGCCAGACAGTGTGATCTGAAGTCAGACCGATGCCCATTCCTTCTTGCTGATGTTCTCTGGAGAGACAGCAAATTCAAGAGTGACTGTATATGTCTAGATGTGAGAGTAGGTAACTCTGATCCAACTCAGGTGTTCTTGCACTGTTATCGACTCCAGCTGATATTTTTTTAGCCCTCAACAGAAATAGCAGTAGGTTCTGCTTATTTACATCCTTTTTATGTACACTTTTATTGATGAGTACTGATAATGGTAAGTAGCATGAGCTGTTTAAGTATCACACTAAAATACAGCTTTATTCAAATCTAATATGTGACTGAAGAAAAGTTTGTTGCAGTTCTAGCCTGTCATCCTGTTTTGACTGGTAGGGATATGATACAGAAATTTCACTAAGTTTTGGATTGCTACCTTTCTCAATCTTGTCATTGGGTAATGTCTGATCTTCAGCCAAGTATGTAAATCAAAGCAGAGATTAACAGATTCTTCAGCAGTACTCCCAGTCCAGGAAATCTTCAAGGAGTAGGAGTTTGTGGTTGGTAGCAATGCATGTGCTTCAAGCTACAGAAATAGTTAGGTAATAGCCTGTGTCATGTCTGGCTTGACTTATGGAGGGACTTTCCTGTCTGAGGCAAACACTGGGCAGAGATTGGTATTCAGAGTGGCCCAGTGACTGTGTTAACCTAAACCTGTCCTTTGCTCAGGAAATATTTGAGTATTACGTACAAAACAGACAAGTGAGACTGACAACAATCTGTCTAAAAATAAGTGAAAGTCAGTGGTGACGTCATCTTCGGGGAGATCACTGAGGTTTATCCCCACTACAGTCAGACGTGAGACCTGAACACGGGCTTCCCTCATTGCAGAGATGTATTCCAGTCAAGCTAACTGAGGGGAAGAGAGCTAAGGACTGATTCCTACTCTTCCCAGTAGCACAAGTAAGACTGTGGAGCAGCCACTGAAAGGGAATAGGGCAGAATGCCTCAGTCACTGCGTGTTTTCAGGAATGTTTCCTGCTTCAGTGTGCCCTGCTTCCATGTATAGATTCCAATGGCCTATTGCCAGTATCTGCAAGGTTCGGGTTTTAGGTTGGGTCCCATTTTAGTTGCCTCTTAAAGCTAAGCTGACACCTGCAAGCTGAAATCCTTTGTTGACCAGATTTTTGTGACCAACATTAACCTGTTGATGCTGAAGTTGTTGCTTCACAAACGTAATCTTAGCTTCAGAAGTCCCTGCCTTTCCCTGGCTCTGCCTTGGTACTGACCCTTCAGTACAGCCAGGAGTGATGTGCGGTACCTCAGGATGGAGTGAAATGACCCTGTTTAGTTCTAGGTCAGAAAGGCATTAGAAACATACCCATGTATCAGGACATCTTAGGCACCCAAGGAGTAGGCGTGAACTGGGGATGAGAACAGAGGCCAAGGAAAGGGAGGAGGGGGGGGAACTCCAAAAACTGGCCTTGTCACTGATGTCCAAGTGTCATGTATATCCAAATTTCACAACACGCTTGCAAGTGCAGGGTGTTCATAATAACTTATGTTATTATGGCCAGTGAAAATAATAATGTAGGCTAAGGTGTTTTTACCTTATGGTTTCATTTTCATCTTTTTCTTGATTTTTCTGGTGTACTGATCTTCTTTCAAATTTTCCTTTCCTTCATCTCCAATTACAAATATTTCCAAACTGATTAAATAACAACACTTCTATTTTATATTTCAGTGATGTGAAGCAGAGCTGATTAAAGGAGTGGTAGGCAAGGACAGCACAAAATTTCTCAATGTATCTAGCCTGCAATCTCCTCTGTATCAAGTTTCCCTTCAGATGTTTTACACAGTTCACTGATGCACAAGGAAAATTATGTTGCTGTAGTTAATAACCTTATTTTTTCTATTAAATTTATAACCCTTACCAGGAATTAAATGTGAATAAGTCACTTGATGTTTTTGCTCTTATTATAAAATCCATATGTTTCCTGAGGTCTCCAAGTCTTGTCATTTAATCTGACTATAGTGATAATCGTTTTTGGAGAAAATGACTATCTGGTGAATAACCAACAAATTTATTACTGCCTAAAACTGTAGAGGACATACTTGTTTCTGTTGAAAGGTTAGCACTTTCTGAGATAAAAGACAGTCCCCACATGCTTGTACTCAGTATTTTGGGGACAATCCATTTGTGTGTTTTTATTTTAAACAAATCGTAGCATTGTTTACATTTATCACATCTGATATGACAGAAGTGATATTTGAGGGCATTACATTTAGGTCTTTTTCAGAAAAACCATGGGTCTTTCAGAAAATCTTGTGAAGTCTCACCGATGACGACTTTCCAACACAGACTGACATACCTACCCGTGTTCACTGGAGCATTCTTCTTTCATGTAATCAATGGTGCAGAGTCCAGCTGGAGGCCAGTCCTTATTGGTGTACTGCAGGGGTCAGTCCTGGTTCCTATACTGTTTAACATCTTCATTAATCACCTGGATTCACGGGGCAGAGTACACCCTCAGCAAATTTCTATGTGATACAAAACTGTGAAGATATGTTCACAGACAAGGAGGTTGTGCTGCCATCCAGAGGGACAGTGACAGCCTAGAGAAATGGGCTAACAGGAATCTCATGAAATTCAAAAAAGTCCTGCACCTGGGTAGGAACAACTCCAAGCACCTGCACAGGCTGAAGGCCAACCAAATGGAAAGCAACTCTGCTGAAAAAGACCAGGTCTTGGTGGATACCAAGCTGACCATGAGCCAGCAATGCATCGTTTCAGCAAATCCAACAGTCTCTTGGATTGCGTTAGGCCCAGCGTTGCCAGCAGGCAAAGAAAGGTGACCTTTTTCCTTCTACTCAGTCTTGGTGAGACACGTATTGGATGCTGGGTCTAGTGCTGAGCTCTCCAGTACAAGAGAGACAAACATAATGGAGCAAGTCCACTGGAGCATCTGTCATATGAGGGAGGGCTGACAGAACTGTGACTGTTTAGCATTGAGCTGAAAAGTCTTAGAGATGCGTCCTAAGGCCAGGAGGTTCTGATCAATGTGTATAAATACCTAATGGGGACAGGAGGAGTGAATAAAAGGGAGACAGACTCTTCTCAGTGGTATCCCATAACAGGACAAGAGTCAATGGCACAAAATGAAATAAAAGATATTCCCTTTATCATGAGAATACTACTACTCTATTGTGAGGATGGCCAAACACTGGAAGAGGCTTCGTAGAGAAGCTATGGAGATTTTCAAAACCTGACAGGACATGACCTTGAGAAACTTGCTGTAGATGACACTTCTGTGAGTGGAGGTTGGAGTAGATGACCTACAGAGGTGCCTTCCTGCCTCAGCTGCTATGTGTGAGTCTGCGATTCTTGCATGAGCTTAGCAGAAGGACTACAATATGCTGTGTCTGGAAGCTCTATCTGTGGTCAAAGCTGACTTTCTTGTACATATTTTTCCTTGCTGTAGCAAAATGGCTTGTGTTTCCAGATGCTCAATGTTTTATTTTTCAAGTTTAATCCTAGCGGAGGAGTCAATTATTTTCATATCCTCTTTTCCCTACTTGGTTCCCAAAGGATTTCATGAGACCATTAATAATTGTGCAATATACAAATTAAGGCTTTTCACATCCAAGACCTTGCCTAACGTATCCCGTGGTTCTGCTTTCAGCAGGACATTCTTAAAACCTATAGACTAAACACAAATTGGGGTTAGCTGTGCTTGCAAAAGATGAGCTTGGACTTCTCAAACACAACAGAGCATCTTGGTTAAAGGTCATGGTAGTTTGAGGATTTTACTGTATGTATGTTTGTTAACCGTGGTATAGCTGTGAGTAAACAGCTTATTCTTTAAGCTCCTGTCCTCGTGTGTTTCCAACAGACGAGTCATATAAGGGCACTGAGTTTGGTGCACCAAATACTAAGTTAATTCTGGTGGAGCATCCTCATGCCATCTTGTGTACAGTTTTTAAACTGCATCTTCGTTGTTGCTTTCATGCACAACTCCAAATTGGCTGGTGAGTGCAGATACTAATCCCAACTAATTCTTTGTACCTTCTGTTGGTAATTAATTACTCTAACGCAGGGAAAGTCTCTTAAGTCTAAAACCCCACAAAATGCTTTTATCATTAAAACAATTATGTTTTAATTTCCTCTCTTCCGTTCCTAGTCTGGTTGCTTTAGAGCAATTTTAGTAACACCATCTTCCCCAGCTGATTTTTTTCCTTCAAACCTGACTTATTTTAGAACTTGTTGATTAACCTGATAAGCTCTATGAGCGCTTTGTCTCAGCCTACTAATGCTGGGAGTGAGGTGCCTCTGGACTGCGTGGTGAAGAAAGCCTGTCACTACTTGGCTTTGGCAGGACTCTTATCACCTACTGAGAAAGGCGGTGTGCACTGAAGATCCTTGTCAAATCTGTTCTTAAAAATCTCTGTCATGCTTTCTGGCTCTTTTTGAACTACCCATATTTAACTGAAATCCCTTTCTTATTGCGCTTCCCCTTGACTTGTCTGTTCTTGAATCTTGTCCACTTCTTGGCAAGTTTTGCTTTGGATGTCTTGTAGCTGTTTTTCATATCTCTATTCCATGATTTAGCCAGTCAGGGCAAAAATATTTCCTCTGATACCTCAAGCAGAGGCTGCTTTCGTCTGTCATTTTCATAGCATTTGAGCACTCATTGGATTACTTTGCTTATTTACTACTAATAACATCATTGTGTGTGAATGATGCTTAAGGGATGTCCTTAAGCAATGTTAATCAGTATAGATTAATTAAATGAAGGACCAGGCTTGTGTTACTTTGATAACTCCAAATTCACATTTTTTTGTTAGGACGGTGATGGTTCCTGTAGTTGCTTCTCACCCCAGCCGAGCTGTAGATGGGAGGGCAGAGGGAGAGCGAATTTGCAATAGTGAAAACAGGAAAGGTAAGAACGGTAAAGCAAATCCCTCTGGCAGAATGTACTCCCTCCTCTTCACTCCCCCAGTTCGTCTGCTGTTTTGTCCTGTGCATTAGCACAGAGTTTACATAAGGCAAATCCATCCATGTCTGTTTCTGAAATCTATCTCATTCTTAACTCCATATTGTGACCTATTATCCCTACCTACCTCTGCTGAGCCAAGTGTTCACCACCTTTAAATCGGTTTTGCTTTCTTCTTGTCATTGTTATGGTTACTCAGGTGACCCTTGGATACCAACACTCATGGCTTAGATGCTGTAAGCTGCAAAAGCGTGTAAGCCCAAGGAAAGTAACACAAACTGCTAGTTTTAGAAGCTTTTTTCCTTTATTTCTTGCATTTAGAAGACAGCAATCAAATTATCATGCCAAGATCTGGCAACTATCTTTTATCAAGAAGGCTGGTTTTGCTTAAGACTTCCCTTTTGACAACTGGCTGACATAGGTAAGTCTACCTCATAAACATCTGCAAGTAGGGTGCTGGTTATTTGGCAATATTAAAACAATGAAACCAGCAAATATTAAAGTAGTTGAACACACCCACAAACTGAAAAAGAGAGAAAGGAAGTCACATGAAGGAGGAAAGAGGGTATTTATAAGACCCAGTTTAGCAGAAATACAACAGTGCATTCTCCCTTCAATCTGTAATGCTGCAAGTCAGCAGTGCTCTCAAGCTAACTGTGAATGGAGTTTCAACTGAAGTGATTGCCTCACAAATCAGTGGGACTCCCAGGACAAAATCCAGAGCAACTCTCTAAAAATATATTTCAAAGTGATCAAAGATGCATATGTCTTACATTGTTCACCGGGGAGGACTCTTTCAATAGCAACCAGAGTTAATGCAGTCATGAACTTGAGCATCTTTCAGCAACTGTTTCACATTTTGCTGAAATTATCATCCCATAAAACCTCTTTCAGAACAATTCCTTAAACAATCTCGGTAGCTGGAGAACAGCCATTACCTCTTCATCCTTCATCTGGTAAAGTAGCAGAACATTTACCAGTATATACAAAACTGAGAAATGCAGTTTGACTGGTACATTAAAGGTATTTGGTGATCTTTAATCTTAGCATAACTTCTGCCCATCAGGGGTGCAGTAATGTGCTTCACAAAGCGCGCAAGAGAAGACAAGACCCTTAATGAGTTTTGACTGAGTTGGGCACGATGTGCCCAGTGTTGTTCAAACTGTCTCAGGCTTCCTGCCAAGTAATGCAGAAGAAAATGCCTTAGAGTATGCTAGCTGTCTATCAACCTCGCAGAAAGTTTTCTCAAAGACAGTCTTTGATTTGTGAGTCAACCACTATTAAGCTAGTGTCAAAACCTGCTCCAGAAGCAACAAAATGGAGCACAGTTCTGCTGTTACTTCTAGCACCAAAATATTAATCTTGAACCTAGGTCTCTAGGTTATTTGTACCGTGATGTGTCTCTGGATAGGGTTAGTGGGGTTAGTTATGGGGCTTGGTTTCTGAAATGATGGGAATGGATGCTGAGGAAAGAATATATGGAAAGGTTGTGATGATCTTGCAACTGACCTTACTAAAGGAAATAAGGTCAGGAAACTGACCTTCTAAAGGCTGTACCGTTCCAGGGCAAGCCTCCCATTATGGGCTCCGAACTTGACTCACACATACTAGTGCATACCTGTAGTGTGAATGGCAAGTTTGCAGAGAAGGGCAGTGACCTTTCTCTGGTTCTGGTAGTCCACATGCTAAATATGGCAAGTAGGCCTGATCAGACCAGCTGATGGCATATTGGTTCTCAGGGAGGTTCATGGACTTGGCATGGTATTGCTACCAGGAAAATGTCATTTAGCACAGTGCCATGCCCACAGAAACATCATGGATAGGCACAGGGTTCAGCTTCAGATTGACATTGCAGTGCCTCCTCAGTTGGATGGCCAGATTGCCTCTAGTCTCTCAGAGACTGTAGGAGAGGCCTTTGAGGCAACGATACTAACGTTTAGGGAAAATGCCAGGGAATCATCACAATAGCTGTCCAACACAACCCTCACATAGGTGCTGAGTAGTCATGACAGCTGTAGTTGCCAAGCTTTAGCATGGGACAGCATTTGAAAACTGTTTTGCAGGCATTAAATAACCAATCAAGCTATGAGCTGGCAATTGCAGAGCTCGTAGATGACAAAAATATATCTTCTGACTTTGAGGAACTGACAAAAAGGATATTAAGCCACAGGTGATCACTAAAGATTCAGCCTAATTGCAAAGGATATGCATAACGATGTTATATGTAATAGCTGACTGCTAAGAAAATACAGTTACTCTACAGAGCAACCTGTGTCTCTGGGAAGTATATTAACAAAGACCCGCTTGAGGTCTTCAGCAAGCTAAGCTACAGACTGAAGATTTGTAATGATACCAGCAGGATATAGACTCTCAAAAAGGCTTTTACACATCAGCCTGATAAATTTATTGTCTGGATATCTAAAAAGCCTTTTTAGAGCTTTGCCTTGTATGAGTTCGTATTGTTGTAAATATTTAGGCATTTATATGGTTTGAAGTATGGTTTTGGAAATAAAGGCGTGAATTTAATGCTGTGACTAGATTTGTAGGGCAAAAAGAAACAGAAAGCAATACCTCTGAGGATGGAGACCTCCTCAGATATTGCTTTGGAGTGGATGCATATCCAGTTACCAGGAAGTTTTCATCACTGTCCCCTCCCCCCCAACTTCACTTCCCTGATGCAGTATTCTTTTGATACCTTTCCTCATTTATCCCTGATTCCTGTTCTCAAACTTGAATCACTTTCCACCTCGGATTTCCTTCATTCTCCGTGCTCCCTACAGTGCAAACATATGATGAAGCTACTGTGGCTTGACAAATTACGTGGCACCAGCTGTGCCACTACTGTGTGTTCCCAGCTCATGGCAAAAGCAAAGGTAAACCTCTGCTGTATGGCTGGGAGCACACAACCAGGAGTCACATCGTCACAGCTGGCATGCTGTGACTTGGTCACAAGTCTGAAGTACTGGGTTTCTATGCGGCAGCTTGTATTCATAATGTGCAATGTGCAATTTAGCTCACTAAAAGCTTTAGCCATAGTAGCCTGCCTATACGTAAAAACAGAGTTGTTGAACTTCCTGTAGCCATAATGTTCTCTGAAGTGGTAGCCTCAGGTGGCATGGGTTTTGTGAACATACCAAGGGAAAAACACTTCCTTCCAGGTAATGCTCATCAGAAGTTTTCTTGTGCAGAAAGGTTGGAATATGACTGCAGAAGACTTGAAGTGTTCCTTGAGTCTCGCATGTACTCGTCTTGCCATATGGTACCCATATGCTGCAGAACTGAAACTCGTTACTCTTTAAAACTTATGACAGCACTACGTTGCCATTAGCGAGTCCTGAGCTACCTTGGAGGGACAGTGCACCTCACTGGGCCAGGCTGGTACCAAGACTCTATAGCCCTGCCTGAGCACTGCTCTGCAGAACAGGAATTTGTCAGCTGTGCACCACCAGCCTGGTGGGACACTGTGTTAACACAGTTATATTGCTCCTGGTAACTAAGCTAGATTGCTCGGGTCTGATTTTAATCTTTTACAGTACTCTGCCTTGTATCAATGGAGAGATGCTCTCAGTGTGCTTAATCTCACAATCTCACTGTGAGATCATCCCATTTTTAGGATGAGGGGAATTACGCACAAACTATCGATGCCACAGTGTCTGAGAGGTTTCAAATAAATTCTATGCAAGTCCTTACCTCCTCTGGCCTACAGAGTAAGCCTACAGAGCCTGCTTTAGTAAAAATCCCAGTTGCAATCTAGTGCTGTATCCAGGGCTGTAAGTAAACTGTTATATTTTTGCATCCTCTTGAAGATTTTATTCTTGACTTCTAGTGCAATGAGGGAGATGTACTCATACACATCTAGTCCAGTCTCTGTTTCAGTAGTTCACTTGGGAGGCAGCTCCTTCAAGAGTATTGGTGACAATATGTTTTACAAGCTGTGGGTTTTTCTTTAAAAAAACCAAAACAAACCACAACAACAACAACAACAAAACCCTGAAAAAACACAAACAAACAAACCAAAGGAAAACAAGATAAGTCTTCTTCCAGCCTTTTTTGTTGTTGTCTCCTAGGGTGGGCAGGACTGCTTTAGGACTTTACTTTTGTTCTTGTCTTGATGTGGTTGAAGTAGGAGTGGCAGTGTGTTCCCAGAGGACTGGAGAATGTTATGAAGACTGTGCTTGGAAGGGATGGTCAGTGTCATGTTAAGGTGAGTTTGTGGCACAATGAATGTCTCACTGCATGGGACAGAGCACCTTACTTTTACTTTAGTTAAAGTTATTAACCCACTGGGAAAGATAGATACCTGTTTGTGAAATGGAACTTCTGAATTACTTAATGAAAATGCTTCTAAACTATTGCTGATCCTATTTTCAGACTCAGTAATTCCCAGCTTCTCTCTGTATGTACTATTACAATGTTTTTTGATTTTGGCCTCAAAGGTTCACATCAGTATGCTCCCTAGCTATTAGACCTGCACATAAGACTTTCATCCCATTCCCTCCCCCACCCCACCACTTGTGACTTCAAGAAATTTTAAATGTGCATTTGGCATGCTTTCTGACCTTGACTTTTGAGCATTCAGGCCAAGCACTCAATCATTACCATATAAGTTCATACCCTTGACATACCATGAGTAATTGATCTCAACTCTCAATTATTATGTTAAGCTTATATGGATTTAGAAGGATGAGATCCTTCCTAATTAACCTCAAGTTTTTTGATAAGATTACACTCAAGATTGACATTGACAGTTCATAATTTATCTGAATTTTAAGGAGGCTCTTCATAAATTGCCAAACCAGGACTTCAGTGTTATTAAAGAAATAGATTTCAAACCCCACTAAAAATTCTGAAAACAGGAAAGAGTTTTGTAAGCAACTGTAACAGGGATGGAAGATGTGCTAGACACCCACAGGGAACAATGTTTCAAAGAACAGTAAGGAAGAACTCAAACGGCTGTTTTTCATGGTGACTAACATGAGACAAACTGTATTGATCAAAACAAATTATGAAAAGGTAACATAAGAAGCAGATCTTCCTCTGATAAAACCCATGAAGCCTTGTTTCCATGGGTTTTGTGCCTGGTGGTTGGATTCACTTGGATCTAAATGGGTCCTTAACGAAAGCCTTATTCTGGGATGAAACACTTCTAGTGTTTCCCATGTGAATTCTCTGCTGTAGCCTAACAGGCAAATTCTGTTCCAGCTGCCCCACTGGGGTAGTCCTCTCTCCACCCAACTACCTTCTTCCATTATTTTCTTTTTTTTGTAACTTACCGTCTTTCAGAGTACTGTCCTTTTTCCAATGTGATTCTACAGCTTTCAGAGAATCAGCTGGTCAATTAGTATTGCTCTATAAAGCCAATGTAGGCTGAATTAACATGAAGTCAGTCATTCTTTCTTAATTATCGCCTGCTAAGGAGTTAGCTATAAAAATGTAACAATTTTTTTTAATGTATTTCTAAAAGAATTGATCTTATTACTGTTCTGGTTAACTATTTTACTAAAAGTCTGAAAAACATAGGGCTGCCTAACTGATATACAGCTGCTTTATATTTACGTGACTTCCAAAAAATAGAGAAGATATTAGTAATGTGACTGAAATAGATGATGTTATGTGACACTGCAGGAAATGCAATATTTTGTATGGAATGGGATGAATGAGTACAGGCACTAAATAAAATAGGATATTCCAGCAGCTCATAATAGAAGAACTGTGAGTACTTTCCCAGAAACAGTGATGAGACTTGCTTTGTGAAGTAGGACAACAGTGTTCTGTTAGGGAGGAATTAATATGGATTCAGATAAAACGGGCGTTTTCATGTAGTGTCATTTTTATTTGAGATTGATTATTCTGACCTTCACTATCTTTCTGAAGACAGTGCAGTAAGTTTTGTTGGCATTTTTTTCCTCTGATCGCACTGGGATTTGAGCATGGATTGCTATATAGGCTGGCCTTCCATGCTGCAGAAAAGGCAGCAGAGAATATTAGCTCACAAGCATTGAGAGAAGATATTTAAACCCTTCCACATAGATGTTGATAAGCAGAGCTGTTGATGGACAGCTGTTTGCAACATTGTGGTCATGTATTTGTAGACCTAAGGGCATCAGATACCAATGTCCTCATAACTGCTAGCCTGGTAATTATATATGACAGTCTTATCATAGAGTATTATCAACATTTTGAAAGTATATCTTGAAGATGGAGATACAGTAGTCCTCTACAGTTCAGCGTCAGACAGCAAAAAATGTTTAGCATGAAAGATAAATTCTGAGATTCCAAGTATATAGGGTTAAGACCTCGATAATAGAAGGTAAAGTAACTTCAAAAATGTTATATAGTGAGCAAGATAAATATATTAGAGATGTTACAATGGTCCTGCTATAGACTCAGAAGAATAGAAATCTCATAGTGATGCCACCCCCTTTAAGGGTTGGTTGCTGTTCTCCATAGTTTTATTGATTAGTGGCTTTATCAGTGAAGGCTTCCACTGAAATTAATAGGATTAGATGTGTTGGTGGAGCCTGACCCTTGAAATTTTAAGAATATCTACAACATTGCTGGTTTCTGCCTATACAAGTCCTTTTATTGTCCATTTCTCTGTCACATCTGAGTGCATCACTGCATTTTTTTTGAATTTTTTTTAGCCAGTTCTGGTTTTACCACTACAGTCTCAGTAAAAGCAGTTTAGAAAACCAAATATGTCACTTAAGTGAAAAAAAAATCAATAGCACACAAAATTCTGGGAAACCCATTCTCCAGGAAACATACATATATATTTTATCTTCTTGACTGTGTAGCTCAATTATCAGCTATGCCAACTTCTGCTACTGAGACATTTTCCTGGCTCTTCAACTCATTCCTCATCAATTCCTGATGCTCTATTTTAAATGACTGTGTAGTTCCCTTCCCTCCTACTTTTCAGCCAGTATTACCCACTTAAATTTTGACACTTATTCTCATCCTTAGCTTTATTCTGCTTATAAAGTGCTGCCATTGATTTTAATGGTAAAATACCGTGATTATATCTATATATGTAGAATAGGTAACAATCCTTCCGATCTAGAGTAAGATACTAATTAGTTGAGCATTGTTGTCTCACCAATTAAACTACTTCAAGCAAAGCCTGTACGTAAAAGCAGCTTCTTGCCCACATCTGAACAAGAGCTGGATTTCAGCAAATTCTTTTCCTCTTGAGCTATGCTGTATAATTTTAACAGGGTTTATTGGTGTAGCAAAGTTGGTATTTGTCACCCAGTTTTGAAGATAGCTGTAGGACAAACAGTGTCACTTCCCTCTTCCAGTTTATTCAAATGAACTGACTCATCTGAAAACATAACTTCAGTTACAAGTGGACAAAGCCCAAGTTGTTTCTGGAATAGAACCTTGAATGGTGTAAAGAAGCACAGCACCTCCCTTGTCTGCAATGGACCTGCACATACTTGCATCTGCACAGTCTGCTCTGTTGCTAAAGTGGATGGTGAAATTCATTGGTGAGGGGAAAAATCAGGTTACCGGCTAAATGGCACAAACGTGCTGCTGATCAAAAGCTGAAGACTGTAGTTAAGATGTTTTAAAATATCGTTTCATGGTGCTTTATCAAAAGATCATCTGACATGTTAAACAATGAATGATTTCTAAAGGCAGTACGTGGGGATGAAATGGGTAGTGGACATAGACTTGTTCATGGAATGGTACGTGCTCACCTAAAGTGTTATTTTATTTCCTTGGACGGACTCATTATACTATTTATGAAATGAATATTCTTCCCAGGTTTTTATCATCTTCTGTAAATTTGCCCAGGTGAATTCCTCATTAAGGTTTTTTACAGTCAATAAGTGGTTTTCTTGGCCTGCTCAGAAAAGCCAAGATGCCAAAAGTATGCCTGTCAGAAATGCCCGTCAGAGTTGTAGATCTGTACCTTTTGAAACCAGCAACGTAGGTATCCACACTAGACTGACAGAAGGTTTCTGAACTGTTCAGAGGCTGACGGTGATCTTAAAAAGTGACTGCCTGAGCTACTTTCTTGTTTCAATTTCTGTAATGAGTTTCTGATTTAAATTTAGCAGAACATAAAATTTAGTACACTGATTGAGCACGTCTAAGACTCTTGACACAGACATCTTCTTTATCTTCCTTAGTTTTGGAGTTGTTCATTTCCTCCTGAGAATTACAAGCCCTCCTTCCAGAAGGGGTCTTGAAAAAGGCAATAAATGCTATCAAAGATCTACCTGAAAAAGGCAATAAGCGTTATCAAAGATTTACCTGAAGAATAATATACTATACTGGCCTCAATTAGAGAATGGGCATCAGTTTAGTTCTCTTCAGATGAAGCATTTCCTCCATCCTTACTTATGAACAGGAACAAAATTGCTGTTTCATCTCCCTCGTGGTATCTGTGATATATAAGACATCTCAAAGGAAATTTACATCAGCCTGTTATGACTTTATACCTCTCTCATCAAATAATGGCCTTGAGCACGGAATGGAGACCTGAGGGAAATATGACAGAGAAAGAAGAGAGCCAAGCAATTAATAAAATTTATAATACTTCCTACATGCAATAACCTATGATAAGGTTAGTTCCTTTTTTTTTCTTCATTATTTCTTTGCATAGAAGTTGCTGCATGAAGTCAGTACAAATATTTGTATGAAAGAAGTTTGGAAAAGATTTATTTTTTCAATCTCTGTGTTCTGATTTTGGATGAAGTTTAAGGGTGTTTCTGGAGTATAGGATGACATAGAATCAATTTAATCTATATTGTACACTATGGATACAAGGGAATTCTTGTGCTTAGTCATATCTAGGTCTTGCACTGCTATTAGTACACAACAGAAAACATAGGTATTTTATTGACAGCAGGCACATTTGCTTAAATAGGCTCAAAGAATTGAAAGAGAAATATAATTACAACAAAATTTATGTATGCCAAAAAAGAAATGTGTGAAAAAATATTTTGTGTGTTTGCTCAGGTGTAATTTGGTCGGGTATAACCAGTGGGTTACCAGACCATCACATACGTAGTACTGAAGGAAAGAGATAGATAGTAGGAAAAGCAAGAAGGATCACTCGAAAAGAACATGCACGCTGGATAGTGCATTACTTTACTTGATTTGAGTTAAGGGAGTTGCTACTTAGGATAGTGAGGCCAGAGGCTGGCTTAGAGGGCATAGCTGCTGATGTAAAAAGTTAACATGTAAAAAGTCCACACTACTAAGTGGAGCTGATTTTATGGTGGGCTTTTCACACAGGTGAGATTACCCAGTTTTTAATTACTGCAGACAGAACGTCTTAACATAGATTCACTGGAGGACATATCAGTTGTCATTTTGTTGGTTTCAGTAAGTGCTCTGAGGTCCCAGTTGTTACTGTGTGTGAAACACGCATTGTAAATCTTATCCTATGTGAATATCCTTGGTTATTGATTCTTCTGTGAACTTGGCAGCCCTGTCAATAAAGAAAAAAAAAAAAAAAACAACAAACCAGAAGTAAAAGAAAATCAGTGCCCTTGCCTTATGCAGTAACCCGAACAGTTCTTGGGAAAGAGTTGAGTACAGGCACAGTAGCATGGTTAATTAAAGCAGTAACACCATTAGTATACTAATTTAGTAGTGTGTAGATGTTGGGTTCATGTATATCAGAGAGACGACATAATTGTTGCACTTCTGTTTCTTGGTTTATATTTTTCTGGAATTATGTACAAGCTGGGTTAAATGCTAAATGCTAAACCAGTCAACCAACACCTGACTTAAAAGCCATATAATTTTTAGAGAAGACTTTTTGTAGTGTCAGAAAGAGCACAATATTTTCAGGTTATTTAGGCACTAGAAACCTGAGGTAGTTGTTCTGAGATGACTAATGCATGGGTATGGATCTCTGCCAATGAGCCATTGGGATCCATAACAAGGCAGAGGATTTTGAAAACTCCTTGTTTTCCTGGATCCACACAGATAGCTTAATATCTGTAGGTCAGGTTTCTGTAGCCTGACACTGTACTCTGGTTTATAATTTTACATTGTAACTCCAACAGAGCAGTGCCACTTCTGACTGAATGTTCTCATCTGTTGCAAACTGGGAATGCTATAGAGAAAAAGATATCCCCCCACCCCCATCATTCAGATTTCATTAGTTAATTGGATTCATGGAGCTACAGAATAATGCTGAACTTCTGCTCCAGTCTCTGTCCTAATTTGCATGAAGTAAAATTCTCCCAGTGTTTCTACTTGGAGGTCATAGAAAAAGAAATATGGTGCTGACTGAGAAACATGACACTTCTTTTTCAACACTATTAAAAATTGGAATAATGAAAATCTTGACACCTCACCCACTGCTAGTGGAAATAAAACATCATTCACTGTCTCACACTAAGTATGTTTACGAGAAGAATTTGAACTGTGTAATGTGTACATTACAATGTGCAAGGGGCAAAATGTGCCCTCACATGCACATGGCTGTACTAAAAGACTCACAACCACATAAGAATAAATTTTGGCCCCCATTAAATCACAGTAGAACGCATGACACTGCCTGCAAGAATTCAAAGCATTGCAATCAGCAAATTGCTGTCTTACTTGGGTTTGGAAAAGCAAACCATGAAGACTGTAGCCTCATGCTTGCAATCCATGATTTAATAAGCATTTTATCACTCAGGACAGTATTGTCATGGTTCATCCACCATTGGTATGGAGAACATAAAAATAGCTATAGACACTGCAAACATAGTGTGAGCTCACCTTACTGCTTCAAGAATATTTTATTCATTCTGGGCTTATGGAAGGAAATGAAGTTTTGGATTTTCTCATGAAAATGCTGGAAAAGTATCAATTAAAGCAAAATCCTAAGTGCATTGGCACTTTACCTGTCAGGACTGAAACTAACTTAAGAGTTTGGCCAATCTGCAAATGAAGAAGCACCCAGAGCATCTTGGAAAGCTGATAGGCTGCTGTTTGAAGTAGTGATGAAGATCACCAAACTCACAAGGACTCTATCATCCATGCCAATGAAAACTGACAGAGTGATGCCTCTGAGAAACCTAAAATAAAGGTTGAATAAAGACGCTATCCAGACCCATTCACCTCATAGGCTATCCTCAGAACTGGCCCTCTGAGTTCTGATATTTCACATGTGGATATAGCAACGTGCAAGAATTACCTCTGCCTTGGTCAGACGTTTGCCCCATGTTTTCTTTCCACCAAAAGCTGAGATCACTTTTCATATTCGATTCTCTTCAGATGATCTCTGCTGCTTAGAAATTCACATTACTTCCCTCTCAGAGAAGAAGACGCTGCTGCTTATTACTTTGTATTAGTAATGGAAACCTGATTGGGCTGCTCCATAAGGAGAAAATATATTTCCCAGCTGTTCTTTATTTAATCTATTTTCCACTGGAAAGCCTCCAGTGTTTGGGAATGACCCTTCCTGACATTAAAGTGTTTCTGATGAAACTAAATAGTGTTACACAAACATTTTACAAGGTATTTGTACAAGTTTTCTACTCACTTATTTTGGTTACGCTTTAGAGGTCACCTTTTGGAATCAAAGCGCAGAGCTCTGGCAGGACAGCAGAGGGAGATGGTGCTCAAAGGAGGAAGAAAGGCATAGGCTTCCCCCACAGCACACATCACCAGTAATAACCCAGTGAATAATGCTCGGAACCAGTAGCAGCCCTCCATTAGAAAGAAATAATAATTACATGTAAATTAATTTGCTCTCCATTATGAACACTGGAGTGGATAAGTGGTAGCACACTGCCTCCCTGCACTTCTCCGTTGGCCAACAGCAGCAGTGGCCTCCTGAAAGGGCCCCAGTAACTTTGCCGGTTGTCCTGGCAGTAAGCCAGTTGCCTTGTTGGTGATTCCTCTCAGGTAGTGACCTTGCTGGGTTACAGAAGCATGCTGTACTGACTTTATTAAGGCATGCCCTTTATTGAGAGTGTGTTTAGTGCATGTGTTGGGGCTCTAATTAAAATGCTAAAATATGGTTCCAGGAGAAAGTTTAACAGATTATTATCTTTCCTGCACAGAAGGAAGAGAGTGCTAGGACATATCTGTTTAAAGTGACTGTGCAAATGACATTTTGATGTTCCATATTTATAGTGCTCTCCACCAGTAACTTGCATATTAAGGGCTAGATTATACCGGTCCTGCCCCAGAAAGAGATCGGAGAATGAACCTGAGTCACAACCACTTTCTCCAGCCACCTAGCTTTCCCCTTCCCCTGCTCGCTGTGGCTGGGGTGCCATTTTGGTCAGGATAACATCAAAGCCTTATTCTTCCATGCTGAGCTATTTCTCTGTGGCAGTGTGACTCTGAGCCCCTGCTTTTCAGGTAAGCCAGAGAAAGATCAATAATGTCTCATCTGAAAACCAAGCTCTAGATATAACTCACCTGTCGCCATACAAATTGGGGTGTGTTGTTAATGATATAAGAGGACCACCTCCTGCTCCCTCCCACTGCAGTATCTGACAGTGTTGGGAGTAATAAGCTCTTGGGTTTGCCAGCAGAACTAATTTGAGACTCCGTGCAGAATTTGTTTTGCTTTTTATCTTTTTAGCTTCCTTATGGAGATTTTGGGAAAAAAATAAAATCAAGGAGCTCCTGTAAATTTTTAATCTAAATGCAATTACAGACTGCCAGTTGGCTAATTGATCAGAAGGGGGCTGTGACAGGGTTACTGATGGTGCAAAATATCCAATTGACTTTCTGAAGCTGTTTTCGTTGGTGGCAGCTTTAATGACTTCTACCTGGTGGACATCCCCACCGCGGGTCATGGAGCGGGATCCCTGTGCTGTGGTGCTGGCGCGTGTGCTGCTGTGCTTGGTGCTAGAGGGACATGGGACTCAGGAAGGTTGTGGGGTTGTGAAGTCCTGGTGGAGATGGATGCCACTGTCACCAAGGTAAGAGCTGCCCCTGGTCTTCATGTTACCAATACTTTAAAAGTCAGAGAGCGACAGACATAAAAAATAGCAACCTTCTTTGGCAGTTGCCTAACAATCCCTCAGCAACACTTTTTTTGTTTCCTTTTCTTTTCCCTCCCGTCAGATTGAAAAAGCAGCCTTGTCCCATTGTATTGTCATAGCTTCTATGACACTTCCATTTGATAACAAATTATGCCCTGTCCTACGATCCTGCTGTTGGGGCCCTGGCAGTGTCCCGTTGCTGGGGCTTGAGGCCAGCTCAGAGCATGCCACAGCGGGCAGGCCTGTTCCCCTGGGTCCACGGGGCAGCATGGCCAGAGAGCCTTGGGCTGCAGGCAGGATGCGACCAGGGCTGACCCCAGCATTTGGGAGTGCTTTCAGCTGAGCTTGGGCCAGGCCTGATCTCCAACCCCAGCACAGCCATGTCCCAACTCCATGCAATCCCAGGGGGTGCCTCCTCAGTTGAGCCTGGAGCCTCAGGTGGTGCTTGGGGGTGGCCAGGCTGTGGCCAGCCCTGGTTACCATCCTGTGCCCCAGCCCAGCTCACCTTGCAGAGCTGCAGGATGGAGATGGTTTGCCACAGAGGCAGGACACTGCGTCCCCCTGGTGGTTCAAGTTGGCCCCAAGCCCTGGTGGGTGTCAGGGGACACTCTTAGGCCCCTGAAACACATGACAGGACAGCTCCCAAGTTATGAACATGTTCATAAGTTTGGGGTTTCCCAGATTTTCCATGGGCTTAAATATTTGTGTTTAATGAATCCAACGCACCTGGCTAAAGCCCATTCAGAACCTCTGGCAGGCAAGGACTCATACACCTTATGACCTTAGCAGGAAAAGTAATGAAAAAAAAGTTGAGTGCAAAGAAAAACATATTTCTTTATTCCCTTGACACGTGGAGCTTCAGACAACATGGATTTGTTGTCCTGTATCATCTTTCTTTGATACTGTTACTCAGGCATCAGCTAAACCAGAGCTGTGGCAGTTGGAGAAATCTCTGGTTTGCAGCAGAATGTCCAGCTGAGCTCAGGGTGGCAAGCCAGAGCCAAAAGACGTTAATTTAGAAGCAGATTCCTCTAGGAAACAACCCCAGAGGGAGTCTTTTAATGAACATTATATTTTTGCCCTGCTTCTCTTTCTCGCTTGGAAAATGACATTCTCGGGTGTAAAGTTCCTTTGCTGTGAGCGTAAGTGAACTGGTGCTGCACCAATATTCAACCTCAAATGACCAGCCCTGTGCCTTGTCCTCTGGGAAACAGTGTGTCCTGTCCAGAAAGGCTGCGAAAGGGAGTTTGTTCCTAGGATGAATCTCCAGAATTTTAGACCTTCTCTCTCCATATTCTCCCCTGTCCCACCAGTGGCACAGAGTTCTTCTGAGTTGTTGGATTTCATCTCTTGTGAGAACAAGGAAAAAAATTTTAAAATTTGAAGACTGGTTTTGACTTTAACATCCAATTTGATAGTAAATTTTAAATTCTTACTGAAATGTTACACTAAGTCTTCAGTGATTTCACCAGGAGAAAAAAATCTCTCCCAGAATGTATCTGCACTGACTGAAAAGGAAAATAGAAAAGATGTTAGAAACTAGGTGGCAATAGGGCAGCAACTAGGCAACAATAAGATACTACTTAGTAGCTAACTTGCTAAGAGCTGTGGTTACTACATACTCCTCAACATTAATAAGAGCTTCACCTTCCTATGCCTCTGACATATTTCAGTTTATTAAAATTTCAGTCGGTTTCTTTGAGGAATTTTTGCATGTATTTCTACAGCAGAAAAATCCAGCTGACCTCTGTTTAGAAATTTAATTGACTTACAGTTGGGAGAAGTTTAATGCTCCAATCTTTTGTTGAATAATACTGGACATTTCTCTTTGAAATCTTATCTTTATCTTGACTTTTTTTTTTTTTTTTTACTGGAAATATTTATTTGATAAGGTCAATGAGGACATTATTAGGAGGCAGTGGGGAAGGTTGTTTTAGTGAGGTTCCTTCTTTGGTTAACAATCTTTAGATGCAAATGCTTGTCTGAACATACAACTTCTGGGAGTTCATTCAGTCCTGGGGCACATCTGATTCTTACAGAGTCAGCACTCCCACTAACTTTACTGGGACTAGTACTGCAGGATTCAACCTCACATGAGCTACATAGAGAAAAGAGATGAAGCTGTTTTTCTGAGGGATCGACAAAATAAATCCACTGAAGAAGGAAATAAAATATTACTGCAGCATTATGTTAACCTTTGGGAAGCTGCTGTGTGGTGTTTTGCCACTGCAAATCATGGAGGGCTTCAGAAGGAGCTAGGATACATGTGGCACACAGAACTCCTTGGATATTTTTGTCATTTAGTGTTTTCTTTTTCTTTTTTTTTTAATGTATCTAACTAAGCAGAGATTTTTCTGCTTTATTTTCTTATTTTTACTGGTGTGACTTTTGTTTAATTTGGTGTTTGTTGGGACAGCTTCCTACTCAGACAGCTCTAACATCCAAACAAAAAACAAAGCTAAAAAAGTGAGGAAGAGAGAGTACTTTTAGATCATAGAACAGAGAATGAGAGTGAAAGTTTCTCTAATGTCAAATTTGGCTCTACAGCTGAGATATTACATTTGAAGAAAAATGTAAATAGAGTGCATGCTTCAGAATATTACTTTTCATTGGAAATGGCACTGCTGAATGGAACTGAGGCCACTGAAACATGAATGGTAGAGGTAAATTAAAGGTTTATACAGACTACACCAACTACCCATCCATTAAAGAAAACTGGAATTGCAGGAGACAGCAGGGCTATAAGGAGTGTTTCAAGAAAACTGATAATTTCAAAGATCACTACAGAAGAAAAGAGAGTAATTCAGAGGAGAAATAGTCTTAGATGGGTGAAGAGACCATCTGCTGGTGCAAAAAGTCTGGGAAGAAGACATACAGGTTATTGAAAATACTTAGGGATAAAGTGAAAGAAACTGCAGTTCGTACCTTGAAGAAGCTTGTGAGGGAAGAAAACACGTGTGAAAACTTATAGCAGCTCATCATACTTGATGGGGGAAGACATGAGAAGCAGGGAAAAACATGAGCCTTGAGTGTGAGGAAAGCTGACAGTGGCCAGAAGCATACCTGGCAATGCTGAAAGCTAGTACTGGAGAGGGCTTTCAGTAAGAAATGGAGCTGCTGAGGGCAGGATGAGAAGGGAAGGATGTAGATTATAGAAAAACCAGGGGTGAGGCCAATGGAAGAAGCCAGCGGAAATGAGATAAAATGATAAAGGGATTTAGAGAAGAGAAAGATTATCTGAAAAGTCAGAAAATGTGGGAGAGCTTTAAGGAGATAGTGTCCTTAATTTTCATCCTATAAGCCTGCAGCAAGGGGACATACCAGAAATTTTTATTCATTGGTGATCTCTGGCTGTCATAATGACCCCTTGGAGGTTTTGGTAGACTCCAATTTAAAATAGCTCTAAGATACACTGACACGAAACAAAACGTCAGCATAGCTTCAAGAGATCTTAAAGCTGCCCTAGGTCAATGAGGAGCCTTCACCTGCAACTCAAGGTCTGGAGCTCAGCGTTGTATTTTGGTTTCTCCAAGCAGCTCCTGGTTGTACAGCCTGTTAATCCAGTGTTCCTCTTCTCTGAACAATATCACCAAAGGTAATGCTGGAGGGGAAAACAAAAAAAAAAACAAGTCACAACTTCGAGAAGTGGGTTTAAGTTACTGCTGCAAGACCTATGGACAATAGGCTCAACATCTCTTGATGTTTTAGTGCCTTCCTGGCAGTTATGCAAATTTTTTAATGGAGGGGGTCATTACATGGATAGCTTAACATCCATGTACAGTTATCTGACCTAAGTAGAGGGTTGCCTCTTAAGTGTAATGACTTTTTCTGGCTTCACCATTTGTGAACATGAATGTCTAGTTCTTTGGTACCTGTGGCTTCTTTGTGCCTACAGGGTCATATGATAAGCTGTTTCCAGAGACTCCAAGTGATGGATAATTCTCCCAAGAGAGTTAGATAAAAGTCCCATTTCTGATAGCGATGTTTGTTAGGAGGTTTTATGCATCTTAAGTGAGGAGGATGGGCATCAAATGTTGCATCTTGAGCAGCTGGCAGCATTTTGTAGTTTTGAACCCAGGTTACTGTGGGCTCTTCAGAGGTCAGGTGGCAACAGTGCTATGGGTCTGAATGATATATGCTGGCAGATATGGTGTCAGTAGGCATGAATAGGAATCAGGTAACCATTTTATGAATGTTTTGTGTGCCATGGGAAGTGAAAGAAAGTGCTGCAAGGAGCACTGATGCTATGAGTGAGTTACATGTATTTATTGGCTGTCCGGAGATACAGAGAAATAGCGAAGTGAGTTGTGATTTCCAGAGTGTACCACAGTTTGGGTGTATTGAGATATCCACAGACCTTAAGGCCTTGGAATAAATATATAGAACTCAAATGTTATTTTTTTCTTCTAGGCTCTGGGTGAATCTAAACGCTTCCGCACACACAGCTGCCATCAGTCAGGGGGGCTGGATATAGAGCAAAACGAGGGAAAAGGAAGAACAAGCAGCTGGTTATGGTTGTTTAGAATATAGTTGTGCAGTGTGCATATTCTTTTCCAAACAATTTTGTTTGGAAAAAAAACCCCAAAACCTGAAAGTCTGTAACTAAAGTCACATCAGAAGTCTCATTCAGAGAGCCTGATCATGTAACCTTCACTGGTGAAGTGGGTTCACAGTGGGATTTTGTATGTGAGTTAACAAATCCTTCATGCAAGTAGAGGAAGAAAAAAGGGAGAGAAATAGAACTGGAAATTAGCCCTTTTCTGGTGTAAATCATGTAACTCAACTAAAGTAAGTGAGAGATACCTACTTGCACCAGTTGTAAATCTGACATTTCTGAAGATCATAGGAGATAAAAATATTATACAAGAGAAAAACTTGTGGTTGTGGCTATGGCATGTTCCACTGGCAGTGGACAGACAGAAAAGAGAGCTGGTAGGGTAATCATTTGTGAATAATGTAAGTTAGAATGTTTCTTTTTCTACTCATTTCTTTGTGAACTGTCTGTGAAAGAGGTCACAGTTTTCCCAACTGTTCCTTATTTTAAAATCTTTGTCATTTTTTTTCTGGCAAATAATTCTTATTTGTACTCATATATAAGGAGCATAGTGGAAGATTTCTGAATGGGTGTGTGGGTCTTTTAGGGTCTGTGAATTGTCTTCTTTCCTTGTCTCGCATTGATTTCACAGGGATTAGGTCACTAGCATGAATGATAGATGCACATAAAAAAATTGGTATTTAAGAGCCATGAAATGCACCTGCTTTTTCATTTTCATAGAGACAGATACAGTTCCAGCTGGGAAATGTCAGATCCTGAAAGGCAAAACTTTTTCCAAGAGGGCTCTGGAAGCCCTTGTCAATGGGTTCATTGAAGTGTTAATGAAGCAATGAGGGACAGAAGAATGTTCCTGAGTCTCTAAGTGAGGTGGTTCTCAATAACCAGCTTTTAGTGCCAGAACCCCCTTCACTACAGTCAGTGCTATTTGTTGAGACTGATAGTCAATTCAAAGCCACAGAAAGAATTGTGTCATTACTAGTTTTCAATCTCACTTTGATATATGGAATTGAGCCACTTCAAATGGTATGGGGCTGGTTTTTACCCAGTGAAGTTACAGGTAAACCAAGATGCTGACATAGATTTGGTACTTGTTCTCAAACTGGGAGTATCTTTAAAAACTTGTATGCAGCTTGTTTACAGCACTGAAACCTCTGGCTGTAGTAGGTCAGACATGCCTTCTCAACAATAACAGCGAAATCAAGAGGGTATAATGAAAGCACTGATGGTTTCTTTGAGCCAAAATAAGGTAGTTTGAAACTCTCTAAAATATGCAGTGTATGCTTATCAGCCCCACTCCCACGCGGAAATCACTGTGTCTCATTATAACATTTATAGTTCTGTCTGATCTAACTAGTTACGTCAGCAGGGAAAACATCACGCGAGCAGGTAGTGGAACACGTTCTAATGTTGGCAAGGAACAGAAACACAGACACTTGTGCCTCTGGAAAGTGATGACCCAGATATTTTTCCACTGTGAAATTATTGGTCAAATGTATAAATGAAAGATTTATAACACCTTTATTTGAATTCTTATGGCTTGGAATGATGTCACAACCCAAATGATGCAGCTACCAAGTGTGTGTTGGTAAACTAGGCTTTAACAAGTGAAGATTAATGAGCTATTCCAAAACTCAGCTCTTATATGTGCTGTTTATACAAAAGGAGTATTAAAACGAATAAAATGGGCTGGCTGCCAAAGTACTGATGACATACAGAATATTGAAATAAATAGCTGATGATGCAAAAAATGCTGAGACAGAAGTTTATGCAAGCACTGCATCATCACATGTTTGTATCATTGCTTTGGAGCTGTTGTCATGCCTCTTCTCAGCTGCCTGTACACTCCCCATGACTGATTCTTGTCACTGTTACTTTGGGGCTGTTAATCCTGACTCCAGTGTATGTACAAGATAAAGGGGGAGTTGTTCTGTCATGATAACAGAATATTAATTGAAAACAACAAGTTCTGTATGTTTTAACAGTGAAAAGAACAATATGTTCACTCACCTGAGTACTTAAAAATTATTTTCTAAATGTCTTTCTTCAGCAGGACTCATTTCCAAGATGCCTGGTATAGCCTAGCACTGGGAAATATCTTTAAATTAATATTAAAATAGTTACTTAAAAAAACCTCCACACTATAATAAACCAAATAAACCAACAAAGAAAACGTAACATAAAGTGTGAAAACATCAACATTTATATTATATCTTCCACCCAAAGATCTCAAAACCCTTGCTAAATGTGGTCATTCTAAACATCCTCCATTTGTATTTTTAGATAGTTTATTTTCTTTCAATACTAAGCAGACAAATTGTCCAGATTCACTACTGTGGTCATATTGCAACAGATACTTAAGCATCACTATCTTCTGATGTGTTGTGGTTTCAGCTGGAATAGAGTTGACTTTCGTACTAGTAGCTAGCATAGAGCTGTGGTTTGGGTTTGGGGTGGGGAATAGTGTTGATAGCACTCTGATGTTTTTGGTTGCTGCTAAGCAGTCAAGGCCTTTTCTGCTCCATGTGTCCCTCCACCAGCGAGTAAGCTGGGAGGAGACACAGCCAGGACAGCTGACCCTGACTGACCAAAGGGATAGTCCATGCCATATGATATCATTCTCAGTATATAAAGCTTGGAGAAGAAGAAGGGAGGGAGGGATGTTTGGAGTTACGCCATTTTGTCTTTCCAAGTAACTGTTACGTGTGATAGAGCTCTGCTTTCCAGAGATGGCTGAACACCTGCCTGCTGATGGGAAGTAGTGAATGAATTCCTTTTTTTGGTTTGCTTGGGTGCGTGTCTTTTGCTTGAATCTATTAAATTGTCTTTATTTCAGCTCACAAATTCTCTCACTTCTACTCTTCCGAATCTCTCCTCCATCCCAACTAGGGAGAGTGTGGAAGCAGCTGCATGGTCCTATTTGCCAGCTGGGGTTAAACCACAACATACGTATGTATTTTTTTTCTCCTTTTCTCCTTTTTTTCTCCAACAAAGAAATTCCTGTACTTTAGAAGTTAACAGTTGCTACTATTGAAAAATATTCAGTATAATTTCAGCACAGCTTGGAACAGGACATGAGATAGAAACTCACAGTTGGTGAAATAAGGGTATAGTGAGGTGATATACAGTTACATGAGCAGGAATTCTCCAAACACATTTTGATGAAGTCGTCTGCTGCTGTGAAAAGCTGCACAAGATTATTAATGATCACAAGTGGTCAGAATGTTTTGCATGGTCAGAAATAGGATAAAAATAGCACACAACATTTTTCTTTTAACAGTGTGCTTATATGGAAACATGCTTTGTATTATAGTGCCATCCTTATTGGAATATATCAAAGTCTATTGATCTATTGGTTCTTCTACAAGCAAGTGAACTACAGATGTCCCGGGAACAGTGCACCCATCAGTCTGAGCTTGAGAAGCAAGGTCTTATCATGCTCTTGAATGTACTTAAAAGTAAGAACAGGAGATTTCTGAGGAGAAACAATCACAGTCCTCCATAGAGACTGGAGGGTGTTTGATAATCAGAATCTCCTCAGAATCATGAGGGAAAGCCGGAAAGGGGAATCACATTCTGATTGGTGTGGTATTTTCCTAATCACATGCTCTTAATGAAAATTATGTGGCAGGGTCACTGAAAATCAGGTTAACCATATGGCAAGCACAGTGGTTGCTTCGTAATGCATGGGCTTGCTAAGGATTAGAAATCTATTAGAGACCAGATTTAGAATTCCATTGAAGAAAGTAATGAACTGCATTTCAGTGGAGAGAAAGTAATCTCAGATAAGCAGAGAGGACAGTCAGTTTGACAGTGTGTTGAAGAGGTTGAAGAGGTGAAGTAAAAGTCATGCAAAACCACTGAGGGGATACACTGAGGTGAAGTTCTTTTATTTGTTTATTGTGCTGTAGATTTCTTAAGGAGGAGTTCTGCAGATGAAATGCATGCAAGACCATATCTATTAAAAGCAACTCTGAAAATTCTGAGCACACAGGACTAAAGAAGTACTTAGCTAAGAAGCAGAGAAAAAGTCTCAAAGATTCTTCAAATAAAAAATAAAAAGCTTGTGAATTATGTTGTATCTAAATGTTCAGTGAGCTATCAGTAAATCAAAATTATACATAAAATGATTCCACAGGGTACGCAGAATTTATAAAAATAGACAAGAAGATATTGTAAATCTCCAAAATCTGAAATGACAACAAGAAGGGTATCCCTAACTTTTATTTTACAAACAGAATCCAACCCCCAAAACCCTAGAAGACATCTTTCCCCAGTTATAGAATGAGCTGTTAACAAACTAGTCACTCTGGTTGGATTTCCTCATTTAGTTGGCTATGACACCTATGCTCCCAGTGAAACTGCATAAATATGTTTTTTTTCCAAAACAAAGAGCAGTACCACAGAAATCAGTATGCTAACAGTGTGTTACTTCAATATCACTAGCAGCCTGGCCTGGATTCCAGACTTGATGTGTCACAAGAATTTATTCTCTCTGCATAGCATGTATATTGGGCCTAAATTAGCTGTCGGAATAGGTAGCCACTTCACAAGTAGAGAAATCTTACATTTTGTTTCTCCGTGCTATGGGAAGCATTAAACTCTATGATGTAATGGGGGATAGTTTGCTTTCCTCTGTGCCCACCTATCAGCAGATTAAATAATGAAGCATTTCTGGGTGTGCCTTTTTTCTTAGCATTTCAGAGTTCATAGTGAATACAAAAAAAATGAGAAAGGCAAAATATTTTGAGACATAATCTGCTGTTTAGCTTGATTAGTAGCATCTTAATTTAGATGACCTTCTGTTAATAGACCTATACTGGGAAAAGAAAGAGAGGCTCTGCAGATAGTAGAGGGATGTCAGACTTCTCTCCATACTAGCCAACTGACAGTTATTAGCTCACAAACTGTCTGACCTGGGATTCAGGGACCTCGGGGTCAATTTTTGGCTCTAATTTCTGTGTCACCTCACACAAATAATTTAGTCATTACACATTCCTGTTCTGTATCAATAGAATTGATCTGAAGTGTGGAGAACACACCCTGGAGAACACCTGGTAAGAAAGTACTTATTCTCAAGATACTAAGGTCAGTGCCACCCACAGGCCTTCTTGCTTGATCTTTTTCCCCATCATTTCTTATAGCCAAGAACAGATCACTTCTCATCCACTCTCAGGCTTTTTTTTTTTTTTGGCTTTTTTGTATGGGAGTGCATCTGGTTTGTTGTTAGAGTTTTTTTAGCTTATACTTTGATGAATTGTTTTCTTTCCATTCTCATTTACCATCAGTTCTTTCGATGTGTTCTCTCATTGTGTGGTCTGCCCCACCAAGCTGCAACTCAGAATCACTTTCAACATGCAACTTCCTGCACTTGTGCATATACACTGTAGTGTTTCAACGACAGCTCCTTCTCCATGCCCGTCTTCCCCCATTGCAAAATAATTCCTCTTCTATTTCAATTCTACAGTCTTCCTGACTAAATAATTTTTCTCTTCCAGCTCAGCCAGACACCATGCCTACAACCTCAGTCCCATTTTTCCCACCTTGCATCCCCTTTTCAAACCTTCTACATCACTGCTCTTGACTTCTCTGAACATGCTGACAGCAATTTATTCCAGTGAAAACTGTATATGCCTTTCTCCCATGAAATGATCACTTGACCTCCCTGCACCATCCCAGATTGCCTTACAGTCTTTGTAATGGTTCTGCAAGTGTTGTTATCTCCTCTGACTCAGGTGTGAGCTCCTGAGTCACACTTCCTCTCTAATCACATCTAGGTGCCCCAATACCATCCTATTTTGTTCTCAATCTGCCTTGTGTTTGTATATTTTCCCCTCCTTTAGCCTATCCTTTATCTTACTATTCTTGAGCTTTTCTCTTTACAGTACAGTCATACTTCAGTTTTTCCTATCTTACTACAAATTTGATATGCACCCTTTTCTTTCTCCTTTTCATTTCTGTTTAATTGAAAGGGCTATTTAGAACTCTAAAGATCTACTTTACCAGTTATATCCTCACTTCTCTTCCCTTCTTGCTCCACCAGACCTCCCATTGAACTTACTGAAACCTTTTCTCTCAGAAGTGCTCAGAACTGTTCATTCTTCTTGACAAATCAATTACATTCATATCAAGCATTAAACATACCAAAACTTTCTCATGATAACCCTCATTCTTGGGCAATGATCCCAATAAATATCTGAAAAAAATATAAGGTTCATTATTTTATCATGCTTCAAATCTTCCTTAAAATTCTCTTTGTGAATGAAGGCATTGGTGATCCAGCTCCCTCCCCTCTGTCATGCTGACCAGTTTCACGTTTTTCGTTGTGTAGATCCATGTTAACTATTAATGTCTCTCATATTATTCTTATGACAGCAACTGTCTTTTACTCTGGATCTGCATAGCCTATAGCCCAGTGAGGCTTTGCTCCATAATCGTCACTTTAAGTACTACAGCAATAGAAATAACATTAATAGTAGACAGAATCCTATTGACATTCAGCATTGTAATCAGCACTTTCAAAACTACTTATAAATAGTACAGAGAAATTATTGGTAGGGAGGTCAGATGTTTCCCAAGTTGTTTAAAAAACACAAAACAAAATTAAAGTCCTCTCAATGAGCATGGTTTGAGTCTGATTTTCTTGGATTAAATCAGATTAACCCACTTAAACATCATTCATAGATTCAAATCCTGATTCAATTATTTCTTTTCCTGAAGACTAAAGATGTTTAAGACATTTTTGTGTTGATTCAGTCATTGTCACCACTGTGACAAGCAAGGATTTAAGAGAGGAGTTTGGCAAAGAAGGGGTTAGAGGAATTGCAGCTACCTGATCTGAGTGTTCAATCAGACGAATAATCAGCTATGGTGAGCTGACTATCCTTTTTCATACTAATAGAAAGGGATGTGGGATGAACTGTTAAAAAGGAGGAGTCTTTCAGAAGAGGACTCCCAAGAGATGAGGATGGAAATGTGGGTTTCTCTGGAGCGTGGCCAAAGAATTTACTGTGAATATTGGATTATGCTATCTGTTATTTATGTGAGGCAACAGAAAATCAAGACCTCCCTCACATTAACATTTTTCTGCTGTCCCATAGAGCTATTAACACTTGCATATATCTCAAAATATATTTAATTCTTGGGTGTATATGCAGCATCCTCTCTATCCTTGCTTGGAGCTTGCACCTTGAAGGGCTTCTTGGAATGTGCTCCGCACTTCATCTAGTTTGTCAGTACATCATTAAGAAAAAGTGCTCTTTCTGTAGGGCCCAGTAAAACCATTACCAAAACAGGGTTCTGTAACTATATTTCTCATGCAGCTTCTCTCCAGTCTTGCTGACTCCTTACTGGTTTTGGATACCCCCTGTTTCTTATGCAGCCATCTGCTGTTCTTTTCAGTGGTTGGCATCTCTAGCAGCTTGTCAACAAGAGCTGTTTATTTCCCAGCTCTCAACTAGATTGCATTTCTCAACAAGGTAATCTCACTGACTACCTTAACAAGAGCATCGAAGTTCAAATATGATCATCAGTTCATCATATTTGTAATTTGCAAAGCCTTGACCCAATATGTTTCTATTTCTGGGGTTAATCTTCTGTGTCTCCCTATTATCAGCTATTTGTATTTTCAGCGTACATTTTTGCTCTCTAAGGTACAGTAGAACACGATTTTAGGGATGCCTGATGTGTTTGCATTGTTATTTCCAGCTTTCTTTTTATGGCTATTATTGTGTATTGATTACAAAAACATAATGGTGGATGGAGTTTTGGTAAATTAAAACTTTCTCTGTAGTCCCAGATCTCAGTGTGAGTGGAAGACAAGGGGGATATCACACTTGAAAAAAGGGAAATTCGAGGAGAAATTATCCCTTGAAAGGTTTCCATCACCAAATCTCCCAAGACACATTTTTCTTGCATTTCACCAGTCAGGCAGTCAAATTTTCCATTGCCCAAATTTTTCTGAAGCTCATGGGAGAGTCACAGGGAAACTCAAAGGACTTGAAGTTAACTTCATCTAAAGGCCTAAGAATCCCTTCTGGCTTTTCATATCCATCTGGTTTTGCTTTCAGGAGGGGTACAGACAGAAGTCATCTTCTTTTGTAAGGAAGGACTGTTACTTTTGTACCGTTACATGTGCATTCTTCTGGTGGCCTACAGTTCGTACATACTTTTTGTTCCCTCAGTACAGGGAAGTTGTAATTTTCAGCACATTTCACTGCCAGCCAGACCCCTCCAATAAAGGCTTTGCTTTATCCATACATGCTTCAAAAATATAGACTTTGAGCTAAATGACAAAAGGATAATCACAGTCGCATAAGTAGTCACTAAAAAAATCCCTTGAGTTTCTACAAAACATTTTCTGCAGAGAAGGCTGTGACTCAAGTATTATACTATTTCTTGGTATGAAATTTATAAGATCATATAAACACAAAGTGGTGCAAACATGAAGACCTGACAAGAGGAAGGACACCATTTCCATGCATAGCATCTTGCTACCAAGAGAGAACTATCTAGGGATTTACAGTTCTTCATACACTGAAAATGCACTTCAGTCTCTAATATCCATTGTTGGGTCTCCATCTTTAATGAACAGTACCTTCAGGCAATGTTTAATTGGGTAGTACAGTAATTTTGTGATCAAGATATAAATTCATTGCAGACTAGATTGCGACTGACAAACTCATTTCACCTATGACCTAAACTGAATATGAACTCAACTCTTCTCAGGTAGGAAGCTGATGTATAAAATCATTTTCAGCTCATTGCCAGGGGATTTAGAGTGCACGTTTTCAGTGGTTTAATCTGGGATTTAAGCCCGAAAACAGTTACTTAAAGAGCTCGCCAAACCCAAGATATATAAATAAAGTACACATTTTTTTCAAAATGGGATCACTTCACAGGGTATTAGTGCTAGCAAAATAGTGTTTTTGATGGGGAAAGACAGAATGCTTAATTTTTATTTTAGCATTGGAACACATATATGTAGTATTTATCAGAAATATGTCTGTATGCTATGTTCTTGACTATATGTTAAAATTACAAAAACTAAGTAAATGTCACAGTGCTTTCAACATTTACGTTTTTTATATGTTTCACTGGTGATGAAAAATTTGGTACTGTTTTAAAAGATACTTTCCATAAAATGGAATACAGACAGCCCTAATGGCAGATGTTGATCAATATCTTTTTTAAAACAGATCCCTAAAACTTTGCCACAGGTGGAATCCAGCTGGAAGGAAAAAGCATGGCTATCTCAGACATTTTAATATGCTGAAATTGAGCAAAGCAAAAATTACATTTATGCTGTGCAATTAATAACTTTTAATAATCATTAAAAGTCTCTTTTCTCAACTGAAATGAAGGACTTGCTAGCTTCATGCCTGAGTGAACAAAGACCTTTCAAGAACATTTCACTTCTATTCTGTAAGTTTATTGTCTTAATAGATATTCCCATTGATCACTGTTTGCTTTGCATTTTTTCACTACATATTTAAAATTGACATATATTTGAATACTTACCATTATATGGTCAGTGGAGCTATTCATTTAATAGGTCAAATAATCATTATATTTCACTAGGATGCTGAGTTTTAATTCATTTAACATTTTAATCTTCCATCAGTTTTTCCTTTAAGAGGATTTCAGTGCATATACAGGATTTGTATAAATCTGTGCAGTAAATTTATTCTTTTAACAGTTTTATTCTTTCATCAGAAATTCATTTAAATGGATTCTACTATATATCACATTCACTGCCAGTGTGGCTTTAGGTCAGGCTGTAATTGATGCAAAAGCAATGAGGTATTAAAAGAGAAAGGAAATATCTGAAATTAGAAAAGGTTCAAAAAGTGTGCCATTGTAAGGCCATGACATTCTTCAGATATGATGGGGGGGGAGAGGGCAGGGTGTGGGTGGACCACCAATAAACCATTTTGGTCTAAAGCCTGGTATATTTGCTAATTTCAAGTTTTAAGTCAGAATCTGTGTTAAGAAGCCTTTGAAGTTTGAAGAATCACCTATCAGAGTATAAATATGGCCCCCTCTATTGTGATAAATAAGTCTGGAAGTATCAAAACAGAGAAATGTAGAGAAAAAGCTTTCTTCTTTTTCAGTTTGTTCATGCGATGCATTTGACATATTCAGCTTTTTTGTTTTGATGATGTAGTTTGCTCTGTTGGTATGGGACGCACAAAGCAGTAACCGTAGTACATGCTTTTTTCCAAGTTTTAAGGTAGATTTGTAACAACAAAGAATAACAGAAAAGAATGAAGCTAAAACTAGCAAGGGACTTCACCTATATGTGCATGAACAGAGAGAAAAGAAGTACAGGATAAAGGAGAACAATGTGGATAAAGTAAATATGTTAAGATTTCCTACATACAGAAAGGTATGCTGAAGCTTAGTCCATATGCACCACTAGGATTAGCATTATAATTAGGGACAGGGTTAGGAGAGAGACAAATCTTGGGCCTCTGGGTGGAGTGAGGCTTCATGAGGGCTGCCAAGGGAAGGGGTAGGCTACAAAAAGATTTCTTCTGTAATAACTTTTTCATCTCAAATGTGGCCTGGGGTCCCAGGCTATGGCTCAGAGCACAACGTATTTTAGGCTTATGGTTAAAATTGCAGTAAAGATTAGGTTTAGTGTTAGGAGAGAGACAGTGTCTAGATCTCCAGCTGTAGTAGGACTGCAAAAGGGCTGGGAAGAGGAGTGGTATCCTACAGAACAATTTCTCTCCTGACAGCTTTTTTATCTAGGTGATAGTTTCTGAGTGTGGGCCATGTCTCGGCCCATCCTGGTGGTTAAGGTTAGGAGAGAGATGGTTTGCACTTTTTCTCTCAACCTGATAATCGGTTTTTCATTTTCCTTTCTAAGAGAGCTCTGTATTTATAGGATATCCTTCCATCACGTTTGAAGTTACACCCTTAGACTGGTGTGATGGCTCTGTATGTCAGGGAGTTAGTTCCTTCAGCTTGCTGCAGTCAATTTACTTTTGACAACCAAGAAATTTGATTTTTATAATGAGGCGTAAATCACAGGAAAAGGTTGTCTATAATGGACTTCAGCAGAGTCAGGAGCAAGAGTGCAGTAGTTCATATCAACAGGATTTTATAATAGAGAGTAAAGGACACACTCTTCATGGAGAAGGAAAATTTAGAGAAATTTGGGATAGCTAAGTAACAGTTACACAGCTTGGAGGTTTAAAAGCTGTTGTCTTGTGGTCCATTGTTGTTCTGTTGTGGTACTTGGTTTGATATATAAGAATACCACTGAGCCAGGAGGCTGGCTGAAAACAGAAAGATGGGGTGAAGTGCAGCATGCCTGAAACAGCTGCAGTATGTCTCACTGCTCAGTACACTGAGCTGCTTGTTTGTTAAATTGAATTATACCTTTAAATTAATTCAATTGAATGTGAGACGAATGAATTATAAATAATTCTCGGTGAGGCTATAAATATGGCTTGATAGAACCTACCACCACAAATAGGCAAAGCCTATGAAAATGTATTTGCATGTTTACATATCACTCCCCTGTGGTGGATTAGCAAGCAGAAAGAAGTCTAAAACCACAGGGGGAAGGTTTAAATAGGATGATGCAGACATTAGTGCATGATTAACAGTAATTTCGCGAAGGTGGAGGGTAAGCTCTTCATTTTGCAGAATCTCACAAATGTGTTTTGAACGATTAACTAAATTTGCCTGGCAAAAGTTTAATTAAGACTGCCATTGATTAGCCACAATTATTTAACTCCGTGTATAGACTGGCTATACACACTATGTGGAAAACACAGCATTAACCAACATGAAGGTGTTCAAGGGTTCTTGGGCCTGTCTGCACTAGCTACTCCTTTGACACCTCATCTCCAAAGAACAGAGGGAGTCACTCAGAGAACATTACACAGTTTTCCTGAAAGCCCTCTGGTAGCCTCTGACAGAGTCCTCTTAATAGAGTACATATACATATACAGCGTACATACGCAGCCAGCTCTGTGGGCCGATGCATGAGTGAATAGGGTCAAATCCCTGTCCCCTTTGGTGAAATGATGGATGCTGCTTTCAACAGTCTTGACATTTCTACAAAGCTGCAAAAAACGGACTAGGTCTTGTGTCTGCAAGAGAACTCAAGACAGGGAATGCATGGAGCTTTCTTGTATCCTCCTTTGCTCCTGTTTCTTCGAACACCCCCACCCTCCCCTTCCTTCTTGCTACTCTTGTTCTTTATGAGCCCAAATGCAATCTGTCTCTGGCTGGTTACACTAATATTTTCAAATGCAGCTTACTGTCTTTTACGGGTAATACTATTTTGGCACAGTTAGACATACTCATGAGAACAAGTGACATCTGTGTCATTTAATTGCTTTTCTTTTTTTTTTTGTCAGAGGCAGAAAAAAATGACTAGTGCCCTTCATAATAACTTATGATTAGAAATGATTAGGAAATAAGTGTTTCCTGGAAAGCATTTTGAGAGGAAGCACAAATTCTCCTTTAAAAAAAGAACAAAGAATTCTTTTCATAGTTTTATCGAAACCTTCTTACTTGTCATCTTGCTCTATTGTTAAACATTCTCCCAGCCTGTCATGTCATACATTCTGGTTTCGCATTGTCTGATTGTCTGTATCCCAAGCTCCAGTGAAGAGATGTTGATTGTCAGATAATGGTTGGCCAGGTGAATCTGTCTGATGGCTATTGAATGCCTTCTAAACAGTTCCATGAATGTTATTAAAAGATTATTAGGAGATATGGTACCTTTGCAGGGTAGGCATAGTGACATTTAAGTTGAACACTGTTTATTGTTAATATTCTTTAGTATTAAGCAGACCTCTACATCCCTGTCAGGGTTTCTGTGGTTTCACAAAACTTGACAAAGATAAACAGATCCTCCTGTGACTGAAGCCTCTGTGACTATATGCTTAAATTGCGCAGTTTACTTCCATTGGCTTGGTGCTCAACAATATACTTTGAATATTTAATATTTTGGGTATATTTGATATTTTATTTACATCTCTCCTATATTATGATGTTTGCAGAGTCATAGTTTTATTCAAGCAGTAACTTTGCATGTCTCAGAAATTCTAGCATTACTTCATTAGCAGTTTATATGAATGCTCAGTTCCAAAATATCTCGGTTCCCTTGTTTATGAAGATTTCCAACCTTACACACAAATTGACTAAAAGGCTAACTAATTTTCTTATTCCATTAAGAATATGTGTCTTGCTCTATATTTGTATCCAAGGTCCAAACTTAATTTCTACTATACCAAGTACAGTATTTCCATTCTTTTATTGACAAGTTATAACAACTATCTAAGTTTTAGCTAGCCATTTCAAAACCTGCTTGTTTTCTCTTTGTACACTTCTAAATTGTTATTGCATACAGCAGTATAATAAACAACATGTAGTCAAGTAGTATCATAGCCACAAAAACTAAAAAAAAAAATAATCAGGACTGGAAGCCATTAATTATCTTTGGATCAGGTTATTAAGAGTGTTCATATCAATCTATTTATGTGCTTTGTTTGTCCTAATAGCACTTTGAATATTCATAAATAGTTCACTTTTCTTCTATCAGTGCCTTAACTAAAGGACTAATAATGTCAGGACAGCTTGCTTTGGCATTTATGAAACATGTTATGATCTACCTGCAACTGATTGTAGGGGTAGCTGGAAGAGCATATTTTTAGACTGCTTCATTTTCTGTTATCAGAAAATCTGTCAACCTTAGCTGGAAGGCTTTAGCAGTTTCCCTACTTCAAGGAGGCCTCTACAACGTGTCATGTCCTTGAGAAGCATCTTAATTTCATGAAACTATGTTCAGGTTAAACTGCAGAAGAGTAGCCAGGTCCTCCTCCTCCTCTCTTCTTTTTTTTTTTTTTATTTCCCCCTCCTGTTCTTCAGAGTCATTGGGGGTGTGTGGGGAGAAAAATGCTGTCTCTGGGGAGCTGGCCTTTGGGCTGCCATCCAAGATCCCAGGGAAGGTGATAGCACAGGGATGAGGAGGGAAGCAGGGGAGAAGCAAGCTGTGACTAGAAATTCCCCCTATTCTCTGACCTTCTCAGGCTCAACGTAACTCGTTCTCCTGCCCCTTGAGGCATAAGCTTTGAAGTGAGTTTTCCTCCCCCCGCCCGAAGGCAGGGTTTAGAGCCCCTCCCTGCTTCTCCTACATGATCCCTTGGATTACTGTCAATATTGATAACATCATACTAGTTACCCAAAGGGGCAAACTTAAGACCACAAGAGCACCTTATATTCAGCTATTTCTATTTTTTCAAGAGCTTTCTGAAACTTCCATCTTTACAGCAGCATAGCTGCACCCCTTCACTATTCTTACAATATACAACTATAATTTAGCCACAATGGCTAGTTTTTGATCACTACCAAGCTGACTCAAGCTCCATGGGTCACTTCTCCCACTGGTGAGCACAAATCCAGGTTTACCAACTGAGATGCTCTTCGCTCACCGCCCACCCCACCCCACACGGGAGGAGCAGATGTGTGTGGGTAAAGCAGTGAAGACGGGAGCCTCTTCCTTAGCAATCCCAGCAGTGGGTGTGTGGCAATGAAGACCCAGAGAAAATGAAACGAGCAGGAGGAGTTTCTTACTGGCATATGCAGCATGAACACAGCTCTGTTCCAACGTCAGCAGGCTAACCTCTGCAGAGCTGGATTACCTGCCCCCCTTCCCTCAAAATTTCACAGACCCTTTTTCTCCACCCCCAGTTCAGGAGATTCAACTCAGGTTAGACAATTCAGTAGTCTTAGAAGCCATTGTCAAGTCTCAGAGAAAGTGCTGCTGGATTGCTGTAATCTGGTTGTGAGGTGACAGGCATTTGTTTAGCTGCATTTAGGTCAGCAGGTGGGATGGACTGTGTTCTCCAGGTTAGTCCCTGGACATAAAATAGGTAGTAAGATGTTGTTTTGAAATTCAAAGTAACAAAGGGTTACAGAGGAGCTCTTTCTCTGGCAGAGTGTTTTGATGATTTGTTGCTGTCTTAAATGCCGCACTGTGGCTGCAGATTCTTCAAAGTATCTGCTGTTTCCTGTAAGTATAATCTCAATTTTGTGAAGGTTTAACATTAACCAGCTGTTCCACAACCATATGGTGACCTGAGCAAGACCCTGGACTGACTGGGTTTCTGTGGTGTTATTGAATGTAGGTTTTTGTGTGGATGCAGAAAAATGCAAGATGGAGAACTTTATTAAATCAGTCTCTCTCTCCCTGTATTCACTTCTACTCTTGGAGCAGCTGCTTACACTCAGTGTCTGAACTGAGCCAGTCAATTTACTCCAACAGATACTAAATTGGACCCTTCATCCGTAATGATTAGACAGCAGCAAAATGCACGTCTGATAAAATGTGGAGAAATCCAACACAAAACTTAAGCTTCCCTCACAGAGAAAGAAATGATCCCTAAGTGTGACTGAACAGGTTAATGGCAAAATTGTACCAAGTAAATTCATCCTGCAATAGGAAAGCAGAATCAAAGGCATTTAAGGTATAATAAAAAGCATCTCAAGACGTATTTGTCGGCAACTATTCCTGCATAAAGAGTGTCTTATAATTAACAAAAGATTACAATTGAGTTAAATCAATTGCAGATTTTCTGTAAACAAAGTGATTAAGTTTGGCTTAACTCTATATTCCAAGCAACCTTTATGAAAGGTCTACTTCAGTGAAAACTACCATCCATCTTTTAAATTCAACAGTGTTATCTGACCTGGCTTCCTTAAACATTTTACCTTTTTTTTCAAAGATTAAAAAATACACTGTGGAGTAAAATTATCTCAGCTTTGAAAATATGAAATTGCATCTGAAGCAGTGCTTCAGTATGTAGTAATTTACTATGGTAGCTCTAAAGCACAGATGGAAGAGTATAGAAAGAGGATTAAACTGCTTTCCATATCCTAAACTTTATCAGGGATAACACAGAAAACTGTGTCATTCATTACTGCCTGGGGAGTTCTTAAGTGTTAACAATTTATCTAGCTGATACATTAGAAAAGCTAGGAAGTATTTTTTTTCATTAGCAATAACAGACTGCAACTAAAATGAAAGTCAAAGTTACATTGCAAGAGTTTTATTCACATGCCAAACAGAGGAAATTAATTGCTTCACCTGGAAATATTGATCATAGTACATCTAAGCCAAAATCTAAGTGCATGGACTCACGAAATGCACTGCTGAAAAATTTATTTTCCCGAGTCTTTACTTCTAAAAAGATTATTTTTGCTGCATTACAAATAAAGAATAATGAGACACTATTTGTGATACCTCATGTCACATAAGGGTTGTGTTCATACACTGTACTTCACATCACAAACCCAAAATGTTTTAGGATTAAGTTCAGAACCTATTAAAATCAAAAGAAATACCCTCATTAACATTTAGCAGACTTTGGATCAGGCCTATCCAAAGATTCAGCTGATAATACTAATACATGCAAGAGATTACAACCAAAGTCTTGTTATCCCTTATAATTATATCCCCCTCTTGTTTGTTTTCGCTTGTATGTTTTGGTATTTTTTCTAGACACTTCTGTTTAAGCTGTGCACTTAGATTTAGTGGAGTTTTGTGACTGCGTTAGTTCTTCAATTATTTCAGAATTTTGGCAAGTACAAATTTATAATGCTCAAGTGGCAAGTTTACTGCGATTTTCTGTAAAACAGATGACATCGTAGAGTTCTTGTTCAGTTTGTAAATAAACCCATTACTATAACATGGATTTTAATAAGAAAGAGGGCAGCAGATCTACACTTGCAGGTTTTCTAGACATCATTTTGAAACAGTTTACGGAATCCAGTATTTATATACACATGTACTTCTCTGCCTCAAGAGTATACATTTCATCCTGAAAGAGGTAAGTTGATTTAAAAATTTTCCATGAGATTTCTCGGTAAAATTCAGTAGGACTTTTGCGTGAAAGCCTGGACCTCTCTCTCATAGACAACTGCACAGAATCTTTATGTCATGTGGTATTTTTGTCTCAGTTTCCACTGCAAACATTTCCTACAGATCAATTTCTCATCTCTGAGCTTTTTTTTCCTATTTATCTTTGCTCCCACTGGCTTTTGTAGGCTGGACTCTAGCTAATCTTATGCTACTAGGATTAATATAAAATCAACAGGTAACATGCAAGTGTAGAATACCTTCTGAAAATGGGAAAACATCTCTGGAGTACGTAAGACCACATGAGCAGACAGACTGTTCAGTATACTGAGATGTTTGGGCAAGAACGGATGCGTTACTCCATCTCCAACAGTGAATGAAATTGTTATTAGTCACATTCAGAGAAATAATTCCACCCCTCACATTGTGTTTTTTCTTTTTGACTATCTAATCCCTTAATAATATATTATGCCTCAGTTGCTGTATATGAGATAAATAACTTGTCTTTAAGTAAGAATATGTCTTTTTTAAGTAAGTGTAAACTGACTTCCAGCAAAGCTATGGCTGTGGCTAACACCACTTGTAGTAGCAGTAAGAGTTTCCAGTTCTGGGCTAGGACATATGCATAAAGGTTTATCCTCTCCTATTGAATTTTCACATAGTCTCATCATTTTCTCTTACATAACATTCCCTGTATCCATTCAATCCAACTGTTTTTTTACAGCAAGGTGCAGTTGACAAAATGGTCTGACTTTCCTGTGGTTAAGGCTGCACACAGCAGCAAACTGCTAGTTATCAGCTCGTTGCATTTGGCTTTCCCACTGCCTTTATGAAATGGTTCCTTCCTCACCCTAACGGTTTCTGTCCTGTAAGTTTCCAGAGACTGGAGGAAGGAGGTAAGCACTGAGCAGAGGGAGCTGACAGAGTAAAAGGATGCATGCCATCCTTTGTCCCTCCTGAGGTCCCACATTAGAGATAATAAAGAAAATTAGAGACTGGCAATTGTACTACATATACTGCACAGTTTACAAACTAACTGGAGAATTAAACTGTTTCCAGTTTCATTCTTAGGACAAGCAAGTATCTTCACTGGGTGCTCAGGACAGAAATCTACAACCCTGGAGTGTGGTTCAGATTTCTGTCTCCCGCAGACTTCTTGCTTGAACACCTATAGCCAGTCCTCCAAAATATGTTATTTTATTTGCTGCAACAATTTTCATTTCTGCTCCAGTGAACTAAATTAATATTTGATGTTTATTGGCCTGGGACTGGGGAATCCAGTTGTATCCCCTGTCAAGTGACTGCTCCAGCAAGCAGGCCAGTCATGTGCAAACATGTGCACACACACATCCCCCCACCCTCCCACCCCCCTTAGCTCAACTGGTATATAATTCACCTGTATAAAGTAGAACAGATAATTCAAGGTTCTGGAGAAGAAGAAAGTCTCTCACTTGGTTGGAAGAAGAGGAGAACAGAAACCCAGAAGAAGATTTGAAGCCTAAGCCCCACAGTGAGAAAAGATGCTGCGACTGCTGGGCTGTGGTTGGTGGGCTGACAGGTAAGAGACAGCAGGAGGGACAAGTCCTGTCTGCTTCTTTAACCCTATTCTCTACAAAGCTTCTTTGGATAAGTTTGCTCTGAGGAAAGCAATCAGATTAATCACAGAGGTAATATAGGAACATGAATGTATAAATTATAAATCCTGATTTAACTTAAATGTAGGGTAGCTGTCTAGCTGCTCAATCTTGTCAAGAATTCTACAGTATCTGGATTTCTTTACAGACTAATTACATTTCTAAGTATCTTTAAGCACCTTAAGAGTGAGGAAGTAACTTAAACTACAGACTTGAAAATCAGTTTTTTGGATTCAGACATCATCACCAGTGAACACTGGATGACATGTATGTGATTATGCTTTTTAGTGAGACAAACAATAGGCTCAGCTGTATGATGTACCACATGGAAATAGTACCACATTCCCTGTTGTAGGGATGTTCAAAGGATAGCTGTACTAAAGGCTGTTGAGTTTTAAATGTGGTAATAATAGCACCATGTGAGTGCCTACAGTGAAGGTAGAAATGTATGCCTAGAAGAGACATCATTGAAGTCCTACCTATACTGGCTAAAATTGCTTCTAGGGGTTTGTAGCATTAGACCAATATGTGTGTGATTCACTAAGCTACTCCTGATGGACATTTGGAGCTTATCAGTGGACATCACTTTCTGCATATAGCCGTGTTTTCTTTTGTGAGTTGTTAAGGTAACAGGTTGTTGTACCACATCTGGTTTCAATAGAGTTAATCTTGTCTGTTCCATGGTTATACAGGATAAAAAAAGTCATCTATTCCATTGAATCCTACTTTGAAGAATTTGAGTGAAATAAGAGGAGGGGGAGTCGCAAGGGGATGGGTCACTTTGATGTACAAGTCTTTGATCTGTAACTATCTGTTGTCTGTACCCTTTTTGCACATCTCTGGATGCCAGTCTTCTTCAACTGTCTTGATTGTTCTTTTTTCTCAAAAGTTAAAAACAATTAAGCTGTCCAGGTAAAAGTTCTGCAAATACAGAAATACTGATGTGCGGTTTTCCCTCCATCTCCCATCTTAGTATGTCTATAATTCATTAAGATGATACTAATTGTCCCGCTGAAAGATCCTGTTCTAACTAAAGCAGAACAACATTAAAATTTCCTCAACAGGTTTTTTTCTCCTCTGTTTCCTTCATGTATGTTCCAGTTTTCAAGTGATTCATCATAGACTTTTCCTGACTCGCCTGAAGTAACCATGTTCTGCTAAACAAGGGCAGGGGAGGCAAGAAAGGTTACCTACTCAACCTTTAATAATAAAGTTTCAGGAACTGGCAACTCCAAGCATCTTGTTTAACTAGGATGGATTTAAATGAGTGATAATATCCAGTTACTAGCTCAGACAGTTTGGCAGTCTGAAGTACCATGAGGACTCAGCTACAGCAAGCAAGGGTGTTCTCCACAGAAATGAGTATGCGCTGGTGTGCTGCCAAGGTTATTCTAGGGCTGCAGATGGCATCTACAGTTCCCACTGTATAAGCCCAGGTTTAATGCACCCGGTGCAGAAAGTGTGTAGCTGATGCAATTTTTTACTGGCATGAGATAATCAAATTTAAATTTTGTTTTCCCCAAATATTTCAGAACACACTGATATCCTATGTGTTGCTACTGCAACATGTTCTGACAGCAGTATACAGGCTTTTTCCCCTTAACATCAGCCTCTTCTGCATATTTAATTACCTTAATAAAAGCCAGTAATTTCTGCAATACTGGGTAAGGACAGGGAATATTTTGCAGGTACATAAAGGCGTGAGATGCCGCAGGACATGAGGACTGCCACTTTTTTTAAAGGGGCCCTAAGAGGCAAATACGGTTTGTCTCTCACATGGCATGGTATGTTTGTAGAAGTGGAGGAAAGTGCTATAACACATGGAGAGGCAGTAAGACAGTATATCAGGGTCATGGATAGTCAAAAATGAGGACACTCCAAGCTGGAGGCTCTGCAAATCACATGCACAGGGATGTAAACAGCTCAGATTGCCACTCCTTAGTTGATGTATCCTTGCCTCTGAAAAATAGCACTGTTGCAAAAATTAGCTACATGGCTGTAACTGTTTGGTGACATTGGATGAGATGGCAGAATTTAGATGAAAAATATGAAGCTTTGTTAATATTTTAACGACTAAGGGTCTGTCCAGAGGTATTTCCAACTAATATAAAGGTTCTGTCTAAACAACATGGATCTGTTAAGCTATGCAAAGCAGTAAGGTGGCAGGAAGAAGTGTTCTGTGCAGCAGCATGTATTTATTGTTGTGACATGAACTATTTTGTGTGGTTTATTCCATGGCTACATCTGCAGTCCTAAAGTGTTTAGATCTTTGTATTTTAAGAAAAATTTGTACTTCCTGGATGCATTGGTACTCACACTTCAGAACTAGCCTACGGCATTAGGTTTTATCACTGTATTTTACTAAGTACAGATTGAAACCTAAATTGCAGAGTGTTAGAGAAAAGCTTTATCTGGCGCAACAGCAACTGTATAGCTTTTAATGTATAGTTGACATGGATTGCTTGTCTTCTCTGGCTGTATAAAAGAATTGCTTTTTATCAGGAAGTTGGTTTTGAAAAGCTACTGAGTTTAATTTAGAATTAGCACAGTCAAAATACGGTGCTAGTAGAGAATTTATTTGGAATGATTTATAAAAGAACAAGCTACTGGCAGCAGGTACATATCTAGATCAGCTAGAGAACCAAGTAATGTATGAAAAATGAATGGGGAACATATGAGTTCCTAATCTTGATTTCCAGAAAGGTGAGACTTGCACACACCTGTTAAGAAAATTAGAACATAAGCCAGAAACTCACCAATTAAATTGCTAGGCTTTAGTTTTTCTCTTCTAGATGCTACTGTGACTTCACTGTCTTCCAGGGAATTACTCCTGATTTGTATGAGAGTGAGAGCTGAGACAGGACCCAAGAGTCTTAGTATAGACTCCTGAAGGTCAGAACAATATTTTTAATCTGGTATTGTGACTACAAATACAGGCAGATGCAAGTCTGAGTTGGCTGGCTGGAAACCAGCTTCAGCCCAGAAAACTGCAGAGAAGATGCTGGTATGAACAAAATAGTACATTCTGCTCAGAGGCTACTCATCTAGGTGCTGTGGGCTGTGTGAGCCAGATGGCTCTTTCTGTTTCACTTGGAGCTTGGGGCTGTCAGCAGCCATCTGTGGATACCTCCTGGAGGTAAGGTGGTGCGTGGGAACAGGAATGGGTACCTGTGGCCACAGGCAGTGGGTGCAAGTTAGGTTAGAGAGACCATCCTCAGGCAGTATCCAACTTAGTGTGTAAATTGGTAGAGGAGCTCTGAATTAAGTTGCCATAAGTGCCCAGATCGATAGATGGATTCTTTTTGGCCTCATTTATCTTTGGATCAGGATCTCAAGGAAGAAATAGATGACTAAAGTCCTGAACCTGAATTCTTATAGGCAAATGTGGAGAGGCAATCTTTCTTGCAGAGTGAATTGGAAAACCTCTGCTGGCCTTTTAAAGTGCTGTTCTTAAATGCTCACGCAAGGCCTGGGTGGCTACGAACTTAGAGGGCAATGTTGATTGTTTGGAGCTGTTTCAAGCAGGGTGTGCTTAATAAGACTGTCATCTTGATATTAAAAAAAAAGCCATCAAAGTAAAAGGCAAGTAGGGTGATGGGAAGCCAAATGTTTGCAAAACAGGCTGGTTCTTTGAATTTCCCAATCCATTACACAACAAAAATGCATGAACTGTGTGATTAAGAATACTAAGTAGTAAGTACAGAAATCAATTCTGTTTAGTGAGGATTCAAATCCCCTTGAGGCTGTAAAATGTTTTTTAAAGTCTAAGGAGGTGTGTGTGGGGGTGACATCTCTTCTATAAATGCACAGAATTACTAAGCACAGGGGATTTATTTAACCAGGAAACTTACATTATTGAGATTAGACATCTCGTTTTCAAGGTGCTCCTAGAAGATAATGACTCCTATACCCATAATTCACTGTAGACATCAGGTTTGTCTGATAATACATAAATTGGCCTGATGATAGAAGTTAGCAGTTTTCACTCTAAATTGCAGTATAGTGCTAGATAGCAATAAAGAATGTGTGGGTCAGATTCATTGAGTTTCAGTAAAATTATAGAGCAGAGGATTTGGCATTCCCATTTAGGAAATACACATCTCCTCTCTAGAGCAGAGATGCAGTTTTTCGTTTGATTAAAATATAACTGCTCTGAAAAAAATGTAAATCTTCTGGGACAAGGGAAAGAACAATGTGACTATTTATCCTAGAAGGAATGGTAGCTTCAAGGCATGGCTGAATGTTACAAGGAATTGTATGGGAAACACCATGTGTTTTTTTGATGTTGTGATTAAACAGCAGAAGAAAGTACATGAAATTCTGATTGCATTGAATTTGATGGGAATTTTGCCAGTGACTTTAATAGGCACAGACCCTTCCCTAGGATTCTGGAAACTATGAAAGCATACTTGCCTATTTGATTTTGAGTTATAGAATATTGGCTCTTTGTGTCATTATTTGCTTGATTTTCAGGGCTGAAATAATGTTATCGTACACTTTATACTAAGTGAGCTTAAAATAATCTTTAACTGAGCTAAACTCCGTTGCAAATCCTTGTTGCAAAGGTGTAAAAGCTGCTGTGCTGAATTGATTGTTGCATCTGTAAAATTGTCTTTTCAAAGGAGGAGAGGAATATTGCACTTTGGTAGAGGTGAGGGGGGGTTGTGAAGCTTTTTCCTTACCAATTTTTAATTAGCTACTGAATGTAAAAGGAGGAAATTAAGAAGCTGTCTCTAAATTGAAGGAGATTCTAAAAGAAAAAAAAAATCAATAACGTTTAAAGAATCAGATTTTTAGTTAGTACTTCATGGGTCCTTTCCAAACTATTAAGTAGATGTAATTTAGAGCCAGTGATTGGAACATTTGATTCAGGAATATCAAATGTTAGTAGCTCTGTCTTAGAGACGTTATTGTGTTTGTGGTCTGAAGTGGAGCTTTCTACCATTTGAAGTATCTTCAGGGGGTGTTCATGATAGACAATGTTAAACTTGTTTTATAATAGCAGTTTCCTAGGTTCAAATGGTGGGTTCTCATATAGGACTTGGTCATGGGTTGTGCGTCAACAAGGAAAATGTTCTGCACAGAATTGCTCTGTCATGGGTTTATGAAAGGCAGGTCCTGCTTGACTAACCTGATCTCCTTCTATGACAAGGTGACCCACTTAGTGGATGAGGGAAAAGCTGTGGATGTCATCTACCTTTACTAAAGGACTTCAGTAAAGCTTTTGGCACCAGTTCCCACAGCATTCTCCTACAGAAACTGACTCCTGGCTTGGATGGGTGTACACTTCACTGGATGAAAAACTGACTGGAGGCCCAAGCCCAAAGAATTGTGGTGAATGAAGCTAAATTCAGCTGGCAGCCGGTCACAAGTGTTCCCCAGGGCTCAGTATTGGGGTCTGTTCTATTTAATATCTTTATCAACAGTCTGGATGAAGGGATCGAGTGCACCCTCAGTAAATTTGCAGATGACATCAAGCTGGGCAGGAGTGTTGATCTGCTTGAGGGTAGCAAGCTCTACAGGGGCATCTGGACAGTCTGAATCTATGGGCCAAGGCCAACGGTATGAGGTTCAACAAGGCCAAGTGCTGGATCCCACACTTGGGTCACAACAACCCCATGCAGCGCTGCAGTATTTGGGAAGAGTGGCTGAAAAGCTGCCTGCCAGAAAATGGTGTGAGGGTGTACAAGCCAGCTGTGATCCCAGGTCGCCAAGAAGGCCAATAGCATCCTGGCTTGTATCAGAAAGAGTGAGTCCAGCAGGACTAGGGAAGTGATCATACCCCTGTACTCGGCACTGGTGAGGCCTCACCTCAAATATTGTGTTCAGTTTTGGGCCCCTCACTACAAGAAAGACCTTGAGGTGCTGGAATGTGTCCAGAGAAGAGCAACAAAGCTGGTGAGGGGCCTAGAGCACAAGTGTTATGAGGAACAGTTGAGGGAACTGGGATTTAGTCTGGAGAAAAGGAGGCTGAGGGGAGACCTTATTGCTCTCTACAGCTACCTGAAAGGAGGTTGTAGCAGGGTGGGTATTGGGCTCTTCTCTCAAATAACAGGCACTAGAACAAGAGGAAATGGACTTTAGTTGTGCCAGGGGAGGTTTAGATTTGATATTAGGAAAAATTTCTTACCTGAAAGGGTTATCAGGCATTAGAATGGACTGCCCAGAGGAGCAATTGAATCACCATCCCTGAAGGTATTTAAAAGACATGTAGATGTAGTACTGAGGGACATGGTTTAGTGGTAACTTGGCAGTGCTAAGTTAGCAGTTGGACTTGATGATCATAAAGGTCTCTTCCAACCATAATGATTCTATGATTCATCTGCTTATTTTAAGTGAGCAGAAGGAGGTGAAATGAGGCAGGGGTTTTATGCAGTGTGCCACCTACATGGTTGCCTTCATATGTTAGTGAATATGTGGTGTGTTGAATTGACACTTGCTGAAAGTAGACACACAGTCTCTTTCCAAAGAAGTGAGAGAGCCAAGAAGAAGCCTGTAACTGATTGAATTTCTGAATTTCCCAGGTTCCACCAGGACAGCATCTGGAGCACAATAGCAACACAGTATGCTTACCCTGAGTTCACGATAAAGTAATAATTTAGTCTTTTGTATGGAGTGAATAGAGAAATACAACGACTTAGCATTTGATTAGTTATATATTTAACACTCATACTATATCAGACAGCTGTTGCTCTTAGTTTTAAATCTGTACAAAGATACTCAGATGACAGATGATGATCAGAGTAGTAGTAGATGCACATTTTCATTAAAGATAGCTATGCTGTGGGAGGAAAAAAGGAAGGGAAAAGAAAAAAGGAGTAAGTACTAGTTCCAGATTTACTGAAATATGTCCAGGTTAACAACTACTAATATATTATTTCTCCTTTGTCCAACAAACCAAAAAAATCTGCTAGTTGTACAGCTCTGTTGCTGAGTTCTTCCAGTGACAGATGAAGCTGCACCAGTAGAATGGCTAGCATACGGCTGGGAGCCTGGAGCCAAGGTGGAATCTCGAGTACCTGAATCATGGCTCAACAATAACTGCTCGTATGCCAGGCTAGATCATGGGTTGCCACTTACGGTGAATACACGGCTGAAATCCAGTTTCCTGAAAAGGCCAAGGATGCCTAGAGATCTCGGCTATGAGGTCTTTTCATTGAGCAGGAGTAGAAACCTCAGTATATTAAAGCCTCAATTTGTGGGCATTTTTTCTTTTTAAATGTGTTTGAAGTGCAAGGATGTAGAAATCATGAAGCAGTGAAGAAATAAAATTAAATACTAATATAAATTCAAGATTAGAGCTAGGAAGTGAAGGTTCAAGTGTTTCCTGTTTGGTAAAACTGATTTCTGTACCGTTGTTATGCTGTGGGTTTGCTGTTCTGGTATGATGCTGTTGCTGCAAATTGCTCCTATTTATACCAGAGAAAATGTGCATAAATGTCACAACACTGATGTTACCTTCAAATTTGTTCTACTTAGTTACAGTTTTTTTAATTATTTTCAAAGTTTAAATTCTTTACACAGATAGCTGTGATATCAAGTGGCATTAAGAATTCTTGCTAAGTATTTTATTTATATAATTCATCCTGATCAACTGATCACAAGCTGTTGCATCCTAATTTAATTATTATAGTAGGTGTTTCCTCACAGTTGGTAATTTATTAGCCTAGGATTGGAACCTGATGGGTTTAAGCCTATCAAAAAGCTTGACCTTTACAGAAGGCTATATCAGTGAATCAGTAGAGGTCTAAAATATTACCTTTTCAGAAGAGAAGTCTTAACACTCTAAGTACTCAAAAACATGTAATAAAAAAATTGCAGTCTTTAGTCTTAGGGTCTCGATGGCTTGCATCTAGAATATCTGCAGCAGCACTTCCCACTCGAAGTCTTCACTGAAGGTTGCTTTTAGTAAAGCTATTAGCCCAGCAGAATAGAAATCAGAGTGGGTTAAATTTCTGTTTCTCAAGCAGGACATTTGACCTGAATATTTTAAACCTGACTTGAATCACTTTCACCCAATGCTGTCAGCATGATGCTTTCAGTATAGATATATGCCGAGAGCCAACACAGCTGGAAAAAAAAGGATGAATGCACCAGGATATGAAATGAGAGAAATCGAATGTTGGAATTCTGCAATTCGGAGAATAAAGGAAGTCAGACAAGCCATCTGGGGCACGCACTGAGGAGGCACATCCGCAGAGTCTAAACTGGTATGATTCCCACTTTCAATTTCCAGCTCTGTATTTGCGAAAAGCCTGCCTCTGGTTTTCACATTTTACTTCAATGGAATGTGCTTAGCTCATGGGATTTCAGGCTTGATGTGATGAATTGCACCTGTCCAAATAGTGAACCAAGAACAACTGAAACAAGAGTTGGCCCGATGCCCTAGAAAGTTTCCAGATGAGCATTTATCTCACTTCAAAAAAGGTTGTCTTATACAGCTCTGCATGTTTGCCTTCCTACATAGTTGTTTGCAGTATATGTGTATACCTGTAACCTTTACAGGTTGCTTTTTAATATGTTTTTTCCCTCAAATTATCCCCTCTTCTGTGTGTTTACTAATATAAGCAAAATGAAAACTGAGTAACTTAGTGTAAGATCTGTGGTTTCTTAGCTACCCTTAACTTAAGGATCTGTGGTATTCTCATGGTTTCAGCTGGGATGGAGTTAACTTTCTTACTAGCAGCTGGCATAGTGCTATGTTTTGGATTTGGGATGAAAGTGATGTTGACAGCGCACTGATGTTTTTTGATGTTGCTAACCAATCAAGGCCTTTTCTGCTCCCTGTACCACCCCACCAGTGAAGAGGCTGGGAGTGAAAAGTTAGGAGGACACATAGTCGAGACAGCTGACCCCAACCGACCAAAGGAATGTTCCACACCATGTGACATTGTGCACAGTATGTAAAGGTGGGGGAAGAAGAAGGAAGGGGGGGAAGGGTTAAACCATGACACATACAAAATTATGAAACTTCGTCCTAAAGTTTTCTGAGAAAATATGCATGGCAAAACCCCCTCAAAAGGCACAATCCCAAATCAAGAGATTAAGTCAGTCTGAATGAAAAAAACATTCCCCTTGAATTATTTAGGTGTTTGTTCTTTATTATATCTTGTCATTTTACTAGCTCCTCAGTCTTTCTGGAGTTTTCCAGATCGTTATTACTGTAAATAGGCATTAAAAAAGAAAGAAAAAAAAAATTCTCTATCACTGGAATGGGGCATTTCTAATCATTACTTTCATAGTACTTTGCACATGAGTTTTATGCTGTTATTTCAGTTTTTCCAGCTGGAGAACCTGAGGAACAAGAAGGACGAGAACTTGCCCCCTCACAAGGAAACTAACAAGTGAGCCACAAAGTAAATGCAAGCCCATCTGTGGCAAGCTAGGCCTCTCAGATGTCTATTTTTGTATAATCACATTAGGAAAGTGTCACTAGGTGGTAATTGATAAAATCTGTCAGTGTTCCTCAAGCTTGTAGGAGAAGTAAACGAGAAGCCTCTCTTTAATTGGCTTTTTATCTATAACGGTTTTCATGAAGCTCTTCATAGCCAATCCTACTTTTCTAATATGTGAAACCAACCTGAAATGATAACTGAAAAGGAGGCCTGGGAAAATACTTTAAAAAAGACTTTTATATGCTACACAGTAAATAGGAAGAGTGCGAACTAAAGATCTTTTCCTTTTAAAATCTTGAATCTTATCTCTCCTCTGGTATTTGTCAGTGTGCCTTTGTGTGAGCCTCATTTGGGTATTTTTCAGGGTAGAAAACAATTTACGTTAAAATGTATTTATCCTGCCAAAATTCAGAAGTTTCAAATTCACTGGGGTGCAGGATCAAATTAAAAAATTACTAGAATAAACTGTAGTCAGAAGAATGAGTAATGAAAGAAATGTTTGACATTTACAAATATGAAGCTGAGGGCCCAAAGAAAGTAAACCAAGATCTGGTCACAAAACGAAACTATTTCTCCATTTGTGGTGAATTTCAGCTTATTTTTTTATTACCAACTGCAGCTTGTTCATGTAACCAAATATCATAGCATTCACATAAGAGCTATCGGAAATTAATTGTGGGTTGGGAGGTAACATTATTCTAAAACCAGTCTAATTTCAGGTATTTCAGAATCTGAAACAATTTGAGACTCACAGTGTTTTCATCATTATTTCCTCCTTAGACTGTAGTTGAGCTCCACTACAGGTGATGGTGTTTTGCTGATTTATACCAGTTAGTGACACAGGCTACTGTTTTTCTTTACAATTGCTTATCCCTTGTCTGCCTGCCTGCATAGACTATAATACCTTTCATTATAACCCATGGATCAGCTTTGAATACTCCCAATTTTTTAATTCCATGCCATGGTTTAGTCCTAATGTACATCATCAAGCAGTCAACTTGTCGGACACCAGTTTGGTAGTTATTCTTTAGTGTACAGGCCCAGAGAGTGAGGGTTTGGGGGTTTGTTTGTGTTGGTTCTTTTTTAAAATAATTTGATCGTGGCACGCAGATTTCTTTTCCAAGGCCCCTAACTAAGATGCTTCCATTCAAAATGTAGTCAATAATAACTACTGCATTTTGTAAATTAATTAATCTGTATAGAAAATCAGTCTCTTCCAAGAATTTCTGTGTGTCTTTTGGTAATCCGAGCATGCTGAGAAGATTTGCCTTGGAGCTAGCTGTATGTTCCAGTGGTCTTAGGCGGAAAGAGTTTTATTTCTATTAGATGATAAACTAAATGGAAACAACAGCCTGCAAGAGAGCATTTCCCGAGTCCCTCATAATCATTCAGACCATGCTTTTGTTTTGTTGGTAAACATTGTTCTTTAATTCAGAAAACAGTTTGTACTGGCCTGGGGAAGCCTGCCTCATTTGATAATGGGCTCTGAATCCAGTGGATTATTGCAGGGATTTTATCTTGCAGTAATCTCCAGGGGGAAATGTACAAACAGCTGGGAGAGCAAGGAGGAGTTGCATTGTGCGGCGGGAGTTTGTGGAGCAGAATTTTGGAGTGCTGGAGTGGATCTAAATACCAACATGAATCTTTTCTGTTTTTCTCTGGTAAGTGTACACACACATGTTTTTATTTAGTGGGTTTCTGAGTTGATAAACTGAACTTGTGGGTGTATATGGATGGAAAAAATAATCAAGGCGTTATATCAGAAACTGATTAAGGGTTGTGTAATGATAGTATTTCTAGCAGAGACAAAAGTTTATGTATGAAAAATTATACATAGCAAAATATTATTCAGTAAAAATAAGATGAAACAAAAAGCATGTAATAAATGTACTGTGCACTATCTGTGACTATTACAAAAACTTGCAGACTTAAACATGAGGCGTTGACCCCAACACAGTATAACGTCTCATATGTATGTTAAAATTCCTAAATTTATGTATGCTATAATTTGCTTTAGGCTTTTTTTTTTTTTGAGATAGTAGTATTTCCTTTCTAAGTAGTTTGGGAAAACTGCTAGAATATTTAAAGAATTAGTTTTCTATTAGCCAAGCAGGAATTCATAGTCATCAGGGCTAATCCAGTCATATGGCAATATTTACTCACAGACAGAGGAGTTAATTTAAGACCCTTTTCTTTTTCTTTTTTTTTTTTTTTCACTTTCTCTTTTTTTCCTCCCTCTCTTTCCTTACCCCAAGACAACTGGTCAGAAAGAACAGGTGAATCAGGATAGGAAATCCACAGGAACTGTTTCTGTTTTCAAAGCTTAGCCATCTGTCAATACCAATGCTCAGTATTAGTAGTGGTAATTAGATGAGTTTATTTTCTGTATTTACACCGCACAGTAGATCTGCTTGCCCATTTTTCATCTTTTGTCCAGATGTTTAGTGTATCTTCCCCATATGCTTAGAAAGAACAATAAAAATCAATATTCAAACTGCACTGACACAAATTCAAATAGGGGAACTGCTTTGTGTAAACTGTTGTTCCCAAATGCTAATGCTATCTTAGTTCAGAGTACTGGTGTTCTCCAGATCATAAGGATTAAAGCTGTTTTGGAGTACTTAAAGTAAAATGCAGTGGTATTTTAGGATTCTGTGATGAGTCACTCATAAGAAATAATTCCCTGGGAATTCAATGACACTTTTGATCATAATTTAATGTGAATACCTGTGTATTTATTCAAAGTTAACAATGGCTTTGTGATACAATCTGTAACAGCTTGAAAATACTCATTTCTGTAGTTCTTTGGGACAGACCTGTTGTAGCAATATTTTATGGGTCCACTGGGGCAGCTTCTTGCTTTCTATATAGTCCACTTTTTAAAAAGATGTTGAGCTTTGTATCAGTTGAGAAATCGGCATTTAGACAAAATGTGGGGTGAGAGTAGGTCAGGTTCCAGTTTCTCTCACAAACCGGGTATGCAGCAACTGAAGTTTCTACGAGAGAGATAATGACTGCAGCAATAATGGACAGTTCAGACAAGTGAAAGCTAGTGCCATTATAGTTTCTGTAATGAAATAATTAGTTCTGTTTAAAGATTGCTGCTAAGAGGATAACTTCCATTCTTTACAAGCTTTCCATGAGAGTCGCTGCGGTAATCTTTTGAGCACCTGGCAAAACATCTCACAAGCTATCAAGATCTAAAGATAATTCATAGGTCACTAAGGTATTTCATAAAACTTACAGCCCTTTGCAGCCCTCCCTATGCATGCGACACAGTGCAGTTGCTTTCTATAATCAGATTGTCTAGCTTGGAAATGAGCTGGTGACCCAAGTATGTACAGGAGCTACTTTCATCTGTCAGCCTGTGACCGCGAAAAGGCTGGTAATAAAGTGGTTGAAATATAAATATGAGGGTATTTTTCTCTTCAGGAGAAGAAAGTTAGAAATAATGCATAGCAAAAAAATAACTAGGCTTTAAAGACATCTTTTAAAGACACTAGAGGAGCCAGTTCCTTAGTAGATGCAAATAGACGCTGATGAATAGAAATGACTGCTGATTTACATCAAGTGAACATCTGGAGTAACTGCTAAACCTGAAACTGTGGAAGAGAAGTTTAGACTGCTGACAAACAGAACAAAAAGAGCTTTCAAAAAGGCCAGTATTTTCATGGAAGTATTTTCCTCACATAGACTGACTGACAAGACTCCAGCCTGCAACGAGTGTGTGACTCTGTGTATGTGTGTACACATATGCATATATTTGTAAAATACACTGCTTTATAGCTCAGTAAATAGTTTTCTACAGAGTATAGTGGTTGAAGTAAGCAAAATCCTGAGGGAATGACAAGACTGTTTTTTTTAAAAATAGAGTAGAACCAGACTTCTGGCTGATCCAAAATGGTACAATTACTATGCTAGTTTAAGGAACATCAGTTTATGTTGTTGGATTTGACTCTCTGTGGGTTTGCTTTCATACCTGTCCATAAAACTGAGACATAGTTTTAGCACAAGAGACACACTGTTATGGGTCAATATAGCAAGTGGTGACATGGAGGCTATAGGCGCTCAAGAGTCACAAGATGGTTGCAAGGACTTTGGAACCTTGACTGGACTCTTTCTTGCCAGGGAGGCAGACAGAAATCACCCCAATCTGGTGCCACATGGGAGTCCTTTGATCTCCTCATATGAGTGCTAAAGCATGGGGTGTTTCCCCAGCAGTACATTGTGTCCTGAGTTGACTTCAGAATTATTTAGTTTCTCGGCTGAGATTAATTTTGCATCAGACTTATTGCCTTGGTCTCAAGGGATTTACAGACAAATTAGATTTGCCTTCAAAACCTTGTGTCCCTTTTCCATTTACAAAATAATCAGAAGCATAAATATTGCTTCTTTTGTAGACATATCATGTTAAAAGGTCAACCTTAAACTCTGAATTCGCAGTGTCTTTTCCATTTTATGGTGGTTAGCATGTCAGACAAATAAATCAGAATAATATTTTTTGTATTATGGACAATATGCAGAGACGTGCCCCAGCTAAGCACTGCTTTGTATGAATTGCAAGAAATTATATTGACAAACCATCAGTTTTGATGCTTTGCCAAAAAAATTACAGCATCCTATGAATCTGAGAAATAAAAGATATTGAGTCATCAAGTCCTTTAGTTAAGGTTGAATTTTTTGTTACGTTGCTTTCTTGAATCAATTCTCCAGTATCCAAGATAGACACACTAGAGTTAGCACCAATTCAGCCAGAACACTACCAGTTAATCCTGTCCTGAGTTATTCTGTTTTCTGACAGGTTATGCTTTTACTGGTTTGGTAGCATTTACTCCTGGAAGCAGCAGAAGTGTGTCCTTAGATGGGGCCTTATTTGACCATGGCTGTAAACTTAGCCCAAATAACAGGCTTTTCACATATTTTTCTACAGAGGCTACAATTAAAAAAGTACACATGTCCAGGCATTGAGCCTCCTCGCCACACAAACCCCTGTGTTCTAACAAATTCTCCAAAACAAGGTAGCTGCATGCAATCAGCCTGTCATGTACAATTTTGATGGTGTTCTAAGCAACTGTGCCAAGGAGTCATTTGGATGTCTGTTAATTGACATAGGACAAGTGTGGGCAGGGGGCACCAGTGCAGATGATCATGTTACAGTACCCTGGTTCTTTCTTGTCCACCATTTCATTTACTAAGAAAAATGCAGCCAGATGCATTTCTGTTTGAAAGAAAAACTGAATTTCAGTAAAGTTTCTGTAAGAAAGTGGATGTGAAGGGCATGAAAGACTTCCTTACACAAGGCAATACTTAAAGACTAGGTCCTACCTTCTTTGGCAGTAAACAGTGGCATTAGTAATGGAACTAATGAAGACAGGGAAGAATTTCAGATACTTAAAAGGTGCTGACATCTTGTTATCGGAAGCCTGTGTGAGAAGGGCAGCAGAGAAAGGATATAACACTCCTAATCACGGGGTTACTCACATCAGTTATTCAAGTTGAGCAACGTTCTTAGGGTTTAAGCCAAATAAAATCCTTTTCATTTGTCCATTTTTCTTCCATATAGTGGCTTGCTAACCACCACTTTTGCTAGTAAAACATAAAGTTAAGTATTGAGTTAAAGTCTAACCGTCTTAGTGATTGTCACTAGAATTGAACTAGTTCTATATTGTATTTCAATAGTTGGTTTAAAGATGTGCTGAAAGCACCATGTAAAATATATTACATCTAATGTTATAAACTGAAACAGCCCTTGGCGCATGTTTCTGTGGTGCAAGATGCAGAGAAAGTAAGTATTATAAAAGTGATGTAATAGATACATTATTACTTAGATGGACCCTCCATATGTTAAAGAAACCATAGAGTAAATAAAAAAGATGCTAATGCTGCTATGGCTATTGGGACATGATGTTACTTAGAAATGCATTTGACTTAAAAATATCTGTTTTAACAAAGAAGGATTACCTAAATGTGGAAGACCATCTTCTGAAGTGTTGTCTGAGTAGAAAAGATCTGAGTAGTTGCGTTTTGTAGTGCTTCCCATCTTCATATACTCCTTGTTCATGTTAGCTGGATTTTTATCATACACAGGAGTTCATGTTTAAACTCTGAGCGGGAGAATGACCTGACTGCTTTACTAAATGCACCTCTCTCCGCCTTATGATCAATCTAGTCTCTGCATGCCATGATAATAATATCATGAAAAGCAAAGAGCTACAGACAATTATTTTTTTCTAGATTTGAACTAGGATCTTTTCTCCCATAAAAATCCTGATGCAAAGGGCTTCAAAAGGCTTTCTCATCCCATGCAGGAGAAAGGAAATGTACTAATTGCTCCAGAATTATGTTATTGTTTTCTTCTGCTGTCTCATATAGCTCTGTGATATTTAGTGTGCTCAGGACTACTAAAAGAGTTGACATGTGACATGTAATCCTTTACTGACATTGCATTTTTTGTTATGAGAGTAGACCTAACTTAAAAAGAAATTTTAAAAAGGAAGCAAGAAAATTTCAATTTCAGTTAAATACTTTGGGTTGCCCTGAAGAAAAGTTATTTCTTTCAATATTTACCTTTTACAAGGGGAAGAAACTCCTATGAAGTATAAAACCAGTCAGCAAAGAAAACTCTTTTGTAAAGTGAGGCGCACTTTCTCTTTGTTGGGTGCTCTCTTTCTCACTCTTTTGTGCTTTCTTGTGCATGCTTCTTTTCTTGCACTTGCTTTCTTGGCCATCCTCTGTAGCACCCTCCCTCTCTCATGTGTGCTCATTCTTTCTCTTGCCTGCTCTTACCTAAGCCCACTCTCTCATGAGCCCTTGTTCTTTCTTGTTCCCTTGCCCTTTCCCACACCTTTGCCCTTCCTTGAGCCCGTCCTTTCTTGAGCTCTTGCACTCACTCTTTGTATTGTTCAGACTCCCTCATTCTCATGCTTTTTGTTGGTGTTCTCTTTCTCTCACACTCTTTCTCACATGCTGTTTCTCATGACCCTTGTCAGTATCTCTCTCTTGCACTTTCACTTTCTATCACTCTTTCTCTCCCTTTCTCACACACGTTCTGCCTTTCTCATACTTGAGCTCTTTCTCACTGCGTTGTTGCACATACATACTCTCTTGCAAATGCTCAGGCGTTCATGCTCCCACACCTTTTCTCCTGCCCAATGTTTCTAGAACTTTCACACTCATTCTTTTTCACACGTGCTTTATCCCTCTCTCCCTTGCATGCCCACTCTCTCACCCTCTATCTCATTCTCATTCTTTTACATGAACTTACTCTCCCCCATGCTTGCTTGTACACAGTTGCAATTTTTCTAATGCCCACTCCTCCTTCTTATGTCCTCACTCTCTAACTCCCTTTCTTGCACCATTCTTATGCCTTTATGTGCTTTCTCACCCCTCTTCCTTGTTATTTTGCACCCTTTCTTGTGACTTTGTTCTCACTCTTTATCACACCCCCACTTTGTTTCACATGCTTTCTTTTTTTCCTGCCATGTCTGTCTTTGCTGCACACTCTTATTCACATATTGTCTTTACCTTTCTCTTTCTCTTTCACCTTCCTCCCTCTACCCATCCCTCTCTCCTCGTTCTTTTCCTCCTTCTATCCCTCTTTTAGTTGTTCGTTCTCTCATGAACATACTCACTCTTTCTTGCATGCTGGCGCACCTGCCTCATGTCTTGTGTCTTTGCTGTCCTCACAACTTCATGGCCCTTTCTTGTGACCCTATGCTCTTTCTCACAGATACATGCTTGGATTCTTGCATGAGTTTTTTCCTGTGCTCTCTTGCTTCTTTTGTGGCATCTCTATCTTTTTCCCACACACAATCTCTTTCTGTCCCCTCCTTGAGTACTTTCTTTCTTGAAAGCTCTCTCTCCCCTCCTTTGCTCTTTCCCTAACTCTTTCTCATTTTTGCTCTCCACACGCAATCACTTTCATGTGCTTGCTCTGTCTCAGTCACTCTTTCTTGCAGCTGCTCCCTTTCTCACACTTAGTCCCTTTCTCATGCCTTTTCACATGCCCCCATTCCTTTTCTTGCAACTTCATGTCTTTTCCTGTGATCTGGCTCTTGTGCTTTCTCATGTCGTTGCATGCAATTTCTCATGCCACCTCTCTCTGTGTGCAATGTTTTTCCAGCACACTCCCTTTATTTATATGCTCTCTCTCTTCCTTTCTTGAGCGCTTTCTTTCTCAGTCACTTTTTATCTCTCTTTCCCTTTCTCTCTCTTATGCACACCCTCTTATGCCTGCTTATTTTCTCATATCTTCATACCCATTCTTGCAGCTTCATGTCCTTTCTCACAACACTAACTTTTCTTGCAACCCCATGTCCTTTCTCACAATGTCTTACCCCAACAACTTCACATCCTTTCTTGCAATCTCACACTCAGTCTTTCTCACAACCTTATGCTTGGTTTCTCGGGCA
>JAHREE010000363.1:21331688-21427409 GCA_033628505.1 Tringa tobata | reverse complement strand
TCTCTTTCTGTCCCCTCCTTGAGTACTTTCTTTCTTGAAAGCTCTCTCTCCCCTCCTTTGCTCTTTCTCTAACTCTTTCTCATTTTTGCTCTCCACACGCAATCACTTTCATGTGCTTGCTCTGTTTCAGTCACTCTTTCTTGCAGCTGCTCCCTTTCTCACACTTAGTCCCTTTCTTATGCCTTTTCACATGCCCCCATTCCTTTTCTTGCAACTTCATGTCTTTTCCTGTGATCTGGCTCTTGTGCTTTCTCATGTCGTTGCATGCAATTTCTCATGCCACCTCTCTCTGTGTGCAATGTTTTTCCAGCACACTCTCTTTATTTATATGCTCTCTCTCTTCCTTTCTTGAGCGCTTTCTTTCTCAGTCACTTTTTATCTCTCTTTCCCTTTCTCTCTCTTATGCACACCCTCTTATGCCTGCTTATTTTCTCATATCTTCATACCCATTCTTGCAGCTTCATGTCCTTTCTCACAACACTAACTTTTCTTGCAACCCCATGTCCTTTCTCACAATGTCTTACCCTAACAACTTCACATCCTTTCTTGCAATCTCACACTCAGTCTTTCTCACAACCTCATGCTTGGTTTCTCGGGCACACAATATTTCTTTCACGGTGCCTCTCTCTTACTCTTTCCATCTCTTTCTCACATGTGCTCTCACTCTCTCTGTTCCTTGCTTACTTATTGAGTTCAACTGTTAGCCTAGCACTGCCAAGTTACCACTAAACCATATCCCTCAACACTACATCTACACATCTTTTAAATACCTCCAGGGAAGATGACAGCACCACTTCCCTGGGCAGCCTGTTCCAGTGCTTGATAACCCTTTTGGGGAAGAAATTTTTCCTAATATCCAATCTAAATCTCCCCTGGCACAACTCGAGGCTGTTTCCTCTCATCTTAACATTTGTTAGTTATAAAAAATGATTGACAGCCACCTCACTACAACCTCCTTTCAGGTAATTGTAGAGAGCAATAAGGTCTCCCCTCAGCCTCCTTTTCTCCAGACTAAACAACCCCAGTTCCATCAACTGTTCTTCCTAACACTTGTGCTCTAGACCCCTCACCAGCTTCGTTGCACTTCTCTGGACACATTCCAGCACCTCAGTGTCTTTCTTGTGAGGGGCCCAAAACTAACACAATATTTGAGGTGTGGCCTCACCAGTGCTGAGTACAGGGGGATGATCACTTCCCTAGTCCTGCTGGCCACACTATTTCTCATACAAGCCATTGTATCCTTTCTTGGAAGTTCATGCTCAGTCTTTCTTACCCACTCATGCTAGCTTTCTCGAATGCACTTTCTTGTACTGTCTCTCTGTTTCCTGTACTCTCCCTGTTTCTTGCTCCCTCTCCTCTCTCCTTCTTGCATGCTATCCCACTCTCTCTGTTTCTCCCTCTGTCCCTCTTTATCTTTCTTCTATATGCAGTCTTGCTTTTTCTTCCAAGTGATCATATTCTTTCTTGGGGTCGCTCTCTTTCTGATATCCATGCTTTTCTTCACACCCTATCTTGTGCCTTCATGCCCTCTCACTCTTGCAACCTCACTCTCACTCTTTCTCATGCCCTTGCACTCACTCTTTCATGCACACATTCTCTCTTCCTTCCACACTCTCCCTTTTCTTACATGCACACTCCCTTTTTCTTGAGAGAACTTGAGAGCATGATTATGCTTTTCCTTGCTCACTCACTCTTATTCCCTCAGTCTTTCTTGCACCAATGCATCCCTTTTCATGTTCTTGTACTGATTCTCATGGCCGTGCCTCCACTCCCATAATGTTACCCTCTTTCTCATGACCTTGCACCCTTTCTTGCAACCTTGTTCTTTCTTTCTTATGATGTTGTGCTCGCTTTCTTTCTCACACACCTCTCTCTTCTAAACACACTGTATTATTAATGCAATCTGTCTCCCTCACAATCCCTATTTCTCTCATTCACACTCCTTCTTTGTCTGCTGTGCTCTTTCCTCTCTTTCTCTCTTATGTCTTCTTTCTATTCCTCTTCCACCCACATATATTTCTTTCCCTCTCTCTCCTCACATTATCTTCTCTTTTTTTTGTCCCCCCTTTGTCCCTCCCTCTCTGTCACTCTTTAATGTGCTCACTCTTTGCCTCTCTTTCTTGTGTCCTTATTCTTGCTTGTGCCCTTCCCTGTTATAACCACCTTGCTCTTTCTTGCATGCTTGCTTTCCCTTGTTTCTTTTGTGCTGGCTCTTTTTCTTCTGCCCTCACACCCATCCTTTCTCATGCCCACTCTTTCTCATGAAAGCTTTATCTTCTTCTTTCTTGACAGCTTTCGTTCTTGGCAGCCCTTTATCTCTCTCTCTCTCTGTCTCTTTCCCCCTCTATCTAGCTTTCTTTCTCTCACATAGAATCATAGAATAGGTAGATGCACTTGCTCTTTCTCTAAGTTGATAGTGATCTTTCTTGTGCTTGCCTCCTTTCTATCAACCTGTTCTATTTTTTGTGTCCTTAATCCTTTTCTGATAACCCCCCACTACCTCACACTCCTTCTCTCAACCTCATCCTTGTTCTTGCTCATGCAATCACACTCATTTTCTCATGTATGTTTTCTCTCCTTCTGCCGTACTCTGACTCTTGGTTTCTGGTGCAGTCTCTCTCTCAATCTCTTTTTGAGAGAGACTGATAAAGCTTTTTGAACTTTATCTGCCCCCAGTGTCTTCTCTCCCTCTTTCTTCCTCTTCTCCCTTGTTCTTCTTCATTCTTGGTCTCTTTCAGATACTATCTCCTTCTTGCCATCTCTCTCACACACTCAAGATCTTTCTTGCATACTTGTCTTTCTCACATGTTAGCTCTCTTTCCTGTGTCCATACATCCACCTCTTATTATGCCCAGTCTTTCTTGTACATGGTCCTGCTCTTTCACTCACTTGCTCCTCTTCCAGTGACCTCACTCTCTTTGTTGCACCTTCATGCCCTTTCTCTCTTGAGACTTCAAGATCACTCATTGAGCCTTTGTGCTCACTGTCTTGCATTCTTTCTCCCTCTTTCTTGAGAGCTGTCTTTCTCACAAGCACTCCCTTTTTACCTTGCACACACTGATTGTTTCTCACAGGCACACTCTTTCTCACAAATTGTTCTGCTCTTTCTCATGCTTGCTACCTTTCTCACACCCTCTCTGTTTCGTGGCCTTGCACCTGCTCTTGCACTGTTTTCCCCATTGTCATGATCTCATCCCCTTTCTCACAACCTCACTCTGCTTCTCATGCCTGCACATTCACTTTCTTGTACACACTTTTTTCTCTTGCACAATCTCTCTTTCACGTGCCAACTCTTTCTCACACACACCCTCTCTGCACTACTCACATGATCTCTCTCCCCCTTTCTAAGCTGTCTCATGATCTCTCTCACTCTTCCCTTCCCTCTCTCTCACTTTCCACTCTCTGTTTCCCCTATTTTTTTCTCGTGGGCATTCTATTTCCCATAAACACTAACTTCCTTGTGCCTGCTCCTTTCCTCAGGCCATCACATCCTTTCATGTGCTAGTGCATCCTTTGAAACACCATTGTGCCCTTTCTTGTGACCTCACGCTGTCTTGCACACTTGCATTCTGGTTTTCTCACACCCTTAAGCTTGCTTCATTCTTTTTCTTTCACATGCCACTTTCCCCAGCACACTCTCTCTCACATTCTCTTTCTTCTCCCTCTTTCTGGAACTCTATTTTTTGTCTTTCTCTCATGTGCACTTTCTTGCACTCTTTCTTATGCATGCTTGCACTTTTTTTTTTTGGCTCACTTCCTTTCTCAATCACTTGCACTTTCTCACACTCTTGCCTTTCTTGTGCTCTTGCTCTTCCCTGTGTGCTTGCTTTCTTGTGCTCTCATGCTCTCTTGCCCTCAACCCTACCCTTTTTCGCTCCTACCCTTTCCTGTACCCTCATGCTTGCTCTTTCTCATAGGAGTGTTCTCTTTTCTTGGTAAGCATTCCCTCTGATGTGTGCTCTCTCTCTCCTTCACTTGCATTTGCTTTCTCATTCTCTCTCTCATGTGCAATTTCTTTCTCATATGCTCACTCTTTCTTGCATGCAGACATTCTTTCTCATGTGGTTCCCTTTCCCCATGCCCTTGATTTTTCTCACACTCTTACTTTTTTGTGCCCTCATGTCCATTCTCACAACCTTGTGCTTGATCCTTTTCACGTGCTCATACTTGCTTTTTCACTCCATCTCTCTACACCCCATCCCGTGCCCTTTCTCTTTCCTTCTTCTACTGTCTTCCTCTTTATTTCTTGTGCATTCCCTCTCTCTGGAGTGTTCCTTTCTTGTGGCCTTGCTTCTTTTGTGCCCTCCCTCTTTCTCACATCCTCATTCTTCCTAGTACATGCTTGCTGTTTATCATGCAACCATGCTCTTACATGCTTATGTGTTTTATCCCAACCTTGTGCCTTTCTTTCTTGTGCCCACCCATTCCCACGCCCTCACACTCACTGTTTCTCACTTGGGCTTTCTTTCTCATTTGATCTTTCTCGTGCACGCTTTCCCTACCCTGTTCTTTAGCACTTTCTCTCTTGATTTCACCTTCCTTCTTTCTCTTTCCCCGTTTCTTGCTTTATTTAGCTTTTGTTCTTTCTTGCTCCTTCTTTCTCACCTTCTCTTTCCCTCTCTTTCTGTCATGCTCACACTCTTTTCTCATTCATGAGGACTTTTCCTTGCACGCTTGCTCTTTCTGGACATTGGCACGCTTTTTCTCATGCCTGGTCTCTTTGTCACAGGTTCACTTTCTTTCTCACAACCTTGCACTCTTCCTTTTGATGTTGTGACCTTTCTTGAAACCGTGCACTCACTCTTTCCCACACCCTCATGCTCACTTTCTTCCTCCTGGCATCTTTTTCTTGCACCTTTCCACACATTCTCTTTCTGATGCACTACTTCCCTCTTTCTTGTGTGGTCTTTCTCACACACTCTTGCATGCATGCATACATGCACCTCCTCTTTCTCATGCCTTTACTCTTTTGCTCACTTTCTTGTCCATGCTCACGCTCTTTCTGTGCGTCCTCTTTCTTGAGTGCCCTCCCTTTCTCTCACCCTTGCCCCTGTCCTAGCTCTTTTTGGTGCCCCCTCTCTTTCTTGTGCCCTTATTTTTTCTCATTCCTTGGCTCTTTCTCACATACACTATTTCCCATGCACTTACTCTCTGCCTCGAACGCTCACATGTTTCCTCATGCACTCACACCGTTTCCTGTGCCCTTATGCTCACTCTTCCTCAGGTGACCTTTCTCTTTCTCATTTGATAGCTTTCTCGTGTTCTCTTTCTTGCCCTCTCTCACCCTCCTTCACTTTCTCTCATGGTTTCTCTCACTCTCATGCATTCACTTTTTCTCCTTTCTTATCTTGTATCTTTCTTTCTCTTCACCCACTTTCTCTTCTGTGTGTATGCTCTTTGTTGTGCACTCACTTTTTCATGTGTTATTTCTCATGTGTGCTCGTGCTTTCTCGAGTGCTCCACTTCTTGCATGCATCCTCTTTCTCTTGCCCTCACTCTTTTTCTTGTGCTTCCTATTCCTCAAGCCCTCACTTTCTAATGTGCACCTGCTCTTTCTCCACATACTTGCTTTTCCCCACCTCGAGTACTGTGTCCAGTTTTGGGCTCCCTACCATAAAAAAGACATCGAGGTGCTGGAGTGGGTCCAGAGAAGAGCAACAAAGATGGTGAGGGGTCTGGAGCACAAGTCTTATGAGGAGAGGCTGAAGGGAACTGGGGTTATTCAGCCTGGAGAAGAGGAGGCTGAGGGGAGACCTTATTGCTCTCTACAACTACCTGAAAGGAGGTTGCATAGAAGCGGGGGTTGGTCTCATCTCCCAAGTCACAGGCGACAGGACTAGAGGAAATGACCTCAAGTTGCACCAGGGGAGGTTCAGGCTGGATATTAGGAAAAATTTTTTCACCAAAAGGGTTATCAGACATTGGAATGGGCTGCCCAGGGAGGTGGTTGAGGCACCATCCCTGGAGGTGTTCAAAAGACGGGTTGATGTGGTGCTGGGAGATATGGTTTAGTGATGGTGTTGCTTTTTGTTTGTTGTGTGGGTGTTTATTTTCATCAGAGTTAGGTTGATGGTTGGACAAGATGATCTTTAAGGTCCCTTTCAACCTAGAAGATTCTGTGATTCTGTGATTTCTTACACACCTGGTGTTTCTTGCACCCTTGTGTTTCATCTTTCTCACATGAACTTTCATGTGAGCTTTCTCACACCATCCCATTCTCCCATTCATTAATGCCCATTTTCACATGCTCCCCCTTATGTATTCTCTCTTTCTCTTTCAGTCTCTTCCCTCTTCTTCTCTCTTCCCATCTCGTTTCCCTCTCTTATTCTTTTTTCCTCCCTTTTCTCCTCTACACATTTTTCTTTCTCTCTTTCTGCCTTCTTTTTCTCTATTCTGTTATCCTCGTCCTCTCCTCCCTCTCTCTACTCTGCCCTCTCTTTTCCCTATGTTTTTCTCTCCCTCATGCCCTCTCTTTCACGCAAGCTCCCCTTTATGCTTCCATCTCTTAATTAAACACTCTCTTCACCAAAGTCCTGTATTATTCGCTACTGAGGGAGAAGTACGTGGTTACATTTTACATTGTAGAATACTGGAAGTCTGTAACAAGGTATTGAACTCATCGTTTTTGTCTAGAAATGCTCAATCCACAACTTCAGACCTGGAGCCTGAAACATTGTTGCTACATGGCAACATAGTTACAGGAACAAAAAAAAAAAAAAAAAACATTGTTACCAATAAATGCACTCCCTATGAGCAAAAACCCAGGCTCAGGTGGCTGTTAAGAGCACAAACCCTGTGTGTTGTGTTTCCTGAACCATGGGCCACTCCCAGGAAGCTTTAACTCATTAGTTCCTAGTATATAATTCCAGTATATAACTTGAGCATTTTCAAGAGATTCAGCTTGTAATATTTCTCCCACAACATTTATCTTGGCTTATCAAGACTCTAGTAGACTGAAACAAATAAAGATGCATAGATAAACACTGTGGTTGCAAAAATTAGTCACGTCTTTGAACTGCTGTTTCACCAGTCAATAATATTGCCTGTAAAACTTTACGTGTTAACAGTATAACTTCAAATATACATCTGTGTTTATCTTCTATACTAGATGAGCAAATGCTTTTATATAGTAATATACCATGTTAATTTCAATGGTGTTGCTCTGCTGTTAAGTCACACTGCTATAAATTTGATTTATTCCTTAATTAATGCATTAAAAGCAGTAATCAAAATTCATTGGGAAAATATTCAGTGTAGATCAAAGTGGCAACATCTAAAATCTAGGATCATTAGTTAGAGTGTCTTTAGTTTTGCCATCTGCTTTCATTTAACTCTTGAATTATGGAATGGTGGGGTGTATATGTAGTCCTGTCTCTCAGAGCTATGGGATAAATGTGAAAATCTTAGTTTCTGTTAAAATGTTTATATTCTCTGTAACACAGAGTTCAAAAATTTGAATGCAAATGGAATTTATTTTTAATTCTATCCATTCTCAGTATCTTGGGGGCCTAAATCATGACTCTCAAATTTGGGGTCTGGCAGCATTTTTGTCGTTTATTTCTGAGGAATAGAGTTACCTTTTTGCATCAAATCAACTTTTTCCCATGAAGAAGAAGTACTAATTATAAAAGATTTTTATAGTTTATATAGAAATTTTCATGGTTTATAGCTTTCAGAGTTTTCACAGGAATTTTCATGTAGTTTTCAGGTGGAGATATACACCAGATTTTACTCATTCTGAGCAGGTAATTTTAATTTTTGCTGTACCCTCAGCTTTAACCCTGCCAATCTATGTAATCTAAGCCATGATGCTATGAACTTCAGCATTTGGATACTGAATATAATCAATTTCTATATGCTTTTTTAGAGAAAGGAGTAAGTAAAGGATTTCAAAAGATAGGGAAGGAAAGACATTCTTTTTATTTTGTAAACCACAGAAACTATTTGCTTTTTAAATTACTCTTATTTTAATGTGTTAACAAGTGTTTAAATATATTTCAGGAGGGCTCAATGGACAGCTTGTATGAGCCTGTCCCAGAACATCAAGAACCCAAGGACACAACCACTATTGACAGCCGGGCTAGCAGTCCAGTGAGCACGCATGTAAACTCTGGACCACCTGATAGGTCTATGTCTTTGGTAAGTAAAATTTAATTGCAAAGCATGCAATTTATTTTACAAAAAAACCTATTGCTTTTTATGCAGGCACATGTGTCCAGCTGCTTAACTACCAGTTTGAACTATTTAGGCTCTTTATAGCCACTGCTCAAATCTCATCCCTGTAGCCAATGACCTGATTTCTGTCCAGTCTTAACAAGCACACTTGAAAAACAGGTCATGAATTTCTATACAGCTAGCAGCAAAGTGAGATTAGTGCAGCTTCAGTGTACGAGGGAATTTCTCTTCGCAAGTAATAGCATATGAAAATGCTGAGTACAGATATTGTTAGAGTTTGTCTCTACAGGCTATACTGTTGGTGTCTTTGTCCTTTTTTTTAACACCAAAAAAAAAATGCTTTTCTAAATTGTGAGTTGTATGCATTTTTTATCCAACAGCATCTGGAATAACCTTTACATTTTACAAGATTTCATTAGGTAAACATGTGAAGGAGGTTGTGCTCTGTGTTTTGTTTTTGGTTTTGTGTTTTTTTTTTCCTAAATAATGTTACTCTATTAATCCTTTTTTATTGGTATGTTATTTGTATAATATATCATTGAGACTTTGACATATATTTTAACAGAATATATTGAATTTCATAATTTTTTTTTTCATTTCATAATCTCTGTTCTCTCTTTACAATGCTCCTTCATTTATAATTACCATTTCTATCTATAGCAACATATGATGCAGTCTGGTGAAAGAATAAAGACAAAACAGGAAGTTCATTATTCAAAGAAGAAAGACTGTCCTCTCTTCAGAAATTATGCCAGGCTTTACATGTACACACTCTGGATTAGGTACCGTGTACCTATGAGACTGCTGGGCCTACGGTGTTGCAATATCACAAAGCGAATTTGTGCAGAGGACCTGCGTGGAGAGAGTGCTGGATAGAGTGGGATAGGACAATGTCTGGGAATTGTGGCGTGCAGCTATCGAATTCCTAGAGGAATGGAAATAACTTGTTCTGTTCAGACCCTTCTGCTGCAACCATCTCACTCCGCCACGTCTCTCTTCCAGATAATGACCTTGGTGCTTTATATAATGGTCCTGGTTTTGAGAGCATAGCAGCACAGAGATCTCAAGATGATTCCTCATAGCATCACCACAGATCTATGAACCTGAGCTTTGACATGTGCCTGCAATATAATTTTACTGTAGTAGGCGGGAGATGTTCTCCTGTGTGGCAGGTTCTCCCCATTACCAGGTTGTGACCTTGTTACTATAAAAATGAGCCACCTCTACTCTGTTCCAGCCAAGTGTGTTTAATCATGGTTGTGAAATACGGCTCTAACCTGACCCTAGCACGCTTGCGGTATTTCAGTTGTGTGAAGCTCTAGCTGTTTGACTAGGGCTGTGTTACACAGCTGTGTTGAAACATGTCATTCTAGTAACAAAGGTGGACATCATAGTTCAGCTCCTACATCTATTCAGCCTTTTTCCCCGTCACACGGCCTTTTGCTGCAACTACAAACCAACCTAATAGTTAATGACAACTACGCTAGTATTTCTTTGTCCAACAGACATTTATCTACTACGAACAGTACAAAGTAAAAGTAGACAAAGGAAAACAAAAAATGAAAGAAGGTTTGTGTTGTGGTTTGTGTCCAGCGTGCAACATATCACCTCCTAATATACTTTGCAATAGATAGCTACTGAAAATTATCCTTTATCTTCTCAAGGTATGGTAGAGCCGCATCCCTAGCACTGTGTTCTGTACCAGGTTTTCACAATGTGTGAGACTAAGAATTAGTGCAGTGATAGTTTATCTCAGTTTTTTTGTCTCTTGTTTTCTTCTTGTTTTCTTCTGTTTTCTGATTTGACAGCATTAACTCAGACTCTTCATCATACCAGTATAGAGTTAGCTTCATAAATTTTTGAGCTAAACAAAAGTAATCAGCCTATTCAGTACAGAACTTTATTTTCATTGAGACAGCCTAGAGAAGCAGGTTTGCTACTAGTGTAAGATTAAAACCCCTGTAGTTAATTTGAACACGATGTAGCAAAACATCTTTTCACGCTGCTTGCTGCTGGTTTTGTGGGGTGGAGCTGCATGGTCCACAAAGATACACGTACAACAATGAATAGAAAAATCTAACACTTTAATTTCTTCTAACTCTTATCATACGTTTCTGTCTTCCTAAAGAGAATACTTTAGTGAAGACACATGTATTCATCACTAAATTTAAATTTAATTGTCAATAAAAGTAATGGTAAATGGGTAAGCATTTACCCATTAGATAGTTAATGGGTATTAACTATCTAATTAGATAGTTAACTAGATATTAACAAGAAGCTTCCTAAGATTGGCTGTGGGTTTTATTTTGTTCTGTTTTGAGACAATATTCAGCTCAGCACTAAACTAAAAATAACGGCTGGATGCTGTGTCACTGTGCTGGCTGTAGAATCAACATGATTATTTATAAAATACTCTCTAGAAATGGAAAACAAGATTAGTGATGACGTGTCAGCAGTAAGACCTATGGAAAAATGCCGCTAAGGCCAAAGGACTATGTGTAATCTTATCTGCTATTTCTAGCATGTGAGTTATTAGACCTACACCTTGGATGAAGCCGTTAAGCTTATTAACTGAGCCCATTTGTACTTCTCTCCCATTTTTAATTCCGTCACTTGGTTCCAGGCTGCAGGGTGGCCCCCATAGCATGATAAATTCAGGACATTATTGGCTCCCTCAGGCCCTGATTCAGCCATCTATCATTATTCAGTAATGCATACACTTAAGTGCACTGCTAAGTAGATATGGGCTTGAGTGTACGTTTAAATGCTTGGCTGAACCATGGCCATGCAGATTCCACGGAGCTGTTAAATCTCCTCAGGTCGGAGCAGCCTGACATTTACTTCTTAGGAGACTTTGCCCCTTCCTTTTTTCTATACAACTTTGGAAATCAACAGGGCAGGCGTTCAAGGTCTGCTCTCCTCAACTTAAAGGGATGCTATTGCTAGAGGAAATTTTTCCTTATACTGCAGCAAGGTAGTTATTTTCTTGCAGTTATCTTGTCTGTTGTGATTTGTTCTAATCATAGTTGGGCTGTGACACTCTTCTGGAGACATGGGAAATGCAGGGTACTGTGCTCACTGAAGCTGTGCAGAACATAATTCAGTGAACATACTCTTTGGGCGCCTTTTTGAACCATGATTATTTTTGGTCCTGGACAAATATCTGCCCAAATAGCACTTCCTGGATGAAGAATAATCTCTCTTTCATGTACACTGTTCTTCTCCTTCACATAACCTAGAAGACCTGTTTAGTATACAAAATGTTTTGCCTGATATGTTCCCACTCTGAGTTCATATGGTGCTGTCTTGTGCCTGTTACACATGCTTACCTCTTGATTTTAACCCACCCAAGGAATTGGCCTGTTAACTTTTTGGTTACTTTGGCTATTGCTCAGCTTCAGTAACATTCTCAGACAGAAAGAACAAAAATAGATTTTTGGAGCTGATTTTGAACCTTATACATAGTAAAGTTGAATCGGATCTTCCTTAGAAACAGTCAGTAGCCAACAGTAATGAATCATATGGGTGTTCTTTGCCTCAATTGTGTTATTAACTGGGAAACTGAATTTCTACCTTTTGTAGCTTGGTGTTACAGACTTCTACCTCATGAGCTATCTTAAGCTTCTCAAGAAAAAGTCTTCAGTATTACAACTATTTTCATATATTTCCTGTCAGATTGGAATCACCAAATGTCATGAGATCCACATATTTTTCAACTGTTGACTGTGATATGATCAACTACCCTGTATATCAGAAAAGTGCCAAATTATTTATCAGTCTTTCTAAGTCATTGCCAGGAAAATTAAAATCAGTCATGATACCTGCTTTAATCTGCAGTGTTATAATTGACATTTAATTCCAGTGAGGGAAAGAAGAGGGCTAGTTATCTGAAATGATCATTTCCCTCTTTGCAAGTCTTAACAGATGCAGAAGCTCTGGCTTTCTCAGCCAGCTTGTAAACACCAGAGGGATTTGTTCAGTTCTTTAATTCAGAGTTACTTGATAAAAGCAGGGAGGAAAGGCATTTATTAAGCATTTCATAATTCTGAATTTCCAAATGTGCAGTTTGTTTTTAGGAAACAGATCATTCATATTTGCCATAAGGAAGGAAGGAAAGAATTGTTCCCATAAACAAAGTAATTATGCTCTTCAGAGAATGTGGAGGGTAGAGTCTAGGTTAAACTTAATTTACATTCTAAGATAAAACTGCTTGACTCCTAGTTTCGGATTAAAGTTACATAGGATTTTAAGTGCAGTCAAATACTGAAGAGATACTTTAAAAAATCAGTACAAACAAGAGTAATTTATTCTTTTACCCCAATTTAGCCAGCTGATTCAGACATAGCAGAAAGAAGGGTGTGAAATAAAAGGTGCCATTTTTAATTGGCCATTTAAACCCACTGTCATGTTTCGTTGTGGTGCTGTGTCCCGTGATATCCAGTGAACTCACATCAGTATCACCTCAATATATGATGTAATACCATAATGTATCTTTTGCTGGATTTTAAGAAACTGATGCATAAGCATTGGCTTCAAATCTTGGAGCAAAAGATTCAAATTACAATTCTATGTTTCATGTCCTGAACCAGGTGTTTGGCATGTGAAGATATGAATTAATAGTTTTTCAATGTATATGGCCACACTGAAGTTTAGAAAGGGCCCTGGGATCATATACAGATTCCAACTTACAATATTCTTTGATCTCTGACCTCCATGCTTAATGCTTCCTGTAACAACCCTCTTTGAAATTAAATATTTGAATTTTTTAATGAGATGTTGACACTACCCTTTTAAAAGATCCTTAAAATCACTTTTCCAACACTGTTCAACTTCTCTGTGTGCCTGTGCACCTCATCTACTCATTTCTTTAGAGCTAGTGAAAAGATTTGTCCCAAGATTAAAATGCTGATTTTTTTTTTTCAGCAAGAAATTTATCTTACATTGCTTGCAGTATTTCAAAGTGGGTGATAAACTCTGTTTACTCTTTTGATCTGCACACAGCATCTGTGAAAAAATGTACACATGTAAAAAAAAATTCTGTGGAAACTGCATACAATTATTAGCATTCACAAATACTCAGGTGCAAATAGGACCTCCTGCACAGCTAAAATAACCTCAGTGCAGTAAACCAGCTTTTTCTTAATGCACTCTCCTGAAGAAGCTTAAATAAAAAATCTATAATGGGCTTTACCAAGAGGAGGGGAAAAATATAAAATGCTCAATTATGCACTTACATTGCTTTATCTAGTACGTGTTTTGGCTTTTCATCATGCAACCTGGATGACATTTTTAAATTACTGTGGTCAGAGCTATGCAGATGTAGATAGTATTACACGAAGGAAATAAATTAAACATAAGAATATGAGAAATAGGTCCATACACTGAAGTTTTCATATTTGTAAAATAATGAATGGTTATATATTTTTTTAATGTCTCTTGTTGCACAGCAGATTGAAGTGGCATTCATCATGGACATTTTTATCCCAGTTTCATTTCTGCTTTCCAGGCTGGAAGAAATAGATATGAAAGTGATACAGTGCTTTGATATTCTGTCTCAGGAGATATCAAAATAGTATAGGGATCAGAGATCTGTTCTGTCCTAGCAAGACATCCTCAGGTTTTCTTAAAGTTAAAATTAACTTCAAGTCCCAGGGTAACTGTGACAGCAAAAATGCAGTGAGATGTTTCGGCATCACTTGCAGAGTGAAGCATCCCTTTCTTCACTCTTTCAACACCCATATAACTCTTCTCTTTCTTCCCACATCTTGTCAGAGTACATGTCATCTGGGCCCTGGGGGCTGTGTGACCTTGCCTTCAGGCCAGTGCTTGATTCTGATTTGGTGCCCCTCAGAGCTTTGCCAGGCCAACTTGTCCAATTTTCAATTTTACTTGCAGAGTTTCCTGCAACATTCATCTGCATGTAATGGGATTACAGAGTCTGCATCCTTTTGTGTCCCTCAGAAAGCCACATCCCATTGTAACATGTGGGGTTTTTATCCTCATAAAATTTGCAAGAATCACACTATAGAAGAAACATGATATTCATTCTTGGGGTAATATTCTTGTTCTCTGGTTTTTCAGGGGTATTATGGTTGTCAACTTCTTGGGAGCCACGGATATTGAAGCGTCCTAAAATCAGGACACATAACTATATGTATTCTGTGCTGCACTGTGTCATTCACAGGTTCAGCTGTTGGAAAAAGAAAGTCTGGAAATACTAGTGGATATTAAAAAACATGCATCAAAAGTACTTCATTCAGTGTCTTTCCAGTGAGGAAAATATTGTTTGGATTAAACATTTTTTGATTTTCATAGACTTTTTTTCTCTATCTTTTTAAAAGGAATTTCCTGACTTTGAGAACACAGTGACCAAAAAAAGAAAGTAAGTTGAGAACCAGTTTGAGGTCTACACAACATCACTATATTTGTCTGTACCTTTCATACTTGTTGTTTTATTAATATTTAGCAATGTTTCTTTAATTCTCATAGAGCACATGTATTAATGTTGCAGTTGGAAAGCGAGTAACAAGCTTGTAATGTATTACTAAGGCTCTTTTGCCATGATTTTTTCATATGCATAGAGATTTCTTCCAAAATATCAGAACCAGCACATCTAAAATCAAATGCAGTTAATCTGAGCTTGGTTTAACCATATGTCTGCTTTTCTGAAAGATTGAAGTGGTAACCTATTTTGTAGTATGTTTGTACCATTGACCTGATAATCTCCTGAAGAGTTTTTTGTTTGTGTTTTTAATCCAAGTAAAAAATTAGTTTGCAAAATGATTCAGATAAAGCAGGTCAGACTGTACTTTATCAAGTATATTTGTGACAGGAGCATGCTGTGCATCCATTCATTAAGACACAATGTTATGGTTTGGGCTAATGATTAATATATATTAGTAAGCAGAGGAAATTATTTTGAAAATTCTTTTTTGGCTTCAAGTTGAAGGCTATTGCATTACTGAAGTAGTCCCCTTCAGATGAAATCTGAAATCCTGCCTAATGGAATGATAGAGACAGATCTTAATCTGTCTGGCTGTGACAGACATGAAAATCCCTGGCACTTTTTTATTATTATTATTTTTTCTCATTTTTAGGTGGGGTTCCACTAAATTCAGAAGATCAATGTTATCTATGTCTATTATTGAGAAATGTCAAAATAGATAAAGATTTCAAAGAAAATTAAGCACTCCTTTGTCTTAAATAACAGTTTGAATCTATTTTGGTCATCTGATAAAAACACTAGTACCTTATCAACTGAAAACACAGAGCTGTGAGATCTCAGTTATCCGTGACCAGCCAGGGCCTTGTGAAAGTGTTCCCAAAATTGCATTAACTAAAGTATGGACATAAGTCTATTATTCATGGTTTTCTCATTGTTCTTTAACACTTTTAAGAAAGCCAAACTACTGTGTAGACCTTACCAAGACTTACCCTACAAAGCTCTACCAAATATGACGCAATCACCTAGCTGCCTAAATAGCAGTCTGTAACTACAGTATCAAATCTTACAATGCAAACAAAACAATTCTATTCTAAAACTAATCCTATTCTAAATGAATGATGTGAAATTAGAAGGGTTGTCCAGATCATTTGACTAAATACAAAAAATTAGTAAGCCAGATGAAAATAATTTCTCTCAACATGAAAAGATTTTGCAATGAAAATTATTTCATTGTGAGTGTCCAGCCTTCACTACATGATAACTCCACTGATAATGCACTTATAAATTACTACCCTTTGGGCTTTTTATGGATAAAGTGAAACAAATTAATTCACAGGGTAAGTCTGTGTTAGTTCAAAAATTTCGTTTTCTTCAGTTAAGTTAGTATATTTTTAAGTCATCATTTATAAAACACCAATCAGAAATGGAAGCATGAGTTAGGACTATTCCTTGATATAAATGTTCAAAAAGCTCAGGGTTTATTTGGGCAATAAAACATCACTCAAAGTTGTGTGCATGGTATGTTCATATGTAGCTTTTTGGCTCAAGCCATTATAATGTCGCCAAACTTCAGACATTAATTTCTAAAAGTTGTAGGGCATTTCAGATAATGTCTAAAAGTAGTATCTCTTATTTTGTTCTTGATGGGTACCCTGATTCAGTCATGAATTCTTAATTCCAAAAAGAATCTTGAATAACATAATTTCGAGAAAACTCAGAAGCCTTCAGAGCTTTGTGTGGCATGTGGGAGTAGATGATTGGGTGAATGCGGAAAGCCAAGTAACTCCAATTAAAGTTGGTGGGAATTGCACAGATAAATCCCTGTGCCCTGCTTTGAAGAATTAGGTTGAAAATATCCATATTTGATTAAACGTGCTTTCGTTTTTCATTCTGATTTCAACTAACGGTAAATTCTTTTAATTCTTTTAGATCCATCCAGAAGTCCATGTCTGAAAATGAAGCATTTGGTTAGTAACTGCTTAAATCATTTACTATATACGCTTACAGAACCAACTTTAATTAAGGATCTGATTTGCTTTACAGCTGTTAGAGCAAATGCAAAGCAAAGGAAAAAATACAGTTAAGCTACCAATATATTCCCCCCCTTCCTTCACAGACACATTTGTAGGTATATATAGAAAACAAACTAGTTAAACATTGAAACCTAACTGAGATTTAAAGAGCCTTTTATGGGACAGCATGAGAAATACTCAGCAGTGTTTCTTGTAATCACATAAATAAAAATTTCAAATATCTCTGATCTAATCAAATTCTAGTCCCCATCCCTTCCTACATTAAACTACTTTGCTTCAGCTTTCACAAACAAGTTCACCAAAGAAATTCAGGTGGTTTTTTTAAACCTATCCTGACACTGCATATTATTATCCACACTTGTGATTCAATGAGTTCTGTTTTGTAAATCCCTGGTGGAAAATAATCATCTTATTCTTAAAAAGTAAAAATTACTTTGGGTTTTTTTTTTTCACTGAGAGCTTCCTGTTAACATTCTATTATTTATTTTCTGGAGTTTGGGTTTAGTTGTTGTATCTAGACCTTACTGAGTAAAAAGGTTATTATACATGCCTGTAGCAATGCAGCAATATTTCATAACAATGTGTCTCAGATAGCTGAAAGTTCCCCTATGTTAAGACTTCATTCTGTAGCCCCACACTGGGAAGACTTTCACACAGAACAGTATCACTTGGACTACAGCATTCAGGCTGTAATGAATTCCCAGTATTTGACAGAATCGACATGTGCTTTCATAAAGAAAATTGTCTGACACAGAGTGAAACCTTACATTAAAAAAGCCAACAAACCAAAACCAGAAAGCACAAAAACTTAATAGTTATCAATATGCTGTGAAGCATAACAGCTTTGAAGTTCACGGAGAGAACAGAAGAATAACCATCTTGTTCTCAAAGCCAACCTAGTTTCTCCCATTCAAGCTGAGACGGTACTAGCCTTGGAGCGTGTGTGACATAGATGTGGGCATCTTTGATGCTACTTCTTGCTAACACACTAGCTTGTTAACTGTAAAATTAAGTAATATTTATACAATTCCTGGAAGCAAAATAAAGGCACAGATGTTCTGTGGGCTCCTACGTCTTAAAACCAGGGTTAAGATAAAAAACATTCTGATCATGTTTTAACAGTGTTAAATAAGATATTGGACAGCACCAAAAGATGATAAAACTTGAAGTCTGCCCATAATAAATACCATCCATCCATCAAATTTCCTATATTGTGAAATCATCAATTCATTTCTGTGTTTGAGCAGACACTACAGTGTTCTGCAAGCTTGTTTGATTTGCATTCTGATGCTATTTTTATAGACTTTCCTGTTATTTCACAGGTTTGCTATGAATTCAGGTGACTGCTCTCTTTTACTTTAGACAGGAAAAATGTGAATGGCACACTCTGGCAGGGTTCCAGGAAGCTGGAGAATGATTCGTGCATCAGAAGGCACTGTCAGCTTGAAGGTAATTGCTAAACATATTTCAGCTGATTTTGCATTTTCCACAAAGTATTTTAAAGGGCACCTAGGAAAATTTCTCATTTTTCACCAATAATCTAGCTAAATAATTTGTCAAGTCCTTTTGAGATTTTTCTTGTCCCTAAGTGGGGGAGGGGAAAAGTAGTTAAAATAAAGCTTACCTTAAAACTGGAAAGCTAAGAATTCTCTCTGAGCAACAAAGCCTGCAGTCCACAGACCTAAGAAGACTTCCATTACAGTAAATTGCAGTAGTCCTGTTGTATAGGGCTTGCCAACTGTCATGTGAGCCTATAGTACGAATTCATGTTCCCTGTATACTTTACACTGCTCCAGCTATCCAACAGGGAAACAGTAACTTTTCCAGAAAAAAACTCATGACACATGCAACAGAGAGTTGGTAAAATTTTATAGGCAACAGTTTTATCCAATTCTCTTTCTAAAACTGTTTTGACCAACTTTGTTGAAGCAACTTTACACCTAATACATGTAGGAAATTGCTAGTGACACTGTTTAAGAGCTGATTGGTATAAATTCATTAAGATAACTATGAGAAATAACAAATAGGCAGTCACTTTGTCTATTTAAACATGAACTGGACTTTTAAAAATCAAAATACTTTGAAAATCTGCCTAATGTTGCTTCCAGGAATGGAATTTGTATTTGTACATTTCAAAGTCAAGGTAGATGCATTATAGTTAACTAATCAGACCAAACCAGACAAGATTCAGCAGAAACAGAAACCAAGATACATGAGATTTAAGTAGATGTGTGTTTTGTTTTCTACTTAAGCCATCAGAGAGGGAAGATGGCCATGGTCTTAACTTTTAATATCTTCTGTACAAATGGTCTAGATATCATCCACTGTTAGAAGATGCCACTGTTACCTGGATATGCCAAAGAAGGCACAGGACAGGGCACCAGCTTTCCCTCTGGATTTCATTCACGTCACCACTTGAAGATAGACTCTTAAATACTTGGCAAATAGATCTGAAATTGCAATAGCTATTGCATTTGCCTGTGTGTGGAAAATTGGGTTTCTTGGAACCAGAACCAGAAAGGGACTTTCAGCGTGTCTCATTGGCTTGCAAGGGAGAAGGTTATAATGATAGGTGAAAGAAAAATGAGGCACTTCTCTCCAGACAAATCTTAATTTTAACCAAAACCATTTTGGAATGATTCCTCAAACTATTCCAGAGGTTGTCAGTTTGGAGGTGGGAAAATGCTGAATAAGAAAACAAAAGTTTTTGACCTTGCTCCAGAGTCTTTTCTACTCAAGACTTTTTTTACCCCTTTAAATATCCAAAGCATGCAAAAGAAGCAGTGCACATTTTAGAAGCTGACAAGTGTTGTAATTGAAGGGCAGGGGCCCAGAGGGAACAGGAAGCAAAGCTGGCAGCTAAATAAAAATCTCCCTTTCCCCTACTGCAGTAAAATGATTTGAAGGGAAGTCCCCTTCTCACAGTGGTGAAAACCATTGCAAGGAGATTTACAGTGTATTGCTATTGATCAAGATAATTTGTCACTATTGATCAAACCTTTCTCTTAACAGAGATAATCCCTCAAGGTCTGCAAACCTATTGCATAATATGAATTTCTGTTAGGTATAATAAACCATATGTGGTGCCCAGCATAGACTGCTTACCTCAAAGCTGTATTCACAGACCTGATCCAAATCTCACTGAAGACAATAAAAACACATCCACTGATGCTGGGAGCCTTTGGATTAGGTCCTTAGTGCTGCTGTGTGTATAACCTTTACAAAAATCAGTTTTCCAGACTGATAAGGCAGTAAAAACATATATATCCCACAGACACAATAGTGGGAACACCTGTTTTTGCCCACAAGCCCAAACCCGAATTGTCAGTACTAGATTTGCCAGCCTAAATGTAACATTGTTGAAAAAGTAGAATATGCAAATCACAGTCATCAGGCTTCTGTGAAAGGGTATTACAGAGGAAAACAGAAAAGAGCTGACACGTAACAGTAATACTCCACAGTAAAGTCACTGGTCCCCATCCCTAGACTAGGAAGAAAAGAACATTGTAGCTTACTTATATCTTTTGCATGTTTGTTTGGGTTTTTTTTACCCATATACCCTATTCCATACTTCAACGGATCAGAGATATGATTTAAACAAAATTACTGTGAATGGATGTTATTATGGTTAACAAAAGAGATCACGGTTGGGGGGACCACTAAGGTTTGCTTTAATAACATGCCATTGTTTTTTGGGTTTGACTAAAATTACATTAAAAAGGCATCACTGTAAGTAGTCTTTCAAGCTAAGGTCATTATATGTTGCCCCAGAGTTCTCTGTGATTCAGCTGCAAACAGCTACCAAGCAATACTATGTTGGACGAGGCTGTAAGAGGACTTGTGGATACAGGACCAAACACTGCAAGACTTAAGTTTTAGAGTAAGCTTACAGAGCACAGGGGCATGGTGTGCAGAGATGCCTGCAGGAGATGAAAAAAAAATTAGCCTGAGGACCAGAAACAACCCAGTTATGTTAAACTGCTGTTGCATAAGCCCTGTTTGACATGAGTTATGCTGCTTCTAGAAGACCAGCTATCTCTATATTTAAATAAACAACTAGATCGTCAGACACCTGGCCCTCAGTGACTTCAAGGAGATTTGCAGGTGCTTGAGACACCTTCAAATCTGGTCAGCCATGTTAGATTTTGGAATTTAACATATTTTTCGGAGAAGCTTTTGGTTTTATTTTAACCATTAAGTCTGTAGGAGAAAGACACTGGCCTATAATTATAGAAGTTCTTACAGAAGCCTCCAAAGGCAAACTCGTGCAACAAAATTTCTGTGACTCATTTTTCCTCTTCCTGTTGGTACACAGGGCAAATAAAGGAAACTGTTTGATGGTGTTTTCTATGCAGCTCACCTGCAGTTTCAAGGCAGAACTAGTATATGAAAAGAGTGTTGCTATTTTTTGCCTGATGTCCACATAGTAATTTCTGAGTTTTAACAACATCCAAGTTGCAAAATTGTAAGGAATATTATTTGTTACTGTGTTGCAATTTTTGATTGCAGAGGATTTTCTTTTAGGAAAAATAAGAACTCTAAAAAAGTCTCTTGATTCAGAATTTGCTTGAAAAATAACATATGAAAATTGATGTGCTAACTTGGAGCCCTTAAATTGTTTCACTCACATGAGTTCAGGGGGTTTTTTTGGCTAGTTTTATACACGTTGTGGTGTCATGCAATTCCAACATAAGCATAGACATTTTGAAGATTGGGATCTTCCTTACCTGTTTGAATGTAAATTTTTAAGGTCATGTTCAAACAGTTTTTTTCATTTGATAGCTGAAGAATCTCATTCACTTGGAATTATTCACTGAATTAATCTTTCTTTTTCTGTTGATTGTAGATGAAAAATGTAATCAGTCTCACTTGCCTACAGTTAGCCTTTGTGAATCTGTATGGTGCTAACTGTCCTTTTGCAAACAGGAGAATTTCTAATGTTGTAAGCTATTCCTCAGCAGCAATAAGGAGGCAAGTTAGGATTCCTGAAAAAAAAAAAAAAAAAAAAAGCAAGCAACACATTCCTACTAGTTTCTAGTAACTTTGGAAAAATAGGATAGCACTTTGGCCTGTGATTAGCAGATAGCTTTTCTTTTTTTTTTTCTCCTGCAAAATAACTGAGTGCCTCTGATATCTGTGTTGATGGATTCTAATCACTAGAGCCTTTCTATAGTAGTATAATAGTGGATGCTTTCCTTTAAGAGTGGGAGTAAGAGTAGACCTTTCAAAGTAGACTTAGTAAAAGTAAAATTTTCAAAGACTTGTTTGATGTGTTATTGCTTATTGTTTTAATGAAGGTAAATACTCTTCCCATGTAAAGCATTAATATCTTGAAAGAAATGGGAGGACATTCATCCCTTGAAAGTTATTTCTAGTCTAATCTAAGCAAACAGATCTAAATTGCAAAGACCTTTTTTGCCCGGAGCCTTCAGTTTTTTTATGTGAATGGTCTATACTCTTCTGCTATAAATTAGCAGGGCAAGAGGAAGCTCTTGGTGGGATTCTGGGTTACTAAACTCTAAGAACTAAGTACATATGAAGAAGTAATATGAAGAAGTAAGCATGAATAAGTTTTCTTTATGAGAGTCAGTTTGCCAATTTTTTTTGTATTCTTACTTCAAAGCAGTTTGAGATAAAATGCATGCTTAAATAATATAAGATTAACTTCAGAGAGTCAAAACAACAGTTTAAAATATCAAGTGCAATTCAAATGACATTCTTCTGAATAACTTAAAACATGACTATATGACTATTAAAGCATGTTTTTTTTTTTTTTTTTCTGGTCATAATTCGCAGAAGATAATATTATTGGTGATGGAATACATTTTCTGCAAGGAAGGAAGATAGAAGAAACCACATGCCAGGTGTGTTTCTTGAATTTCTATAAACATATACCATTTCACTTCCAGTCCAATGTTTGCCCTGATAATATTTTACTTAAAGGGGCAATTCATATCTGTTGCAAATCAGCTTGAAATCTGCTGATTTCACATGACACAACAGTTTACCCAGTTTGCGAATCTGACTAAAAGTGTCTAACACACACGTGTGTATGTGTCTAAATGAGGAATTAATACAATAAATTATTTAGAAGCTGAAAATCTTGTAAATTTTCCTTTACAGAATGTTGCATTCAAGGCAAGTATTAAACTTTATAAAAGGCTCCAAACTGAGTTTCCTCTGCTGTTTCTATACAATGTCAGGAGTGTTTTGGATGTTTAGGTTAAAAGAAAGAAAAAAATGTTCAACATCACCCTGAAGGCATCTGAGATAAGACAGAGAGCTCTGAAGATCTAGACTTTAGGCAGTGCTCAGCTACAGTGTAGGACAGAAACATGATCTGGCTTAAAAAGGAGACAAGTCAAATGATCTGTGTATCAGGGGACAGACGACCGTATTGGTGACTTTAAAGCCAGTATGTTCCAGGTTTCTCCTGCTTTCCCTCAGGGTTTTATGTGTCTCTGTACTGTTAGTTTGTTCCCATGATTGCCTTCTCTCTCTGCTGCCAAAACATAGGTGGGGAGGAAGCTTTCTCTTTTGTGTCTCTCATTCTCTTTGTCTGTTCTTTTCTTCTCACCTTCTAAGTATTAAGAAGACAGATTATTCTTTGATTTCCCACAGCAGTTCTTCCCTTAGTGTGAGGGATCTCTGGCTCTGCCCCTATCCTGCCATGGCACCCTCTGGGCTGACTTGTGTAAAGATCCTAGAGGCCATTCCCCAGACACGATAGAATATGGAGCCAAAAGGGGAAGAAAAGAAATAATAGGCAATAAAGCCTATGTTTGCTTTAAAGTACGTTTCCTTAAAATGCCTTAAAACATCTCCCCATGAACCATTTGCCCCATTGTAAAAGCAAAGTTCTATTTTTGACTTCTCTAAGTTTTTGAGGATGTTTTTTTGGGACACGTGACTAATGTCATTTTTATGACATTATTTTGAGTTTTATCATCAAGATAACATTGATATAAAGGCCTTTTAAGCTTCCAAAATAGTCTGATTATCTGTTTTCATTTGCTGTACTACATTATGCATACAAATATGGGAATGCTGACAGTGGAGCATTATGGGGGAAGCTCTCACACTTTTTCTGCAAAATCAGCACAAATGAGTGCCCTTATGAAGTGCCTGTGTGCTCATGCACACAGCGCGGGGAGGAAACCATGAGGAAGTGGAGGTCTGCCTGCAGTTGCAAGGCTGTGATCTCATTAGGATCTCAGAAAAGTGGTAGGATGTCACTCCAGTGTCATGGATGTCACTCCTATCTTCAGGAGGGCTGTAAAGAAGATCCAGGGAACTGCAGGCCAGCCACCTCAATCCCTAGGAATGTGATGGAGCAAATCCTCCTAGAAACTGCTCCCAAACATATGAAGAAAATAAGGTGGAGGTAGTCAGCATGAATTTATGAAATGGTAATCATGCCTGACCAGCCTGTGGGCCTTCTAAAATGACTGGCTTTGTGGAAGAGGGGAAAGCAGTTTATCTTGACATTACTAAGGCTTTCAATACTGTTCCCCATAACATCCTCATGGACAAACTAATGAAATAGGGACTAGAAAATGGACGGTGAGATGGATTGAAAACAGATTGAGCTGCTGGGCTCAAAGGAATGTGATTAATGGCTTAAAGTCCTGCAGGAGACCAGTCCCTACTGGTCTACCCCAGGGGATGATCCTGGTTCCATTACTGTTTATCATCTTCATTAATCACCTGGTCAATGGGACTGAATGCACCTTCAGCAAATTTGCAGTCGGTGTAAAACTGAGAGGAGTGCCTGATGCACCAGAGAGTAGTGCTTGGCTACCAGAAGGCCTTCAGCAGACTGCAGAAATGGGAAAACAGGAACCTCATGAAGTCCAGTGGACAAAGGGAAGTGTGAAGTCCTGAACCCGGGCAGAAATAACCACTTCTGCCAATACAGGCTGGGAGCTAGTTGTCTGAAAAGCATGTTAGCAGAAAAGGTCCTGGGAGTCCTGGTGAAGACCAAGCTGACCATGAGCCAACGATGTGACCTTGGAGCAAAGAAGACCAACATCCTCTTAGGCTTCATTAGGCAAAGCATTGCTGGCAGGACAAGGGAGATCATCCTTCCCCTCTGCTCAGTAGTGGCGAGCTGACCTACCACCTATGCGTGCTGGGTTCAGTTATTGTGTCTCCAGTAGAAGGCAAACAGGGAAAATACTGAAACAAATCCAATGAAGGGGCATGAATATCGTTAAGGGATTGGAGTATCTGTCATATGAGAAGAGGCTGAGAGAGCTGGGGTTGTTCAGTCTGGAGCAAAGAAGGCTCATGGGGATCTGGTACATGTGTACAAACATCTCAGGCTGGGAGTAAAGACAACAGAGCTAGACTCTTCTCAGTGGAGCCCAGAGCCAGGATGAGAGGCACAAACTGAAATACAGAAAATGTCATTTAACATAAAGGAAGCACTTTTCTATTGTGAGGAGATGTCAAACACTGAAAGAGGCTTCCCAGAGAGGCTGTGTAAACTCCATCTTTGGAGATGCTCAAAACCTGTCAGGACACGGACCTATGCGACTTGCTCTGGTGGGCCCGCTCTGAGCAGGGAGTTAGACTAGACAATCCCCAGAGATGCCTTCCTTCCTCAGCTAGTCCGCGTGAGTCTGTGATGCTATGAGACATGGAAGACCCAAACTTACAAGCAAGAATAAAAAGAATAGATGAACATTTTAGGGGTTTTCCCCTCTAAAAAAAAAAAAAAAAAAAAAAAAAAAGAAAGAAAACAAATAAGCTTCCCTGAGCGCTTCACAAAAACTTTAATCCTTCTCCATTCCCTAAATATATGCTGATTTCATCCCATTCATTCTGTAAGCACTGGAAAACAGGGGCTTGAAACAGAAGTACCGGTTGAGGAACACAGCATGAACAACACTGTTATAATTGTACCTTACCATAAAAAATAGCTTTACTTTCTGCATTTATTTATCATATCTTTGTTCTTGCTTGCTCATGACTAGCAGGGCTCCCTTGATGGCTCAAACCCTTTGTAACATATTGGGAAGGACATAAAATATGAAGTAATACAGTCTTTGGGCTAATACATTTTCAGAAATGTTTCATGCCTCATTTCTCACGTAAATTCTTAGGTTGCATTCAGCCTTCGAAGTGTCATTCATATTCATGAAGAAAAAAGGCTAGTGTTCATTACTTTCACTGATAAGCTATAAGCACTGTCAGGCTTGCCCACTAGGGACTGCATCAGTGCCCCAGGGAAAGTGTATTCTCATGGTGTTCCTATCATGAGGACATTGTGACCAAGAAACGGATTATAGGCAGATGATGAAAGTATATATAGTCTTGTCTTTGCTTAGTTCTGAGGATCCTCCCATTTTCTCCGCATTGTTAATCCAATTCAAACTCACACCTTTGGGATTCAACATCGTAGGCAAAATGAGACAAACTGAAAAAGACCCTTTTAAGAAATGATCAGTGACACTTGCTTTTCAGCTGGGGAGGGGGCTGCTGCTGAGGAAAGTCTTCTGTGGTTTTCCTGCTAATTGGGAAAAGAGAGCCAAGATATAGGACGAGACCCAAGCATCCCATGAGATAATGCACGGCTCTGCCACTGCACCACATAGACTACGATGCCTTCAAGATGTTACTGAGTCCCAGATAACTAAGGAAATTAAGACAGCGCAATATCAAACTGATTTCAATGCGTATCAGCTGGTGGATGTCAGCTATTGTTTTTATATGCTTATGGTACTGGGGTGAAAGACTGCTGAGCTCTCAGTCTGTATCCAGTGACATGATACTAACTATGTTTATTCATCTTATTGATGTCGGATTTTTTTAATTTTATGTTTCTTACTAACTAGGTGATAAACTATGAGCAGTGGATTCCACCACGAGTTCACAATTCAAGTGTGGCTGGTAACAGTGAAATGGTGAGTTACCATGAAGATGGTTCATTTGCTTTTCATCAGCAGCTAGCAGCCTGGAAGAACATGCTGTCTTAGTAGGATTTCCTTTACTGTATGTTGCTTCCTCAAAAGTTGGAAGATCTTTATCAATATCCATGGTACTAATAGTGATATCTCTTTATCTTTTATAGAATACCTTATTATTGCTCTGCTATTGATCATGATATTGCTTTATCTTTTATAGAATATCTCATTATTGCTCTGTGATCCCCAGGAGAAAATCTGCCCATAATCCTAGCCTGCTTAATTTGACTATACAGTTGTTTTTGAGTAGCTGGAGTACCAGACTAAAATAATGGGAATATTTAAAGGTCAGATATGTATGGGCAGAAGGACATGAAAGAAGTCCGTACAGTGTATGTCTATAGATTGGTTGACCGTGGTTTAACTGTTTTTTTAAAACCATTTTTAACATAAAATTTATCCAAATTCAGTGCATTTTACAGAACTAACTCTTTGTATAAATAGAGCATAAAGTTCTCTATCTTCATGTACTATTTTAATATTCACTATGTGCAGCAAGGGTATTACTGAAACTTTCAAAAAATTTCTATGATACAATAATGATAGCACCATTGACACAGTAAACACGCAGTAATTTTTGTCTTCTCACTATAACACTGTACTCTGAATTTAAATGTATAGATAATTATGATTAAATCATTGCAGTTCTTTGGGAAAGGCAAACCATTGAGGAAAAGTCACAGAGATTAGACTCTGCCATGGCTAAATTCTTTATGCTGAGAAGTGACATGCTGTGCAAGTACTTTTATTGAAACTAGTGCAGTTACACCCAGAAAAAAGAATGCTCAATAAGACTGAGATTCCTGGAATCTGACCAACAGTGTTTTCCACTTAGCTTCCGAATTGCTGCATTTCAGTCACCAGGTTAATCCTCATAACACCTCAGTGAGCAAAAATTTCTAACTTATTTAGAATATTTTAGGATAAAGTGGAAACAGTTTATCAGACACAATTTAGGTCTCTTTTTCTGTAATACATTTTTATAAGTGCATTTTTAAAACATGTGTCTTTTGTCCATAAGCATTCATGCACACTTCACGCAAATTATTTGCAACTAAAGGGCAGCCTTATTTTTTTTTCATAATTCATATTTATTTGTGGTGTGACATGATTTTTCATGACTAAAACCCGGTAAGCAGGGAAATAAAGAGTATTCTTCTTCATGATAGAATTCTCTCCTTACAGATAGCTTTGCTGATAGCTTGGGCAAAACACAAGTGCAGCTACAATATTCAAGTGATCCTAACATGGGGGTGTGGTGGAATTTAAAAGGCTTTAAATACGTTTTAAGTTAACAGCTTGTTATGCGTGGAGATCTATTGCTCTTTGCACTGGCCTTCAGTATTCCCCAATAGTTCCTTTTGGAACTCCACAGAGAAGGAAGATACTGGCAAGTAGCATACTCCAAATCAGTTTACATTACTGATCCAGCCAATAGCACTGTGCTTTCTGTTACTGCTCTTCTTTCTCTCATATCCTGGACAGTGGCAACTAGAGATACCAGATTCCAGATAACACAAACAGCAAGAAGAAAATTGCCTGCAACCAGACCATAGGATATAATGGGTTTTCTCACTTTTATGCATGCTTTCACTAAGCTGTGGCTGAAGGTTGCCAGGACAATACACTTAAACTGTGACACCAGGATGGTCAGTTCACCTGTCTGGTTTCTCCACCAAAGAATCTTTTACCTCTGGATAGGCAGCTAATCTTCCGGACTTGATCGCTTAGGTAAACCAAAATAAAATACTGTAAATTTAAAAGCTGCCCCATCACTAACTGATATTGCATAAGCTTTTTTCTCTGTAAAAGAGGGTTACTGTATTTGTTATTTAAGCACTTATGACATTTCACTAACAATAGACTCTACCAAATGAGTGCTTTTAAGGTAAAGAAGATTAGGGTTTGCCATTAATATAACTATCTGAATAGATTATCTTCCGTTTATCTTGATGTGTCCATGATGGAAACTCCAGATCATAACTCAGAGTCATCATGTTGCTTTCGTACCATTACTTATAAGTGAGTAAATGATTATTACTACAAGAGATCTTACATTAGAGCAACATTAGCATTTTAAACCCACTGTCATTTATTTTGCAAAGACATCTCACAATGAGAGACTGAAAAATTACGCCTCAATTTTTCTCTTTAGCTAAGCTAAAACTGCAGTCCTGCTATCTTGAATTTGGAAGAGGGGAGAGGGTGTGAAGTACAAGTCAGAACATGACTAATCTAAGGATGCTTGGATTTGGCCTACAGTCGATGATGACTAGTCAGATACTGTAAAAGGGCCCTAAACTAGGGTGGATCTGCTGAGAACTTATCCTACAGTGAAGATCCTCAAGAAGACATAAAGGGTTTTAAACTCCAAAACACTAGTTTTTGTTAGTCTGCAAAATACAATAATTAATTCTTCAAATGGCCGAAATTGAAAGATCTGGGTTTTGTCTGTATTAGTAACTAGCACAGGGTAATATGTGAGTATCAGCACAGCAGAACAGTCAGTGTTGATGAGCTGATGTCCACAATATATGCATTATGGGGGATCTCCAATAGTAGCTGGAGTTCATCAGTTGAACTTCTGGAAAGCATCTTTCATCTTAACTTTACCTGCTGTGAATTCAGTTTGTGGCACTTTGAGACCAAAACGCAGCTTACAGGGATAGCTGTGAAATTCACTTCAAATATATGCCCCTCATCGAAAATAAAATACGAATGTAGCTGTAATTTACAAAAGAAACCGGAGGCATGAAAAGATGTTTACATTCAACTCTCTCGCTTCCCAGAGAGTGTTCCTGTCATTGAATCCCAGTTCCCAGGACAGTCTTCAAGGAATGTAACATGCTGCTAAGAAAAAGGGAGTCAACGGCCAAATGCTGTCCATCGTGGGAACTTCTGCATTACTCACTGTGTGTAGCAAAAGGAGTAGTCTTAAGGTCCTGTCCTTAAGGAAAGGAGTCAGCATAACTAGATCAGCATGAATGGGGTCATGCTAATTTTTATCAGCCATGAAGGAAGCCATTAAAGGTGTATCTAGAGATAGGCTAATAATAATAATAATAAGGTTTTACATAGATAAGAACACTTCATCAGAACAGTGCCTGAAAGAATAAAATAGTTTCAGGTTTGTTAGTGTGTAATTTTACACATGTGTGTATATGTTTATTTCACTAGGTCATGCTTCGTTCAAGACAATTTCTAATATTCTGTTAGTCCATTGGTCTAACATGAGGAGGATATACCAGATCCAGTAGGATATTAAACCCCCATGCCAATTTATAATTGGACCAAAGCAAACTGGTGGTACAAATCATTAGATACAAACCCTGTCAAGGTTTGAAATCAAACACCTGAATATACAGGGGAACATCTCACCTATTCTCACTTAGCTTTCACAAACTCTCTGATTAAAGTTGTTATAATTTCAACACAAATGTCTAATGACACAAAACTAACTAAATACACATGAAAATGTCCTTTGCCTGGGAATAGAAGTCGTGGACTTCTGTTTCTGCTTACAGAACCTCATGTCTTCATAGAAAAATATCTGAACCTTTGGCACTTGAAGCACAGCCATCTTTATAAGAAATTATCTGTCAAGTGAATGGTGGTCTTTTTTTTTTTTTTAAACTCTCCCTTACCATTGCTGCAGGGGATAGATGTAACACGTAATATGTGAATGCTGGGGCTTCAGATGTGCTTCATGCTAAGACTGCAAAAAGCCTGCAACCCAAATGAAAGCTGAGGAGTTCAGAATCTCCGGAGACCCATCCCTATGCAGCCTGATCACTATACATTAGACTGTGCTAGCAAACTCCCTGATGACTTTGTCTCGAAGGATTATGCATATGAGGAGGCAGAAAGGATCTATTATGTGTGACCTAATTGTTGGGGAAAGTGCAATAAAGGTCTCTGCATTTCTACCTTCTGATAACATCAGCACCAGCACTTAATCACTTGTAATATCACCAAAGATGCATTGCCACAATAGGCCAAATCCATTATTGGTGTAAATAGGTGAACATCCATAGAAGCCAGACAGTATTGTTCCAAAAAGTAGCCATCAATGAATTACGGTTTTACTCATTTCTGATATATTTACTTTTGTTGGTTTCTAATGAAAAGCAGATATCCTGTGTGAAACACAGCATATAACTATGGAAAAGAAGTTATTTGCTGTCGAAGTATGAAATTTCCCTCTGAAGCTCACAGAGAAGTTCAGACTGGAAGTGATCTCAAGTGTTTCTGGCCTGATTTTCTAGATAGCAGCTGGTTTAACATAAGTGAAAGCATGTGAGATGGCTGCAAGTACACAAAGTTCCTGCTTTAGGAACCTGTAGTACCCAAACCTTGAGTTTCTCCAGCAGGACGTTGTTGTAATGTACAATAGCAGATTTGAATTGTCATTTATGTTATTGTCATTTAATCTAGGAAAGGAAATAAGGCCTTGAATAAAGAAAGATTTCAGTGTTTCAGAACACACTCCCATACACATTTAAATGCAGTAGTTTGCCATATCTGGGATTTCTACGCATATCTAAAATGCTTTCTGGGTAATGTAGTGGATGCATATATCAGAATGTTTTCTGGAACTAATCTGGATTTAAGTAATACTGGGGTATTAAAGAAGAGTAATATGTAAACAGCAATATGAACACTGATCTAAGTTTTATGTCTCTTATGTCTTACCTTTTTCTTTTTTGGATTCATTGGTCCCAAGCAAGGAACTGCCTAACTTTTAAAGCATTGTAGAGATGACTAATTCTTTGAATCTGATACTTTGTCATTCCCCAAATAAGCACCATATTACCCTCATTTTTTATTTGTAGGGTTTGAATACTTTTATTGTCTTTGTTTTGCTTGCCAGGGTACGGAACCAGATGATAAAGCGGAGTCCATGGGAACATTAAAACGATTGCAGAAATTCGTCCGAACCAAAAAAACAAGTACACAAAGCTTGGAGGATGTCAAACACGTTTTGCTCCCCCTCAGTAAGTACAACATCATATCAGCATTCTTTCCAACATTTGGCAAATGACACTGTATTGAACATAACTGTAAACAATCCTGTCCTGGTCTGTCATTCACCACCCACGATTTTCAAACCCCAACTGAGATGTTACTGTGATACCACTTTAGTGCTGACTTCCTCATAGTGTGAAAACCTGTTTCCTGTCACACTAGCTTGAGTTTTGTAACAGTATATCTTGCAAGTGGGGATTTTAGCTAAATAGAATTGTATAACAGTGGGGCCTCCGTGCTGGGGACAATTTGTTTTTAGAGTAGTTCCTAGTTTTGTATCACGTTTCAGATCAGAAAAGCAAAACTCAGAAATGCAAAGATAACTTTCAGTGTTAATCCATGAGTCAGTAGCAGCTGGGAGTCCAAGAAGGTCTGTGGTATCATAAGCCTCTCATCATACCCGATTGCCTAGGGCCATACGACATGGGAATTCTAAACTAATGCTGGGCTCAGGTTATTTTCTCAAGTCTCCTATAGATCACTGATCTGACTGTGCAGCAGTTCTTAATCTGAAGTTGTTTTGCCAACGTTAATTTAACAGTGCATGCATTTGTTGTATGATGCATTTGAGTACACAATTATTTTTAAGCCAATATTAGCAAAATTAGTTTGAACTATCTCATGAGCTACTGCTCTAGCCAAATCACTGCTTGAGCTGAAATATATGAGGAAATTTAGATTTCAGTAAGTTCTTTGTAACTACAACATACATACATACTGGGAATGGGTGGGAGAAGAATTATCCAGGAAAGTTTGCTGAAATTTTCCAATATTTCAGCTAAACTCAGCTCTCTGCAACTATGCAGCAATATGACATTTAATTAGCAAATTTTCATGTTCGATGCAGAACCAATACAATTTTCCAGGCTTCTGACGGAATAGGAAAAATTTACCAAATATAGAATAAAGTTTGCTTTTGACTCAGGTGTCTGACCCAGTACAAAATCCTTTCCATCTCTCTAATTATCATTATTACTGTTTTTTTTATGGAGCCCTTCGCTTTTTAATTATATAGAATGCAACAGACAGGATTTAAGAAAAAAATGTGCCATTTTGTCTATGAATTGCAACTTAACAGAAGTATTTGCATTTTTAAAGATACATTAGAAAATGCTTATCTCTCTGAAGAGGATGAAGAAGCGCTAACTTCTTGCATGAAACTGACAAAACCTCAGGAAAAGAAGACCTGGAAAGACAATGTGAGGAGAAAAGAAGAAACTGAGACTAGGGCAGATTTTATTTCTGCATCTCTGGGCCGCTCATACACCTCCAGACTTAATAACTTTGGAACTATTTCAATCCATTCGGAAACTGAATTTCACCTGTGGAGTGACTGGAAGCCATTTCCTAATAACCAGCTCTGTCCTTGTGACTTCTTGATTTCAAAAATAGAAGAATGGGAAAACTGTACTTGCTCTTCTCATCAGCCACGTCTTACATATTCCCTAACTGATATGGATCTACAGTACTCCTGGGTAAGTGGAAGTGGTTTATTTTGTGCTGATATGCATAAAAAGTGGAAACTTTTTGCTCTGATTCAGCATTAAAGAGATCCTGTCATCTTCCATGTGGTTATGAAACGAAATAAACCAAATTTAGTTTTCAGGTAAATGGATGTGAATGCATTGTTCAGGCTAACACCAAGGGTTCGTATAGCCCTAGGTAGTTCATTTTTAACCATGCAGACATCAGCAGCATTGAGATGGAAGGCTTTAGGCTATTCTGTTTCTCATCAGACACACTGATTTTTTCATGTGTACATTAAATACTCATCCTTCCAGGCTTAGAAAGCTTTCTGGAAGTCTGGGGTAAGTCAAGTAGGGCCAATGAAGCCAGTGGGCTTGGATCAGACCCCTAGAGGTCACTGCAATACTAGCACAGGACATTAGTTATTTAGACAAATGTCAGAGGTCGAAGAGGTATTGATGTTTCTGCCTTCTTGGATCAGCCCAGCTGGTGGAGCCTATTTTTGCAATTACCTTTGTGGCAGCAAGTTTTTAGGGCCAGATACAAGGGACCAGAGTTTAATCAACCTGAAATTATCTTTCTGGGTAGCTATCTAGAGGAGGCTTTTCTATTTTAATTGCTGCCTTTTTCTAAAGGCAGAAAAAAGGCAGAAAAAAAAATCAAGAAAAATTTTAGTTGTTGAGATACAAAAAATGTGGACATTGCAATAAGGCTTTTCTCCCTCTCCTCACTGGGCACAGCAGGCCCTCTGGCACTCCACATAGTGGTAAGCACATGGAGGGTGAGAGGCTGATTAAAATGTATCACGAAGGTGTTGCTTTATGCCCGTTCCTTCCACAGTGCTCCAGGGACAGAGCTGGTTTGCACTGCGCAATAAGGCTAGCTCCCAGGAAAGTGCATCTAAACCACAGGAGGCAGGATACCTGCTGAAACCTGCCAGCTGAATGTTCAAATGGAGACCTGAGCAACCACAACCTTAGATCAGTGAGTCTTCTGCTGAAAACAGCGTTTTCCCTTGCACATGCTCTTATATCATTTGGAAAGGTACACACACACAGATGTGTGGATCAGTATAGCAACCATATTTCCAAATACATAGAAGTAGTAATTAATTTTATTTTCAATGACACAGTAGCTGATATAACAACAGGCACTAACTGAAACATGGGATTTATCTAGCTGAATGTAGCCCAGAAGATTTTCCTGGTACTTGACATAGAAAAGAGAAAGGCTAACGCTTTGGTTGATGGAACTGTAATCAAAAGAGAAAGAAGTGAACTACCCCTAAAAAAAGCTGAGAAAGGTGCAGCAGTGAACCCTGAATAGTCTCAGCACTACAAACTCCCAGGAAGAGCCTCTGGAGACAGACCTTCAGAGCAGAGCATTGGCAGAAATAGGTTGGAAACTGTGAACAAAGACTGTGCTCTGTCAGGTGAGTCCTCATGTCTGCCAGTAAATAAGACACTCTGTAGGAACCAAATTGTGTCAGGGATGCTGGGTGCCATCATACGCCTGCTCCTAAAGAAAGCAACTTTCAGTATTCCAAGCTAAGGCTGAAGTCCCAGGGCAAAACAGTAATAATGGATGTGTCGGTCAGATTTATGAGAGCGTAAGTGTCAATTCAAATAATTTTATTTCATTTTGTCACAGACAGGCTGTTAACGTTCTCCACCCTGGTGAGATTTGTCCTACCCATGTTACTATTAAGTGCCAGCAAGAGGCTTAGTGCTTTTTTTCCTGCTTTATTGTTTGTTTTGCCATCTGCTTTCCTGATGGGCTTCCTGACTTTAATGTGTCTCTGTGGGCTTAGTGTCTTTAGATTTAGATTACAGGCAATGGCAAGACATCTCATTCTTTGCATTTGCATTCTACCAACTGGCTCAACTGAAGATTACAAAGACTGGATTTTCAGTTTTGCTTTTTAAGAATCAAACAAGCCAACACTGGTGGTTTTGCTATGAGGGGATCAGACACTGGGGATGATGCAGATGTACTTTCTGATGTTGATTTACTACTTAGAGTAAACCAAATATATTCTATAATACTCTTTCTGATTCTATGGGTAAAGTATAAGGAAAAAGACCTGGATGTCTTCATGATAGATTGCTCTTTAGAGAGACAAAATATGAATGATCCTAATTCCCTTCCTCCAGTTTCTTCCCTTGACTCCTTTCTTCCTCTTCTTTTCTTCCTCCTGTTGTGGTTTAACCCCAGCCAACAACTAAGCACCACACAGCCACACATGGAATATCCTTTTGGTCAGTTGGGGTCAGCTGTCCCGGTTGACCCCCCCAGCTGGGGTCATCTGTCCCCTCCCAGCTTCTTGTGCAGCCCAAGGTGGTATGAGAAGGTGAAAAGGCCTTGGGTGCTCAGCAAAAACTACAACATCCCTGTACTATCGATGCTGTTTTCAGCACGGATCCAAAAGATAGCCTCATACTAGCTTCTGTGAAGAAAAGGAACTCTATCCCAGACAAAACCAGCACACTTACACAGCCTCCCCTATGGTGCTTCATATTGCCATTGTTTGTTTCACCCAAACCAATAAAAAGGCTGACAGAGATTATCCAGGATGGTCAACAAAATAAGACCTGCGAAAACAGACTGCAAAAGTCACATCCATCTTCAGCTACAGCAAGCTCACCAGAGTCCTCCAGCTACTCTTCCTTCAGCCTCCCCCAGTTAAGAGCACAAAAACCACCTGTGTTATCTCACCGCCTCCGGCACAGGGACATTGGAAACAACTCAAGTCTCACCCATCCTGCCCACCTTCGTGTATTATGAAAAAAATTTAGAAGTCTGTATTTCTGTCCTTTAATTAAATACAGAACTGAGTGTGCTGCGTTACCATTTTGTAGCCATGGTGCCACCATTAGCAACTTTGTGCAAAGTTAACTTAGACATAGGTCATTTTTTTCTGCATTGTTCAGCTGTTTACAATATAATTAGTGGCTGGTCAAAATTTTGCTAGGGGCAACATAGAACATTGCTTTTTTTGGTGTGTCAAGATTGCCATTTGAAATTATTGTTACTGATATTCTTCCTCAGGAGATGTAATTTGTAAATAGTTCTTCCTTAGAAAGTAGAAGAATATATTTAAGAAAATACTGAATACTTTATCAAAAAAAGAAAAATGTATGCCTGGATAAAGAAACTACTATGCTGCATATTTTCATATTACCACAAAGTATATTGGGGAGAGAAATAACTGATCCAGGCCAGTGTTTGTAATGTCATGAATCAGTTTAAAAAATCAGGCAAAGGATGGAAGAAAAGATTGTCCAGACACCACTTTAACAATCACTTGACCTTAATGTGAAAGGTTATTGTTTTTTATACTTCTTTTTATTCCTCAAGCTTAGCCCTGCAGAAAACAGTTCAGCTATCAGTATCAGAATATTTTTCTTCTTTTTTTTTTTAAATTGTAGCTACTAGAAGCTGCCCTTCTGCTATTCGTATGCTAAGATCTTCACTACCCTGACAAAGTAGTATACTTAGAAGTGCTATGTCCATATGACTTTTACACAAGCCATTTCAGCCTTCTGTTGCTTTTTCTCAATCTGTGCAATTGCACAAGACTTTCGCAACCTCATGTAAGACATGGAAAATCTAGAGTCAGAAGACTGGAAAGTACAGGACCTTGGTGGGCCTGACTGGCCCTGAAACAGGCACAGAGTGGAGCACATAGTGGGGTCACAACTGAGGGGTCCTCTTTAAAAAAGGGTTACCAGACTGTCTTGGATAGTCTGAGACAGAGGGAGAAAAGCTGGTAAGTACCTTTCTCCTCTCCCTCAGTACTTTAACATGCTACTTTACTGGCTGACCCATCCACTCTCCCAATAACTGTCCAATATGAAAGCTCTGTTTGTAGGATGACACAGGCATCCTTTGCAGGAAAAGGAGAAGAGACAACATCTCCCGTTGGAGATAAATCAGTAGACAACTACTGGAAGTGGGTTTCTTTTCTTGGCAGTATCTTAAAAGCATGGTTAGGTTTAAAGAAGAAAGACTTAGTCATTGATACTATAAGAATATTTATCTGTCACAACCTGCATTTGATATTCAGTGAGAATGAAAAGACAAGAGTCATTTCCCAAGACTAAAGAAGACTTGGGATTTTGGTGACAAGAAAGAAAAAATCTAAGGGTGCTGCAGAGCAGAATATCTTTTCTCTCCATTTTCAGGTTAAAAGGAGAGTAGACACCTTCACAATTGGTTTCTATTCAATATGAATGCATTACATTGTGGTGGAAAAAATGGTATGTTTGGGAAAACAGCAAGTGACTTTATGCCAAAGCCTATGTTCATTCTCTCCATGTGTTATGGTCTTATCGTCATTACGCTAGCCCTGCTGTTATCACCATGGTTCTCTGCCATTTCAGTGACCCTATAGTTTTCTGCTTTCCTCCTGGTCTGACGTGCTTTCTTCCCAGTCAAGCCATTTCTCAGCATCTCCCTTTGACCCTTAGTAGACATGTCTAGTTTGACACTCATTGGTTTGTTGAAGAAATACTCTTCTAAGCTTTATTTTTGGACATTTTCTAGTCCTAAATTTCCTGATAGATTATACTTAGCAGGTACTGGTTCCTGCTTGCCCCATAACACCCTTGCTTGCTTGCTATGATTGCACTTACCCTGCACCTGTACTGCCTCTGCTGCTCCTGAACATCTTGGTTCTCAAAGAGGTGCTGTATATTGCCTCGAGGTTTACACAGGTTATTGGATCTCTTGTGACTGATCATTGCTCCCTAGGTTAGTGGAGAGAGGAGGAAGAGTATAGGCAGCCAGTAACGAACAAACAGGACAGACAGTGCTCCTCTCAAGCAAAATGTGCTTCAAAGTTGAAAGCTGCATTTGAGCATTTGCACAAGCTAGAGAATGGCTGCAGGAAGATTTCTATGTCATTTCAGCCAGAAGTTTCTCCTGCACATTAGAATGCTGTGTGCTTTAATGGACTTTATGACTGCTCAGTTTTCTGAAGCAATTTGTCTGTTTTCTGCATTTTTTTCTTTCTTCAGCAAATGTCTTTCTGTTGAGAAACACCTGAACATGCCTTAGAAGAGTTTTCTCTATTACATTTTGAATCCTAATTTGGCGCAAATATAGCACTAAAAAGAATGCCTGGAATTGCTTTTCTGAGACGCTAATTTTCAACTGCTCCAGTCACTCGGGCTGCTTCAGTGTCAGTAATAAGTGGTCCTTTTAAAAGCTGTAGTTCTTACTACTTATTTCAGTTACAAGGTAATAAGCCAGTTCCCCACCAAGTATAAATCTACTTTCTACTGGTGTTAGGAAGTCCTGCTCGGCTGTACCCAAGCTGAGGCCCAAAGGCTTTGCCCAGGAAAGAGATGAAGAGCAATGGAAAGGGTGGCAGTAAACAAAGCAGTGAAGTGGGTGTTCAGGTGATAGATAAGCTGTAGTTGAGACATGAAAACAGGATTTGGTTTCTAAGATATGGAACTGTCCACAGCTGCTTCTCTTGCATCTTACTGTATCTTCATTTACAAGCCCTCCGACAGGTTTCCTGTTGCTTTTTATAACATTCTAGCTAATTTCACCTGTTACCCTGCTCTCCTCATCAGTTCACCACTTCAGCCCTTCACCCTGTGTACTCAGCACCTCTCTAGAGGTGAAGAGATAGCTAGAAACATCTCCCCTCGCCATGCTCCCCAGACTGCAGAGTCTTTGAAGATACACAAACTGATAGACAAAAGCGAACAATGCTACAGCTAAATCTGGCACATGGTTAATTTCAAAGACACTCGCCATTTGCCAGTTCAAACCCTGTCCTAGAACCCTGTGAAAGCGTATTTTGAAATGTAAGCCTTGTGAGAGGGTGGGGATTGAGATATATTTATATGTCTGTTGTAGTCAAATATTGGTGAAATTTGAATGACTTTGATTTTAAAACCGGAGAAAAGTCAAGATCCATGACTGAATTTTCAGTGTATGCTTTTCCTGGAAATACCAAGCAAAATATGGACTCAGCCAAAAATACACAAATGCTAGTGAACTTCAGAGCTTTCATTTTCCTTGTGCTTCAATGTCTTTATAGTCTTTGTCTCCTGTCACAGGAGCTGTATTTAAGAAACTATTACATCAGGAAGTTGGTAAGTATTGTATGGCTTGCTTCAGTTAAATACAAAAAGTGAGATAAAATTATCTCTTAAAGTGCAAGGCTTCATCTCTCAAGCTTTGTGCTTGGAAGAGAGGAGCCTGGGAGGGTCCAGCATCACTATAGTTGCACCACTGCACTGTGCTGATAGAAATACCTGCCACTGTGATTCTGCATCCTACAGTGATTTGTGCTTCTTCCTGAATAGTAATGTGAAAAATTTAGAAATTTAATGTTTTTATCTGTGGTGACTTTGACCATGCAGTCTCAAAGTAGGTTTTAGAAAATGTGAAAAATCTGATGCTGCTGCTCTTCACTATGGTAACCCTTGTCCTATTTTATATTTTTAATACCTTACTGGAATTTTCATAACTATATAAAGAATTTTGTTACATTTTACATTAATCTTAGAGGCATGTATACCTAACTCTACTAAAAAGCTTAACAATGCCAAACTTTTCCATCCAAAATTGCTGGACTGTTCTGTAAAGTTGGATTGCTAGTACTTGCTAGCATATGTAAGGCAGAATGATATTTAGGAGAATTTATTTGAACTAAAAGGTATTTTAAAATACTGCAATATTTTTAATATGGTTACAAATAACTCCAGAAGAACATTTTAATTCACTTCAGCAGATTTCGCGAATTTGCTTCTGACATAGCTGTTAGGTACTGCAGAGCTACAGCTAGAGAGAAAAATGAAAGGTTATTTTGGATTACTGTCATGAGTGGAGTATGAGGGGAATATAAGTGTTGAAAGAATAGAGAAAATTGTGCATTTCATGTACATATTCTTTGTAAATGGCATATGAATTCTTAATAGAAAAAAAGGAATGCTACCTGCTTCATGAAACATGATTAATAGTCAAAATATAATTAAACTAAGCGCAGTTGTTGATAAGAAAGTGTCTGATGAAAGGCTGACTTCCTGACTTCCTGTTAACATCCTTTAGAATTGCCAAAATGATGCACTTTTGCATAATGAAAGAAATAGATTGTGTTGTCTGTCTACCTACACTGTGATAATGTTATCCTTCTGTGGATCTGCTGTCCAGATATTTTAAAAGCTATCATTTCTTCCCATACACCATACAAAGAAAAAAAAAAACCACGACATACATTACTTTGCTCAAGCAGTGCTCCTGCCAAATGAATCAGCTAATATAGGCTCTGTTTTGATCCTGTGTTGTGCTAATGCATTAGCTCCTGATGCTGTCAGGAAGGTTTTGACCAATGAAGCCATCAGGTGTCTTGGGATGTGTCTGTCCAAGACTGCAACTTTTTAAGTGCAATTTATCTCCTTCCACAAAGTAATGCAGTTTTACTTCTGCATAGATTCACTTTTGAAACCTAAACTTTGGCCTGATCTTGTTCTTGTTGAATTGGTGACAAGTTTCCCATTTGTAGTCAAAATGTTTAATCTTCACTGTGCTTGCATTAGCTCAGTATGCCTTTTATGTGTGCTCATCTTTATTCAGGAGAAAAAGAAAGCTTAGCTTCACATTTCTTCAGTGTCCCTGATGAAGCTGAAATTAAAGTGCTACCCATACGACTAATTTGATAAGGATTTTGAGGCTAAGGCTTCAGTAAGGAAGCCACAACCTGAGATGACTCAAGGATACTTACTGACCTTAAGTTACAAGGTGGCAGGTAGCAGCGCATACAACAATGCCTAATATTCCTTGCCTTCTTCCCTAGCTAATTCAGTGACTTCTCTTTTGGGGAACATAAATTTTCTGGAGGTTCTGAGCTGCCTCAGGAGCTGATTATGTTTGCTTGCATGTTTTCTGAGTGTAGATTGGGCTAGTTATTCTCTTTGGTAAGTCATTTTTGTATGTTTTAAACTGTTTCTGTAAAGCCTATTTGTGAAATAAGTCTTTAATAAATCAGAAGAAATTAGTTCTGTTTTCATCTGCCTCACACAGAAATGTAGGAAAAGTTACATGATATCAGTGCTCTGTAACAGCATAAATATAAGTGAGGATTTTCAGTGCCAGAAAGGCATTAAGATTTCCAGGACTGCAACATTATTATAATGAATGTTTTTCAAAGTCCAGTAAGAGAAGTACTTCTGTTGTGACACTCTCCAAAAGCAGGGTATGTCTTGCATGATTTCAAATTTGTTTTTAGAAACTGAAAAATTAATTTGAATACTGGGGTTTCATCCAGCATTGAAAAAAGTAATTGTGGGTAAAATGAAGAAGAATAAGGCCTTAAAAATAAGACTGGAAGTGAGACAATAGACACACAGTGGACACACCTCTATTTCTGCTATTTAAATACTCTCGGTCGTATGAACAGATCATTAGAAGTCAAAGACCAGGGCTTTTCAGAAAGAACTGGACAATGATTTGTATCTGAGTATTCTCTTTTCTTTTGAAGGGAATTCAGCTATGGTAAAGAATTTTCTGAATTGACTTTCTGTAGACTTTTAATTGATTGAAGAAGTTCACGTTTCCTAATACATAAGCAAAGCAAATTGGAAACTTGAACATAACATAATTCTTGCCGGAGGTGCTTACACTCCAATACATTTGAAGAAATCTGGCTGAATATTTTTTGTGAAGGACCAAATTAGTTAGCTTAAATGACATGAAACTTCTCATTCACTTCTACTCACAACTTATGTTAGATAGCACACCACAAGCAGTGACAACAAACAGTGCATGGGAAGTCAGAAAATCAAGAGTTCAGATAGTTTAATGTCATGAGACAGAAACTTTTGCAGATATTTTGAGGGTTTCTATATTTAGTTCTGGATTGTGTAGGTGTTTAAATGACTAGATTTCCTCCCTCACAGATCATCCTTGCTTCCACATAACTCCCCCAAAAATTATTCAGCATGGCAATACAGCAATACATGTGGCCTCAGTTACGACAGGGGACTAGTGTGTTACCTGCCATGCTTTGCTCTCAAATAAATACAGATAACAGCTCACATGCTACAGAAAGATGTATACTGGTGCAAAAGGGCAAAATCAGTTAATTCTGGTGGGAATTTTAAGATAGGTTGGATATTACTCAGGTTTTTTTAGACTGAAAGCCTTGAAGTTAAACTTCCAAAACTTCAATTGCAGCTATATTCACTCAATTTTTCTGCATGTCTAACTAGAGGGTCAAAAGGTGAGGATTATGTGCAGTCAGTAACCAACTGCAAAGTAAATAAGTTTTAACACAATTTCTTAGCATTTCACTGAACTATAATGACACAATAAATCCTTATTCCAGTTCTTCAAAACAGCACAGCTTCCTTAACTCTGTGAATCATGATCCAGTGATTAAGGATGTAGACAATGCAGATTGAATTCCCCACACTTCTACAGACCTCCTGTGTGATATTAGACAAATCACTTAATTTATCTGCCTCAGGCTTCATTTGAAAAATGGGGATAGTATGTTATTTCACATATCAGACAGTTTTTGCATGAGCAAGAATATACATACCAACTTGTGCACCAGAAAAGCAGGAGTTCAAACAATTTATTTGCAGGCTCTGACATCTCCCTTCTGATTCATCCTTTGCATTGAATGAGAAAGACATTCAGTAGAGAAAATGTGGCAAATATTAAAGCTGCATCATTAAAACTACATCATAAAACATACATGCATAGGGGTGAGATTCAGGTATCACAGATAGCATTAATTTTCCCTTTCCTCGGCTTTCAAAGATGTTTCAAAGGTTTTTGTGAACTTTCACCTCACAAACTAGAGGAGCATAATATTAACATTTCACTTCACCATTTTTTACATGTATTATAAAATTGCTTGCTGTAAACTAGCAGGCCTATATCTAACTTTCAGAGTTTTGCTGCTCCTGGAGTGAGACTCCTCTCCAGTTTGCTGACTGTACATCAGTAGAAATTTTAGCAGGTCATGGAGCTGTTGGAGGGAAAAGGTTTGTTGCCTTTTTATCAACCTCTGTTTTCCATGGCAGAAAAAATGCAAAGGAGGCAGAAAACACACAAGATAATATATGTGAAGGAAGTAAAAAAAATTCAAATAGGTAAGAGTAAGAGGTAAAAAAAGACTCTCCAGAGAAGTGGTATGAAAAGAATGAGTCTAAAGCTCATATACTTTGTAGGGAAGCGAGGTGGGAAGGAGTTTGATAATACAATGAAAATTGGTGGAGACAGTCCTGAAGAAAAGTGGGGTGTTTGTGACGAGGCAAAGCACAGTTTCAGAGACTGTTCTTTCCCTTTCCATTCTCTCCCCAGAGACAAGTAACTGACACGTAAGTAATTACCTTATACCTACTGAGTACCCTGACCGTCCCTGTGAGTGCTTTTAGCCCACAGCTTGAGATAAAACATGTTATCTTAAATCCTTAGTGAAACAAATTCATGTGACTGTGCTTCACTTCATCTTGGCGATGGGCTAAGAGCACCTTCCCATGCTGTCAGTGAGGCCCAGCTGACCTGCAGCAACTTACTCAATTGTGAGCTTTCAACCCCCACCCAAAGCATCCCAGGGAGCCCCAAGTGAGGCAAGCAGAACCCTAACCATGACCAGCCCAGAGTGCAGCAGTCACCTGGCCAATCATCCCCAGTGCGGGACTTGGTGCCGAAATCCAGTAGGAAAAGTGCTTCCTCTTCTTTATGGGGGAGCTCAGTGCGGCTGCAGCTTTCCCACCCTCAGCCACCCCTGCACTGGAGCAGGTAGCTGATGGATTGGGGTAACCCCCTACGCCTGCCAGACACACGTACAGAGGAGATGCCAGACCTTCCTGCAGCAAGGTTCAGCCTGGAAGTGAGCATGAGAACACATCAACCACCGAAGTCTCACTCCCTGTATGTGTGATTTGGCAGGTCTATGGATGGAGCTAGCCTGACCCACATCCTGCTTGATTTTAAAGGTATTGCCATTATTATTAGCACCTGAATCAAGTGTTGCAACAGAAAAGCCCACAGCTCTGGTACAGAGTGTTTTAAGAAAAGAAAATCAAATGTAAAGATTGAAGCTAATCATCTGTTCTTGATGATGAAACATTTTTTGTGTTTCTGTTGGCTATCAGTCAAGTATCATATCAGTTAGATAGGCAGAAAGTTTTAAAACCAATACAAATAAAGCCAGCTTGTCCCTCTCTGTCCTTTCCAAATTTTGATTTTCACCCACTTGAAACCATGTTCAAAGAGAAAGGGAGAGTAGGATTTTTCTCTAGAATCAAAATGAAATCGAAGCCCTGCAAGTGAATATGCAGTGCACCACACTTTATTCCTTTTCATGTTAGCATTTGCACAGCAGTCCTAACGCTGTGGATGGCACAGCGACTTGACACTCTGACATCAGTGAAGAAATTCAGCAGGAGATGTTTACTGGTAAAAGACAGCTCAAACTACAAAGAGTTTCCTGACAGCAGGCTGCACATTAGAGTTAATCAGAATTTACTTTTGTTGATCTTGATTCTAATCAGAGATAGGCAGGCAGACATCATGTACATACCTTGAAAAAATCCCCTGCTTGCACTGCCAGCGCTTGTGCATTAAGCTGGTCTTCTAAATGCCGAATGAAACATGTCATGTTTTGTGTATGAGATTAAAACAGAGAGCCTGAATTCATTTTTATATCAGTTCCCTTTATTGAAAATCTCATATTTAGGTTTTCTGAATAGATGTGCAAGGCAACTGTCACTCTTTATCTGTAAGATTTGTGGGAGGCTGAGCTTCTGCTGGATAACTATAAAACAGCAGTCATATAAACCCGAAAATTAGATGGGATAAAGTGCCCTTGTAGCTGATTAGTAATTGCACTGTTCACTAACAGAATCCATTGAGATGTTCCAGGCATGAACACTGCGATGTAGCTTTGAGCTACATTTTAGCATTCACTCCAAGAAACAGTGTGCTGTTCACTTACTTATGTGCCTGAACCCACAGCAGCATCGCCCTGCCAGTTACTTTCTGTTATTCATCATAGATGGTAAAGTGTATTCTGCTTACAATAAATTGTACAGGAAAACCACCAGTGACGCACATATTTCTGTTGGAAATTATTACACGGATGGAGGATAAGCCTGTGGCTGTGTTTTACAAGACACCGACCTTGCTGACTTTGAATTTTCCCAACAGGAATACCTAGAACATATAGACACAACTTTGGCTCTTAGTCTTCAAGGTAATAAGAAAGGGATTTGTTCAATAGGTGAAAGCTGATCTCCTTGAGAATCCTTCTGTCACAATAGTATAGATTTTTATTAGCTTTAGTGCTAACCTGACATAGTGTAGGTATGACTGATCTGTTCATCTACTGCTAATGCAAGCGAATGTGTTGGGATCAAAGTTTGAGATAAGTTCTTGGTACTTCATTTTCCCTATAGGCCAGGCAGTGTTGGGAGCATGCCAAGGACACAGTCTGAGGGCTTGGCAATGAGACACTTCTTCTTACTCATAGAGTAGCAGCCGCTTTTCGTACAAGACACATCCTTAAATTCAGTAGAAGCTCTGGTAGTGATGCTCTATAGCCTGTCCCTGCCATATTTCTTTGTGACTCCATTGACCTTAGTGGCAAAGGATTACCATAAGAGAAGGAAGAATCACAAAAATATTTTTCCAGGAAGAGAAGGAAGCCCCATAGTCTGAGCGAAGCCAAATTCACAACTCCTGGGACTTGCCATGGTGAGGGTATTCCTGCTGCTCTTCACCCTGAAAGTTGCGTAAACAAGCATAGACTCCACTCTGTTGTTGTTCCCTCATGCTGTATCAGTGTATGTATGGCATTAAAAATCTTTCCAACATAAATTATTTAGCAAAGATCAAGTTTTTGAAGCTAACTTTAGATGTTTAGTTATTAGCTTTACTGAATAGCCATTTTCTGTGGGCTTCATAAGAAATGTACTTTATACAGGGTAGGAGCCCTCTTGATACAGTGTTAACTCCCTGCCAAATCAAGGGTGTAAGCTTAAAATATTCTTTAATCCTGCCTTGTCTCTCAAAGACTTCAAGTTTCTGTAGCTTCTTCATTTTTTATTCCTGATGAAAAGCACATAGGAGCCTATTCAACAGGAAATTACACACCCTGTTGCATAAAGCCCCTAAGCATTTTGGACCAACTTTCAGTACTAAGTTCTAGATGTTTGCAGCGACAAGTTTGTAGTGAGTGCAGGGGAGTTTCAAAAACAGGACCTTAAACACCCAGCTCCATTTCGCAGCATCCCAATGGAAAATCACAGCCTTAATCTTTGGAGTTAAAATTAAAAGTGAGTGTTTAGTTAAAATAAAGACAGCCCAGCCTGTAACATCTGGCTTCTTCCATGGGTTGTTGGCAGGGGAGGGTGGGCTTAACTTCACTTTTTTACATAGTTCCTTTTAGTTTCCATAGAGTCTTTGCTGTAGTAGTTTAAGGAGAGAGCTCTGCTGAGGAGTTGCAGTGACTGTAGCTGTGGCTGGCCCTTGCTCAGATCAGACCAGGAGAGGGAAGTATCTAGCTATGTTCTGGCCCATAATTAATACATATGAGGAAATTGTGTCCTGCTCATGAACATTCCTTGAGGAAATAAAGATTAAAATTGTTAAGTAAATTATTCACTGCAAATTATTCACTCAGCTCCACTTGCTATTCTGAGATTTCTGCAGTATCTAAGGGAGCTAGATTATACAGGGAGAGGCATGGCCATTAAAGCAGAGGCTGAAGGCATGATTCCTTTCTTGTACGAAGCACAAGTTTTATTTTAATTAAAATAAACAGACTAACACACTCTAGGATTGCTTAGCATTAAGGAAAGCAATGTACAGCCTCAAGGTATCTCTGAGTTTCCAGTTAAACTCAGACCAGATTTGTCTGTCAGACAATGAAAAACGAGTTGTTAACATGGAAAAAGTCTCATTTAATTTCCTTTTTGACGGGTGGCCAGTATGCTGAACCATTCATTCTACTTTGAACTCTACGTTTTTGTATTAGAATAATCAAATATTGAAGGAATAAGTTTACACTTGCAGTTTAGACTGGAAGTAATCTCTTCTTTCAGGGCAAGGTAACTGGATGGAGCCACTGAAGGGATATGGCACTGGTGTGGCTCTTGATATCATGTGGGAGGGAGGCACATAAAGCACTTGAATATCCAGGAACATTCATCATGGTCCATTCATTAGAACTGAACAATGATAATAATAAGTTATAATGTATGTTGCCTTTTATAAATATAATGACAGTGGGAATCATTCTCATGGGGTCATCCTAATTATTTTTAAGTAGATAGCCTTTTTTTCCCCATAGGACTTTCCAGAGAGAAGAGTGACATTGCCTGGGTATTTCTGATCCAAGCCCCATAAAATTCACTTGAAAAACTCCTATTGATTTCATTAGGGTTTGGATCGGGTTCAAAGACCAGCAAGGAAATGGAATAAGTTACCTGCAGTTGTGTCCAATAGAAAACTAAGTATGATAATTTTAATTTTAATTTTACATAGATATGCACTCCCCCTTGAAAAATTAGCTTCAAATACAGAGGATATAAGCACTGAGCTTATTATTAATTTTTAATTCAAAAGTGGCCCCTTTGAAATGTATTGATTAACTAAATTAAACGAACTTAATGTTAGATGTGTTTGATTTTCTTCACTTTGTTGCTTTTTAAAACTGGTGTGGGTCAACCTTCCAAGGGCAAGAACATAATCAGGTCAGCTTTCAAGCTGCTATAATTTTTCTGATATGTGGATGAGGAAAGGAAATAGATATGGGTGGGTACTATATCTCTTGAAATGGCCTCTTTCTTCCTGTTTAACAATAAATATTCTACAGAAAGGAAGCTCATATATTACTCTTCAGATGAGTTCCCATTTTATTAATCATGAAGATTTTAACAGTGGCCTGAGACAGGAAATCACAGTCTAATGATTAGCAGAGTCTGATTTAATACTTATATTTGGATCAGATAAAAAAAAAAAAACCAATATACTGCAATGTACTTACATGTAAATAATCAGGTTTAATTACTATAAAACATACATACAGCTTTTATAACAACATATGGCCTTACTGAATTACTAAGGTTGATTAAATAGCCAGGGTAAAACCTTGTTATGGTTAGAAACTTAAACAGAATTTTTAGGTGTTGTTATGAAATATAGGAAGGAAGCATATTTATCAGAGTTTATTATTATTATTATTATTTATCAATTACTGATTCTTAATAGTAACAATTATTCTGATTACTGATTGATATGTTATTATTAATAACAGCACTAATAAAAGTAACTCTGTTCTAAATCAGTGTAGTTCAGACTAAAACGTGAAGTGAAACATCATGGTTAATGAGTTGAGGTACAACACATACTCAGTTGCAATCCAATAACCTGGAGAAAAAATCTTGCATTATATTTGGCAGAATTTTGGCACGTTAACTCCAGTTCCTCCTCCCCTTCTTACCCACCCGGTTCTTAGAAGGTCTGGAAAGGAAAACCTCATTATACCGTTAGCATGTAATAGTTATTCTTTCACCAGTCAGTCTCAGTCCATTCAGTTGTCTGTTGATCACAATCCAAAAAGGCCTCCAAAACTTTTCTTAAACATTTAAATAGAAGCCCCAATAACAAAATGAAATGAGAATTCATCTGATAAGCAGTGCATTATCCCTTCCTGGTGTATTCATGACAGAAGAAGAAGAAAGCAATTCAGCCAAGAGACTATCTGCCTAGCTCCTCATGCAGGCTTCAAAAGGTCAGAAGCATTTACGGGACTGCGAAGGGCAATTCTAAGAAATAGGACCTGTGCATTTCTCATTGGTTTTCAGCCATCAGTTCTTTTCATTTTCAGTTTGGATGGTTTCTTGTTTTAGCTTTACTTGAAATTAAAATTCAACCAAACCTATTATTAAAAGGATGACATAGAGAAAGAAAGGGGTGTGCACTGAGTATTTGGATTCACAAGGATTTCTGAATTTTTATTTGGTACAAGAGACCTCCGCAGTGACTTGCTTTTTAATAGAGCTTTTATCTATGCAAAACTTATAAGTAAAAGTTCCTTAGAATAGATTTGCTCAAAAAAAAGAAATCACTTTAAAAATGTTATCAATATTTTGAAAAAAAACAAACAAACTAATTTTTACCAGTGGTTGTTGTTTTTTTTTTTGTTTGTTTGACGCTTACTCTTGCACCTTTTTCTTGCAACTTACTTAGAAAAACACCTGGGTTTTGTTTGTAGTAATTTTAAATTAAGATTTAACTGAAGCTCTGTGGGTAGCCCAAAAGTTTGGGGCTTAAAATTGAGAATCTTCCAGCAAAAAGTTGGGAATTTTTATGGTTTCAAGTTTTGTGGCCTATGATTCACAACAAATCAGTTTTATTTAGGATACTCAAGACTTTTGTTTGCTTGACTTTAGCAAATAATATCAAGCAAAATGAAGGAGAAATTCAAAGCTGTCTTAATACCTCCACTTTCATTTAGCCTCTGGGCTGTTTCTAAAGGGACTATAAAGGACTTTTGTCATTCTCCTCTGTCTCTTTTTTGTAAGCCTTCTGTTAGACTTGCTTCTTCTCCTTGTGACTTTGTCACCAAATCAAGGACAATGGAGATCTGAAAAGTGCTATTTCAGGGTGTTCAAATTCTGTGATGAATCACAAAAATTTATTCCACCATGCAAAAGAAAAAGATGGCTTTAGAAAACTTCCCCTCTCTACTAAACAGTGACTTTTAATCTCTTTGCTTTTATTGCATTGCTGCAGAGATAAGAGAGAAAGTGAGGTGTTAGGGACCAGCTAGACCATGTACCACAGAGCAGTGCAAATCTGCTGGGCAATAATATCCCTTGGTCCTCTGAACAGCAGCACACCTTCTTCATGTTGAGTCCCAGCAGAAGTTGATATGAAGTCAGTGCCACAATGGGGAAAAACGAGAGAGGGAAGCAGGATGATTTTCTTGAGGTTTTCCAAAGTCTTACTGAGGCCTGATGGTGACACAGAAAGAGATGAATTTTAAAGCATTTCCCACTCCGAACCCTGTGGTCATTTTCAACTCATCTCCTTAGTGCCCCTCCCTCATTCTTTTCCCTGTCACTTCCTCCTCTCCTTCCTCCCTCTCTCCGCAAAGGAAGATTTCAGCTAACTCGCCCGTGAAGCAAAGCAGCGGCGTGAAGTCACATCCTGATAGAATAAGGAAATGCGTAAGTGGTGTGTGCTTGTTTAGTACACTTTGTGGAACTCAGTTTGGTTACAAGCTAGTAGCAGGTGCACACCAGTTGAATAAACCCGAATTAAAAATGTTGAAGAGAAAACCATCTAATGTGTCTGATAAGGAGAAAAGTCAAAAGCCAAAGGTAAGAATGTTTAATTTTTATTGTCAATTAATAATAGCAGGAATTCTTAACAACGTTTTAAAAGAGGTTTTCCTTTTAAATCCTAGCTTCAGGATTTCCTGATGTGTTAACAAGTGCCTCAGTGTTATAATCTCAGGAATCTATTTGTATATACTCACTTTATAAAAGTAATGATGCAATTCAAGGAATCATCACTGTGAAGCTGCTATAGCTGTGCTAAAGACTCCTGCTACTCGACGTTTTCTGTTGTTATGTGCTCTGAATCAGTCTTTTAACAGAGAAGCTCACAAAAATCCCCTCTCTCCTTTTTATCTATGATAAACTGATGATGTCCCACAAAAGAGTGTGAGAATCAGTGAAAAATTAGAAAAGCTATTAAATTTGTTCTTTAATAAATTTGCTTTTGCATCATCATAACCAAAGGAGGAGAGGGTACTTGGCAATTTGTGTTTGTTGTCTTCACTTTTCTGGGAATGATTATACTTTCAGCCTGAAAGAAATATTCTGAATAAATTGATGGTATGCTATACTGGACACTTTCCACAATCTGGAATTGCAAGAAAGAAAGTGAGAGGTTTGCAAGATGCGTAAGGATGTGTCCTATGCTATAAATTTATTTTCTGTCTCTGGAAAGGGTGCAAAATGACCCTTGCAAGTGGATTTTAAGTCTGAAGAGAAATAGCCAGACTAAACCTGAGTGATTCAGTATCCATTTCAATTTCAATTTGCCAGTGCTGAAAATTTAACTAAGAGATTAGAAAAGCCTTTCAGTATATCTCTGCTCTCAGTAACTCAGTGTCTCCTAGTTTACAGACCCATCTTCTCATTGTTTGGGAATACACTTCATTTTGTGACTGCTAGGTCCTAAAATATTATTGCAGACACTATTCCAGCAGGCATGTCTTCTGGTGTTACACATTGGCTTTTGTGTATTGCACTTGCAATTTTGGACTATGACTCGTTAACATTTAATTAAATGTTAAATTAATTTAAAATTAATTAAATTGGTTTTTTTTCCTGGATTTGAAACAACTTTGAATCCATTTTCTCACAGACTTTAATGGTTTTTTAAGCATGTCACTGGTTGGTATGTACTTTCTTCTACTCAATCATCATACTGTTTTTTAAAGGCAGGAAAGAAGTATAATTAATATCTAATAACACTATAGGTTAAGCAAGAAATGACCAAAAGAAACTGTGGATGGGCTTTGTTTTCCTGTCTGTTAAACATTTTGAAAAGCCAGTTTTGGCCACTCCCTTCCTACAGAATAAATCATTCCTTAACAACGGTCTGATATTATTTTTTTTTCCCACACACAGTTAGTTATTCATTCATGAATGCACTCCACGCTATTAAAATGCTGCTTTCCTGGCTTCTAAAAAAAAATATACATTTATATCATGGTCATGGATTTGATTCATAGTATGCGTAAAGCACAGATAAAAAGAGTCCAACCACTTGACTGAGTGTCAAACCTGCTGACTTTGCTGTGCTGACTTTGTCATGCTGACTTTGTCATGCTGACTTGGTATTACTGTAAATGTTTACAAAAATGGAAAGGTCTTGGTAAAGTGGCCCAGGATGTCTTTCTTCCTCGGTAGTGAGCTTTGAAACACTTTGCCTATGGTAGTGCCTCTTTTGCACAGAATTCTGTAAATCGTCCACGACAAGAATGTTTTTGCTGAATGTGCTATTCACAAAAAGGGCATGGGAGGGGACAGTCCCACATCACACAACATAGAAATCTTAGCTTGTAGCATGTTTCGAAACCTGCTCCGCGGAAGCAACGCAAATACTGAAGTTGCTTAATAAAGAATTTTGTAACATGGGGCACAGGTCCTTACCTCCCGACAGAAGTTACGGGATTTCATAAGTGACTTCCCTAGATCACTTCCTGGCTGCCCCTGTTCTGCGCAGACAACATTTGGTGCCTCCTCACGTGCACAGGGCAGGATGCCGTTGCCACTGTGGTGATCTTGGGCTACTTCACCTTGCCTTTAGGTGGCTTAGATGTCCCACTGTCCCCATATGGGGCTGACACAAGAGCCATGGGAAAGCCATGGGGATCTGGAGTCTTAAGTGAAAAACAAGTTTGCTACCTTAGGCCTGCAAAGAGGACACCAAAAAGATCTTTTTAGGTAACTGGATCTTACCCATAGAAACAAGTTGTCTTTATCACAGTTGGATGAAATTCTGGGTATAAATTCAAGTGTTTCACAAGCATCCTCTTTTAAATCCTTTTGCTTTTATTACTGTCTAATGTGAAAAATGTAGACATCCAGTTATGCCTTTTGATAAAGACAAAAGAATACCATTCAAGGCTGGTGTTAAAACCCTTCTCGGGGCAATTTGCTGTCCCTGCATAAAGCCTCTAGTTGTGGTGGGCAAGTCAGTGACCAGTGCAGGACTAACACAGATTTTCAGTATCTAACTGCCAGTTCTCTGTGTGCAATGCATTACTTTATTGATGTCGTGATTTGGGTCGGGCTGGTCACTGAGATGATCACTGTGGTGCTTAAGAGACATCTACAGATGCATTAGGTGCTACACAGACAAAAAGTAGCATCTTACAACTCTCAGTCTCTGATATGAAAGGGTCGATACTTGTCCATTGCCATGAAATAGTAGTGTTGCAGTTTGTTTACTTATACTGCAGGTTTTCTGTAGTGCTGCAGTCATGCTAATAACTTCTTTGCATATCTGGCTGCTTTTGCATACTGATGGATATGCATATAACTGCTGTATGCTTTGTATGTAAACTAACTAAATAAGCATTTATTACTAGGCAAAAAAAAAAAAAAAAATCTACACCCGGTGTGATTCAAGACAAAATAGGGAGAAAATGTGAGAAATGTTTTCAAAAGATACACTGGAAGGATTCTGATCCTTTGCCCATGTTTACCATTGTAGTTACACATACTGCTGTGGAACTGTATATTTGGACCTTGTACATCAGCTGAGGACCCAGGTAGTTAACTATAGAGGAAAAGTCCTAAGCCTTTAAAATACCTTGCTTAATATTGAAACAATTCAACCAATTGAAGAGCTAAGCTCTCTATTTCAAGCCTGTCTAATCTAACCTGTCTATCCAGGACCTTAAATGACTTTCTATCACAGCAGAGCCTATGCATCTCCCATGTGGGCATCCACCAACAGGCAGCTCTCTCTCGGCGCTTCCTTTCAGTCCTCACCTGCCCCCTTCTATTTTCTGTCAGACGAGACATAGCTTGGTTCATACGGTGTAGATGTCCTGAGCTGCAATATTATTTGTGGCCGAGCGAGGTCAAACAAACAAGGTCTTGCACCTAGTCCTGAGGTTTGTGGTCATGCTGATGGCTGGAGTCAGCCCAGCTCCAGCAGCTCACTGCAAGGAGAGCGTGTGTTTCCTGCATTGCTGGAGTTTTAGTTGCAGAGCAGGAAAGTGCTGTAGCAAGAAAGGGGAAGGATGCTTTTACTAGCTTTTTCAGGTATGAGTTTGTGCAGTCTGTCCCACCACCCCTTAGAGAGCTGGGGAGGAGAAGAGCAGTTGACTTAAGATGGTGATGTTACAGATGCCGGTGGATCTGGAGACTAACATGAGACAAATTTAGAAAGATGACCCCCCAAAAAATATTCCAAGAAATTATACAGGAATGCAGGACCTACTCTCTTTTTCATATGCTTCAGGTAGCACCATATCCTGGCACCACACAACTAAAAAAAACACTAAAGCCTTTTACAGCTATTCTGCATTCCACTTTGCACCGTTTTACACATTGGACCAGGTGCAAATGACAATGGAAGGCGCAAATAATCTGCAAATCATTCCCACCTTGTCTTGCCCACTTCACAGGATGTAATGTGCTGGATAGAGCCTATTTCTTTCTCTCTTTCAAATTCCTACAGACATAATAGCAAACTTGAGAACTGCCTGATAATTCTTGGCTTTACTTCAAGCTGAAGCAAAGATGACTTTGTGCCATTTTTTCTGGCTTGACTGAAGAAAGTCTTGTGTCATTATTTTACATGACAGTTGATCTATGTTTATGCTAAAGGTTTGAGACGTTTTTGTTTCCTTATTCTGCTTCCAAATGCTCTTGGTGCTTGAAACTCAGATTACTTCTGGTATGTAAGACAATTCAGGGTCAATGCCTGTACACTTTGTTTAGGCAAAAATATGTCCAAGATTCTAATTAAATCAATATTCAGTTACTTAGGTGATAAACTATTGTTTATTTTCAGGGTTATGAGAAAATAGTGACAAATCCAATGGGAGGAAATATTTTAATGTGAAACTTTGTTCCCTAGCTCTATTCCATACCCATAATTTTACTTTTTATAAGCTTTAAATGAAACCCTGCCTCCATGGAAATCAATGCACTTTTTTGCCATAGACTCGAGGCCAGGATTTCCCCTTTTTATGTATTCTTCACAGAAGACCTGATCTTGATTCTGAAAACACTTAAATGAATAAATTAGCTGAGATCCCATTGATTTCAATGGGATTTGTCATCTGAGCAGTTTATTGCTTGCCTAAGTGTTTGGAGCCTGTAGAGCAGACAAATGCTGTAAGCAAGTTTTTTGGTGCTGCTTTTTTCTTAGACAGAGGCTTGTGACTTTCCAATGGGGAATACTTTTTAAATAAAAGAAAATAGAAAATAGGTACAGCAAATCTAAACACCAAAAATAATTCAAGACATAATTAGATCTTCTGGAGGACAAGATCTACAGTGAAGAGATTGCTCAGTGTTAATGAATATTAACTAGGATCTATCCCTGAGTGGGGAAAGCTGAGGGCTTTAATTTTATTTCAAAGGTAAAGACTGGTAGATTTCTGAAAATAGCAAGTTTTATATTCTTTTCTTTTCCCTTGAAATTTTGAGTGCATAATAAGTGAGCCACTGCTAATGTCACAGTTGCTAATTTTCACAACCATGACTGAAGTGATGTTCGTTTCCATTTGCATTTCATTCTAACAATGATGAGGGGTGATGAGTTGATGATAAGCTGTTTTCACCGTACTGCCCGCTGTGCAAATTTATGCTTATAGGCAAAGATGACACATAGTTCTGTCATTAAAGGTCTTTTACTGCATTGTCTCTTGAAGAAAGACTGTTTGTCAAAATCCATTTGAACTCTATTAAATAAGCAAAAACGGATGACAACATCTGGGAAGTAGTTTTAAGAACCTGGTTTATAGTGGAAATACCTGTGGGCCTTTATCAGGGAAGGTTCAGAGAAAGAAAAAAAGATAGTTGTAATAACCATGTGTGTGTGGATGGGTAAAAAAGGGATTGCAGATGACACTACAGAAGGTGTTTCTTGTCTCCCTCAGGCTTCATAAAAAATTAGAACAAGGTTAGAGTTAACCTTGGGTTATTTTTCTTGTGTGAGTGGAAGGTTTAACAATCATTACTGCTCCTCTTACCTCTCCTATTTTTTCTTCATTTATATCATCATTTTGCTTTTGATCATCAGCCATTTCTTATTTATTTTTTTTTCCAACAGCAGTTTCAGAAAGTAGTTTGTGTCTTAACATATATGTTAGCATACCTTTTCTAGTAAGGTCTTAATATTTGAGGAATTTTTTTTTTCTCACCAGAAAGTAAGAGTCCAGGGTCTTTGTGGAGAAAAACCATACGTCTCTCCCGTGCCCCTTGACAGAAGGATGACTAGGATGTCTACACTCCACATTTTGGTGTCCAGATCAACACACAGGCTCATGGAGGGCTCACACAACTCTAGCCCAACTTGTGTGCCAAAGGGAGAAATTACATTTGTGGCCTGGTCCAGTCCTGACCTCTTTTGTGTCTTCCCTTGATTACAATATCTTTTAAATTTTGACCAACTTCATGCAAAATTGAGGTTATTTCTTATTTCTTGGCTTTCCTTCATTAACTAGGCTTAAGTCCTAAATAGCAGAATATTTTAAAATAAGTGAGAGCAATTTTCCTCAAGGAAATATTTTCACATTAATATTAATTTTGCTCAGAGTAGCAAACCCAGTTTGGTTCTTTCTTTGCTTTCCTACGGAAGCACGAGCATTTCAAGATTTCTGAACCACCTTCTGTGGCCATTTTTAGAACCACATCAGCTATAATTGTAGTCTCTGACAAATACTGTAGCACAGCTACCAAGGTGACATAAATCATCATTAGTTGCCTTCTAATTCTTTAATTAGCCTTATAGAGCGATTGACTTACTTCAATATTGTGTTTCTAGGAAATGCAAAATACCCCAAATTAAACATTGGGCAGGATACCTGTCATTGGTGAGAAAACAGTAACTGTGTACAGGCAGGACAAACAGAGGATGCGGCATACAGTTTTCGGTAGGTTTCAACACTCTTCTAGTAATCTGTGTCATAGCTAAACCCAGGCTGAAGTAATTAGCCAGGTGGCATAGGCATTTTGTGGGTTGCTACAAACACCTTAGCTAGAAGACTGAACCCCTAGAGATGTGGGCAGAAACCTCTAGCAATTCCCACCACAGAGAAGGAAAATAAAAAGTGTTCTAGGCCTATATAATCACAATATCTTTTAAACTTTATCTTCTGAAAGCTTGCGACTGAGACAGCAGAGTTAATTCAGATCTTAGAAATGATTACACTCGCTTCCACAAATTAGCAACATCAGTGTTTTTGCTCTAAATATTTTGTTGCTTGGCACCAGGCTACAGATTATACATGCTCTAAATATTAATCAAGTCATATCTCCTTTAAACCATCCTAATGGAAAACTTTGTTTTGTACACCAGATGAAGGCACCTGTGTGCACGTGTGTTGCTATTTCTCAGGAAGATGAAGGATCACCTACTTTTTCCCCCAAGTGAAATCGCTCCTGCATAAATGCTTGCTCTTACCTTTCTAGTTTTTTATATCTTATTCCACTTAACAGTGCGCCCAAGAGCATGTTCTTACTTTTTTTGTTCTTCCCAAACTTGAGACTGAAATTCCAGATTAGGAAAAGTCTGGAGATTTCTAACTGCTTCAGGGAATCTGCTTCTTTGACTATACATATTATACACCATACTGCCACTTTTTCCCCCATGCTTCTTTGGTTTATTCCATGGATGCACAGAAAGCTGGATAACGAGTTTACCTGTACACAGTCTTCAGGCTGCTTAGTTGCCAGTCATAACATCTACTGGCATGTTTCTGATAAGCTGAACATCAACAGTAAACTGTCTGTCATCTCTAACCATCACCCAGCATTGAGGATGACAGGAAGCTTTCTCTGGGAAAAAAATCCACCTAATATTTTGCACCATTATGTCTCCTGGATGGACTTTTAGTCCCTTTCCTACCCTTTTATGCCTTCATCTCTTTTATCTTCACAAGAGCAACCAAGTAACCTCACACTCCTGTCCTTGACTTCCATGGGGTGCTGAATGCTTACTTCCTTGGGAACCATAGGAAGTGGTAATTCCTCTACTTGGTCATGCTGCCCTCATTCAGAAGGTGTGGTAGTTTGCTGTTCTTTCAGGTAAGTTGCAAGGCAAGGTAGATATGGGGCTACTGGAATATTTGAGTACTTCGGTTTAGGTTTTTCTGCAGGATTTCTCTTCAGGGAGAAGAGAAGCAGTATAGGAGTGCTGTTCAACCAGAAAGCACGGAAAAGTTATGGTGCAGCTTCATGTCTTCCCTCTACCATTATGTTTGAGATAGAGATGGAGCTTTGTCACTAACAGCCTGCAGCCATGAGATAAAGAAATCGTCTTCACTTAGCAACAGCACAGCCAAAAGCAGATGTGTGAAGATGAGATGACAAAGTGGCCGAGACAGCTGAATGAGCTCATGCAGTTTGACTCTCTGGTGCCTTCACCTGTGCAAAGAGGATGCTGAGCTTTGCCAGTCATGAATTGCTTTCACTCACTGCAGTTGTGCTGGTTTTCTCCTATACATCTGTCTGTCTACCTCCCTTTTAAGGCCAGATGTTAAGTTCAAAAACTGCTTCTCAGAGCTGAAAGGGGACATGGTTCACTGGTGGATGAGCAGCTCAGAGTCTGTGTAGAGGTTGCATGAAATGACTGATGATGGCAGAGCAGGCATTCAGCTCTAGTCATAAGTACAGGACAAGGCTCTTCTGATATTGTCTACCGGGATGTTTCCATGATTTCCTTTCGGTCTCTATAATGGAGCTTATATTCGTTTGATTGGTCTCTTGGTAGTGGTGTCTAGATGGGTAACATGGAGTTTGGTTAGTATCTGAGGGAATGGGAAAAGCAGATATGTTCCTACGTTCACGCAAGCTTAAAATCTTGTAGGCGGCACAATCTCCTTTGCAATGAAAGGCAGATTTGAGTAGGAATTGGAGTATGGCCTCGAATTTGGGTTTCATGTATCACCTCAAAGCCATCATTGCTGTCTGTGCCTCAGTAGCATCATTTAATTGGTGAGTGTCTCCCAACTATGTGTGGTTTTCATGGAGGTTGCAGGAGCAGTGGAGGGGTGAAAAGCTTAGTCTCAATTTTGTTGTGTGTAAAAATGAAAACACACTTCAAACGTCCAGAACGCTTGGTTTTTATGAAATGAAACTGTAGTTTTCCACTGAGCTGTGATAGCAATAACCCCATGCCACAGAGATAACCGAATAGAAATAGGGGAATTGGTGTGCTCATGCCAGACTAGTACTGTTTGCCGTACCCAGTACTCGCAGTGAGCTGCTGATTGTACTTATTCCTGTCTGTTATAAGATTGACCTGCGCAGAACCAGGATGCTATCTTGTCAACAGATTACTAAATTTTTTTCCTAGATTGCAGAGGTTGAATTTATGATACTAAGAAAATCCAGAATTTGACACATCGTAACTTCTGCACTAAGAAGTGTTCTTACGCAGTGCCAACTCACTAGGAAACCCTGAGCTGTAAACCATCTTTGACTTTCCATACTGGTTGAAAACCAAAAGTTTACTGAATTTACTTTATGAGTTAAAATTTTCGAGGAGCATATTTTTGATTCCTAGGCATATGTTGTGCAAACAAGTCCAGTTTTGAAGCCTGCGAGTCTGCAATAAAGTTCCACGTGTGCTTTCTTCAACTGGAAAATAAGGATAACTTTGTCCCACTGATGGCAACAAGCCAACACTGGAACACAGCCTTCTGACAAGGCACGATAAGAGGGGGAAAAAAAGGGTGCCACTGGTCATCATTTTAAAGGAGTCAAAAGTTAACCCAGTGTAATGACTATAGTCTTTTTTGTTGTTGTTGTTTTCTAAGATTAAAATAATGTAAATAAACGGACATACAGATTTCATGAAACACTAAAATTCACAGTGACTGATGATAGATACTGCACTGAATTTTGCTTCTCTACTGTAGTGCATCTCCATTAAAGCAATTTCAGCTAATCTCACTATGGATTCATTAATCAAGTGCAGTCAGGATGTCTGAAGGGAGATAATGAGGGGGAAAAAACTGTCCTATTGTTTGGATCTTATTCTTCAGCTAGTTAGTTTGTTTATCATGTTCTGTAATATTTGTATCCCTATAAATAAGTTCCAGTCACAATTAGTTATCGTAACAGATGACTAACACATCCTTAATTACTTACAAGTTCAAAATTATTCCATAAATAGATCAATTACCTTTCTGTTCTCTTTACATCACATGCCTATACAGATTTCCAGCCTATAGTATCAGTTAACAGTGAAATGGAAACAAGGTGGATCAGTAGCATTTTAAAATTGTCTTCCTTTTAGCCAAAGGTGCAAGCATCCATGGAGACAAAGTCCCTAATCCTACATCTTTTTCTCTAAGCACTAACATTCTAAATGCATACTGCAGTATCAGCAGTCTCTTAGTGCCTTCCAAAATTTCTGCTCTAAAAAACCAAAGAAAAGGTTTGTTCATTTTTTACTCATTTAGGATTGCATACTGTATATCTGCCCCACATAAAGCTGTCACTATATTACTTTAAAAAAAAGAAAAGTCGAGGTTCCAAGAGCCCAGTGGGGTTGGAGACTGCTGAAGATGGGAATGTTTATAAGCTCTGTGATATTAACTGCAGCACTCAACCTCAGGTGACATAAAGCATGCAAAAAAGAACTTTCTGTCAGTTTTATTATTTCTAAAAAGGTTCCCCTTGAAAGAGAAGAGTGACCTTGCTCTGCTGAGCTGACATATGCCACTGAATTAATGGCTAAGCTTTGCTGTAGGGAAGCTTGCAGAAACATTACAACTCCAATGGCTGAGTTTGCTGTGAACATTAATCAGGGGAACCAACATGATGTATCAAACACTCATTTAAAAGTAATAAAAACTAACTCTCTTTATCCCCCCTCCCCCCTAAGTTTCTTAGAATTAGCTTATTGTTGGTCATTACCTGTTGTCAAGGTTAAGACTGCAGGACGGCAGTAAAACTTGTATAAGGGTTTTCTAAAGTTTGCTTACTCTTCAAAAAGCCAAATGACCTTTTGGGACGGTCAGATTTAACTGTGACTTAGAGGGGTTTTTTAATATTGTTTCCCTCTAGAAGGTTATTTGAAGGAACACCTTCCACTGGAAGCGTGCCTCTCCCTAGCGAGGAATGCAGAAGCTGCCTTTCATTCTCGGTGACTCCCTGGGAGCAGGACCAGCTCCCACGTCACGCATGAATGAAGCGTAAGGTATGCAAGGAGGCTCTCTGCCATTGAAATATCCCCTGTAAAGGATCTTGTAAGGCTGTGGTACAGCGGCTGAGCCAGAGGGGCTCTGATCAAAACACCGTCACCCCAGGCAGGAGTACTTTCTGCCTATCCCCTGCTGCGCTGCTGCAGGGTTGGCAGGCGAGCGTGCTGCAGTCGGCAGCTTCCCGGGGCTTGCTGAAAGGAACAGCAAAGCCCTTGGATGTGCTGTGTCCCCCAGCGCTGTCCTGTGCGTGGTCCATGTGTATAGCACACCAAGGCAGCAGGCTCCTTGTCACCACCTCTGCTCTGGCGTGGGGCATTCACGGGAGTTGCGTGCAGGAGATGCCCCTGCTTGAGGACACTACACCGGCTGCCCAGCTCCATGTGCGTGGGACAGGCAGGGGGCTGCCTTTAAAACTGAGCCCTTTTGGGACCGCACGCTTCTTGGCTCATCTTTGGGCATATATATTTTCATCTTCACTTAAAGCCTGTGCTGCAAACACACATGTGAGTAATTTCTCTCACACGAGAAATCCAGCCGAACCCCGCCGCAAGGTCGGGACCAAGATAGCACGCGGCATTAATAAAATTGTGCTGTATAAGTAAGCAGGGATAGGACTTAAATCGAAGCAAGTTGATTCATTTTTAAAATATGAAAATTCATCTCTGGTTCGGAGAGGAGAAAGTTTCAGGAGAGGAAAGATGTTGGTATTTAAGGGATTAAAGATCAAAGCCTGCAATGCCTGCGTAGCGTTTAACCAGTCTTTACTCAGACAATGCTCCCCTTTACTGCAGTCACGGCTCCGTGGAGGGTGGATTTCCAGGCTTGTCCCTCAATGTTTCTGCCCATGTGTAAATGAAGGGTAAAAAAGGATAGCAGAGAGGTAGAAGTGCACATCATCATGCCAAGTCCTTAACTGTCACTTTCATAGCTCCTCTGAGTTTGTCACACATCCTTAACCTTCTTTTAAAGCCATTTTCTTTTCATGGTTTTGTGTGCCACTGAAAGTCACTTTTAATTAAATGTCATATAAATAATAAAGTCTTAATTACATAATTATTGCAAATACCTGTGTGCGCACTCCCAGAATTGGACAGACTTCTAGAAGAGCACTTGGAGTGACTTTTCTCACTGGGAGCTGAGAGTGCTCTGCAGCAACTGGGAGGAACGATGGTGCTCAAAATTCAGGGTCAATGGGCATTTAAAGGAAAAGAAGTCAGATCCCACCCCCTTGCACATTTTGCAACACACAGTTTTAAAAAACTTTCTTGGCGTTAAGATCGATGTTTCTTAAATTTCTTCCTCATTTAGTTCTTCATAAACCTGTTTAATCAACACAGTGTCTTTTTTGCCAGAATAAATTGCCTTTTTGCTCAGACTTCCTGCGCGGCTTGCCTCTTCCTGAGGAAGACTCACAGACCTTGCAAACCACCTTGCCCTCATTTAACTTCATGAACAGCAGCTTCCCCCTTGCTCTCAGCTGCCTCGGTGCCTGTCTTGCGTGAGTCGCCCTTTGAAAACACTCGAGATCTGAGTTTCTAGTGGAAACTCTGACGTGCGGACTGGGTTATCGGGAGCTCCGTGCTCTGTGTCAGCGTCGGTTCAGGCCTGAGAGTCCGAGGCTGGTACCAGATAGCGGTACTGATAAAACAGCCGCTCAGTGTTTACTCTGGAGAGCGAAGTTTGTTGACCTGGAGGAGTGTTAAGGATGATTAACTCATTATTTTTTACAGCTCTTCTTTTCCAGCCGTTTTCCTCCGTTAAAATCAGGGTGTTTGCTCTCATTCTTCGTGCTAGCACTTTTGTTCAAAGACCGCTTTGCTCCTCTCTCTCCCCACCTCCACGCAGTTACTGAATACCAGACCACGATAACAACTAGCCTTTTATAGAGTCATTTTTAAGCCAGTTAAAAATGCCATTTCAGTAGATTGCCCTATTGAGTTAGCAAGAACAAGCTGTATCTTTTTTATTGCTTTTGACTGGCAAAGCACAAGGTTTAGGCCGTGTTTCGTGTGGGCTATAAAGTTACATTAATAGCACGGTTAGTGGTCAGAAGTTCTATATGTGCAACTAATGTGTAAATAGGAAAAATACCCTGAGGTAGGGAGGTCACGTTGTCTTCTTCTTTTTTTTTTTCTTTTTTTTTTTTTACTTCTGTATTACTCTTTGGTAAGTTACTGAATCTTATAAGCAAATTCTCATTCTTTATACAGAAGTGAGGGTTTTTTGGTTTTTTGTTTTGTTTTTTTCACTGAGCATCAAAAAAGCTAAAAATTGCTACCTTGTCTTCTGGGAAAGTAGGAGACCATTTCTTTGATTATCTATGCATGAAGATAAGCTAGCAGGGTGTCAATATTCAACCCTACTTTGGTTACTCTTAATTTCATTCTCAGAGTAGTCTCCTCCCTCTGAAAGGACTAGGAGCATTAGAGAATAGAAGAAATGAATCAAATCTTGGGCTCCGTTTATCTACATTGATCAAAGCAGCAAGCACAGACTGTCCTCTTGGGAGCTGCTGTGGCTTCTTGCAGGCAGAGAGGGAAGAATACAAGTGTCTGTGGCAAGCGAGGAAATTGGGCAACATGCTGAGCTCCTTTTTTGTTACTTTCGGGGACTGCATTTGCCCCTATACAGCTTACATGGTCTGGGTAGTCTAAGGATGAATGGAAGCTAAAAATGAAAACGCACAGAGGAATTTGAAGAGATGTACTTGTGTGAGAGGGTCAGTACAAAGCCATTGCGTCACGCTGGACTTAAAAGCTACTTTGAATAGGACTCGAAGCAAAACATAATGGGCCAGAATTTCTCACAGCGGGGAACCAGATCTCTCAGCAGTGTGAATTGTCCAAAGGAAAATATGAGATAATATCACCCGTAATGATTATTTAGCAAGATAACTGCCGTCAGTTTTGGCTCAAAGGTTGTCTTTAGACACGAAGAAGCTCTGACTAGTTTATCATAAGAACTAACTGACTTTTCCTATGACATGCCCTACAAGCGAAGGGTGTTTTATAACAGAAAGATATGGATTGCAGAATCTCTTCTTGTTGCTTTTCTATTTGTATATCATACTATTTTCTGGGGAAAATGATAGGCTATTTACAGACAAGACAGATCACCAACTGCAGAATATCCAAATTAAAATAAACAGCAATTACATAGCACTTACGCCTTTAAAATTATTATTTAAAGTTCCTGGATTTAAGGGAATTGAAGATATAGGAAAAGATGGAAGAAGGATTTAAAATGCTGAAAAATATCTTTGATAGTTTCTGTTGTGCTAATTTGGTATACCTAAAGGGAAGGGATGAAAGTTAATGCATTGATTTGTAGAAATTATTTGATTGGTCCTTGTTTGGGGAAAAACCAAGTGTTTCTCACCCACCCTTGCGTCCATTAGATTTTACTGAGCGAATTCATATTTGTTTAACGTATCCGTTGGTAGCTCTCGCATGAATCCAGCCAGAAAAATCACTTAACTTTATAGGAAGTAGAATCCTGGTATCAAAAATCAATAGCATATTTTCTCCTAGTAGCTTTGCATTTACTTTAAAAGCTTCCCTTCACCTGAAAAATAAGACCTGTCCGTATCTTCACGAAGTAGGTGTTCCCTGACACTAATGTAGTGACTGACACTACTGAAAGTAATAGTCCTGTTCCCTTTGCAGCCCAGAGCTCCTAAATCTGCTTTTTGTTATCAGTATAATGGGGTTGAATATATTTTTAAAAGGTGGTAGCTATTGATTACTTAATGGAAAAAGTTAGTATAGAGAATTGCTGAAGCAGCCCTATTTAGTGCTCTCCAGTGCAACAAGACCATTATCTAGAATAGTGGAAATCATCCTGTAACCCTTATTAATATTTAATAGGGATGAAGCAACATTGAAGTACACTACAAAATAGCCCAAGGCTTCTGCACATGTAGGATATAAGGCTGTTTCAAGGGTCAAAAAAGAATAACTGATTTCGCTGTGTTCAAGCTGTTTGTAGGTAAGACCAACTATAAACAATGTTTTTCCTCTTGTTCCTTTTAAAGTATTTGCAGCACATCTGCACTTTAATATGCAGTTATTCCTGCTAGACATCTTGAAGTGATTGAATGCAACAGAAAGGTCAGTGTATGTTTAGAGATCGCTGTGTGAGACTATTTTATACTTTCCCAATATTGCTGTGAATCCCAGCCTCCCTCTTTCTATCCCTCCCGCTCCGTGCTGCAGGGCACATTTGGCTGGGTTGACAAGCCAGTGAAAGGTGTTAATCCTGTCTAATAGAACCATAATCCTTGGGGCTGTGTTTTTATATCATACTATTGAGCTAACCCCTTGTCACAGGATACTGTTCATCTACTTAATAGCAAAGTTCTTGATGAGAATTTTAGATAAAATTTAAGTGTAAAATGCAAATTGTCCTTTTTGGTTTCACAGGGTAAAAAACAAACAAATAAACCACAATGTTTAGCCAACAGAGATTTTCTCAGAGATTACAAACAATGAAGACGAGAGCTGTGTGATTTTTTCTTTTTCTTTTATTTTTTTCCCCTCAGTGGATAGTAAATGTCATTTTACATATCCAAAAATATTCACAAATCTGGGTCAACTTCTTCAGATAACCTTTGGCTGGAAATATTTTTCAGGTTAGATGTGCCCAGAAATGTAGTGAAAAAAAAATATGCTATTTCTTTTTCTCTTAAGCTAAAGTGTTTAGAACATGGACCTAAAATGTGGGTGCACTTTCCTCTTACACCTGGATGTGCTCAAGAGTGTCCCGTTGCTATGTTCATATATTTATTTATTTTTTGGAGGAGGGAAGCTGGTTGATAAATAAGTGTGGGAAAACAGGGAAATGAAATAGCAAGGAGCTTTTATTTTCGGTTGTATTTCAGGGGATGCTGATTTTCTTCTTCTCAAATGGAGACTTTAAGACAAAGTATTTTCACATGGTTTCCTGTAGCTTTTCTCTGTCGTATTCCACCCGCCTCCCATTTTCCCCCCTCCCCCCTCCATCCCACAAACTCTTTTTAGTTTAAAAGTGACTGCATGTAAGAGATAAAGGAGCTAATATGGATAGCAACCCTTTGATTTATGAGCAGGGAGAGACTAAAATGAGGTCCTTCCTGTATTGAAACACCCAGGGGAGGTATGTGTGCTCCAGGTAGATGGTATCATTTTGATGAACTCCTTCTTTAAGATCGCGGTGGAGACGCCTGGATGCCACCTTGCCACCCTGTGTGGCATCAGGAGCCTGACACTGCTACTGATGAGTGCCACAGAGGACTGACCACTGCCAGGAGAGGAGGGTGTAAGGAGACTGAGCAGCAGATAGCGGCTTGGTAGCTGTGGGCAGAACAGATATGGAGATAGATCAGCGCTCAGAAATTTGCCAGAAGCTGAAATCATTACTTCGGTCTCAGCTCAAACAGGTCTTTGGTTTTCCAGAGGATGGCACTCCTGCAGCATTCCTAACCCTGCCACTGGGGTAGGGAACTGGAGGATTGGCACAGCAAAGGTTGTGTTCCCTGCAGCGCTCGGTGCTCAGGCAATTCTGTTCCTCTTCCCATCACTGAGAGATTTCTCCTTAGCTTCTATGGAAGCAAGTTCATGCTGCCATTAAGTGTATTGGCAATGCGAAGGCAGGCAATGGGATCAGCTATTAAGCCAGTCCTTTTCTTCCCCTTTTAGTTGCCCAAAGGATGGTGTACCTCAATTGCCTCTGAGGCGATCTCTTGAGAACTCTTACCTGGCAGAGAAGATTGGAAAGCTGTAATGGTAGAGCAAAGCCAGGAGCTCACAGGCCCTTTTAACACTTGTGGCATTCCTGGATGGAGAGTGAAAGGAGGTAGCTGGAGATGCCAGGGGCAGGGGACACGATGGGTGCTTTAGAAACCTGGGGGGAGATGAAAAAGATGGCTCTTGTGGCTAGGGATGGGGGAAGAAATCAATGAAGTAAGGAACTGGTTTGGCTGAAATCATGACGGCAAGGTAAGTGGATGAATAAATACAGGAAAACCTGTAGCCAGGTAGTCTGAAATCACTTATTAAATCATTCAGGACATTTGTCCTTTTTTTTTTTTTGTGGCTTGCTGTTTAGTTCAGTGCTTTTTTCCCTCCAGTGGGGATTTTGAATACACAGAAATATCCTGAGATGGTATTGCATAGTACTTAATAGTAAACCCTACTCAAGAACTCTGGTACTGCATTAGAAGACTTTCAATTAGTATGGAGGAGTTAAAAATTTTAAAAGAAGAAGCTGTTCTGTACTTAGTTTTGAATATTGGTGAAGATATAACAATTAGAGACTGTAGAGTGGATAAATGTCCAAATTCTGGCTGTTATTAGGGCCACACTTAAAGGGGCTTCTGACTTGTCTTCAATGCCAATTTTATGCAATTTGCCACCACGGGCAGTGCAGCATCAGACCACTCTGCCTGGGTATGTCTGGCAGGTATTTCTGTGTGACCTCTCTCGCAGAAATTCGCTGCGCCACCTCCCTCTTTTCCATGTCACTTAGCCACATGACAAAGGGTGAACATTAGAAGGGAGTAGAAGCAGTCCGTTCATGGGCTCTTAATGCACAGCTCAGGTGATGCAGCCTTTCTTATATTAAGCAAAACTGTGGCACAGGGAAAAATTTTACCTGTTTATTCTTAAAAATAAGATCTTTTAATTGGAGGATTAGAAAGTAAAACACGAGGCCTGCCTAATTATTCTGTTACTTACTCCCTCTGCAATGTGTGGACTTTGGACAATATGTATTCATAATGCTCTGTGGTCCTTGCTGATTCCTGTTGGTAAAGAACCTTAAACACTGTCCCCAGCTCTGAAAGTAAACTGTATAATTTGCCACATTTTACACCAACTCTATAGCTTGTATAATATTTATGGAAACACCTTTTTTTTCTCACAGATAGCAATTTTACCTAGAAGTAACTCTGTGTATAAGTAATGTGAAACTGATGTAGAAGAACTCAGAATCATATCCATAGTGTTTGAAGTAGTATTGTTTCTCTTATTCATTTTTCTGCTTCTGGCTGTACAGTCACGATTTTTCCCCCTATAGTCACCTCCTAGTTTGTTTCCAGCTGGATGTAGCAGTTCATGGTCCACTGATCTGGGAGGAATTTTTAACAAACGGGTGACTTGACAGTTGTATTTAAGTCTTAATAACAGAACAAAACACCACCAGTGAGTCAAAGTTTGTCTTCTCTTTTTTTTACAGCGCACAAGCAGCTTTGGAAGCTTTGACCGTTTCAGGCATCACTCGGTATCGAAGACAGATGATTCAGCTGAGGTCTGTATAACACAAAGTCTTACTTTCTTCAGTTCACTTTCCCACAACAGTTATGCAAAAACATTGGGAAACTATTGTGTAAATTTTACACGGGTGAGAACTTTGCTTGCGTACCTGAATCTGTCTGGGGGATTGACTCCTTGCCAAAATGAACAAGAGAAAGACACCTAAACTTTGGTACTTTGATGTGAAGATTAGAAACAATTTTTCAAGAAGACAGAAGTGCACTTCGTGTTGGTGCATGCCCAAAGTAAACCAGCATGTATATGCAACCCACAGATGTGTCATTTTCTTTTTCAAGAACTCTGCAAAAATCCCCTCAATTCCTATTTGGATTAAGGACAATAAACAATGGGAAACAACATTGTATAGTATAAAATATATTTTCCTTCTGCCATTCATACATACAGTGGTGTGCTGCAAATCTCTTTAGGTACACGATTCCCCAGGAAAATGGATATGACAGACGTTTGTTATCCTAACAGCACTGTTGTCCTTAATATTTTCCTGTAATTCCTATTCCACTACACTGAATCTCATTCTCATGGTGAATTGTTGTTCACTTTTTTATTTCAAATCAGATATCTGAGCTGGAGACTATAAGCGATGTTGGAGAAGCAGTACAAACTAAAGCAGCAAATAATGGAGGAAGATTGGGTAAGAAGATGAGAGCCATTTCCCTTACCATGAAGAAAAAGATGGGTAAAAAGTACATCAAGGCACTCTCTGAGGAGATGGTAAATACAGCTTAAAAATTTCATGTTTGATGTGTGTGTGAAGTAAAAATGTTATGTGCATTTTTCCTGTCCATGTTTAATTGTCTTCAGTTATGACAATCCATAAAACCATGGTAACACATACTGAATTAAAACAGCTTTTGATACGTACCCTTTCTCTACAGTATCACACAGTAAGGGCTGAAAATAAACATAGGATTTTTACATCATTTGCTTTTGCTTCTTCAAGGAGCATTTGTATAAGCACCCCAAAAAAATCTCCTGATGTGGACCGAAGGGAGTATCAGATGAACCCCATTGGCAGGCTGATACTCAACCTGTAAAAAGTGCTTCATTAGAAGAACTTAACTTTCAATACTCGAATTATTTCCAAAGTCAATTTTGTAGAGGTCAGCCAGGATCCTAGAGCATGACAACTCATATGCCTTATCTGCTTTTACCTTATCTAATCTTAGTCAACCTATCTTTATTAAACATAAAAAACATATAATTTTTCAGACACTGCAAACTCTGTTTTCTCAATATGTTGTGTCAGTGAGTTCCAAATTTTAAAAAACATAAGGAAAAAGGACTTGTCATATTTAAGCATCCTATCTCACATATGTGACAATATCAAATAAGAAGGGAAAATAAATAAGAAACTTCACAAGTAGAAAATAGTGTTTCAGAGAATACCTTTAGACATTTTTTGGAGGTCAAAGACAAGGATTCCTATTTCATTAGTTTAGTTTGCATTTTTTGCTAAAATTCAAGAGGCTGTAATCCATGATTCTTATATTAGAAGAAACAAATCAGATTTACAGCATCTACCTTCCGCACATTTACAGCAACAATTCACATGGCAGAAATTCAATGAATTATCTGGTTGGACACACATGTAGCATGATCTTCATTCCTGCAGGAGAAGATGGCAATCAATACCAGCCCACTGATTAATCCACGGGTTATGCTGCTGACCTCTGTAACAAGCACTGTCCTTGTTAAAAAATGCTATAGTCTTCCATTTCAATGCTATGCTTTATACGTACCTGTATGGGTCCCTACTTCATACGTGCACTGATATCTTTGCTTGGTTTCGTCAGCCAACTGATGAATAATTAGTATTTCCCCAAATATAACGTAACATCCTAAGTACTTCACGATGTTTCAGTTGCATCAGGATATCATGCACATTGACAACACGATGAAAGCTGCTGAAGAAATTCCTTCTTTTGAAATCTCATCATTACTTCATTTAGTTGTTACATCGTCCCTCACTTATCTGTGGCTGAAATATGGAATTTACTGTTTTGAATACTCTGTGATTCCTGAGGTGTGGTTTAACGTTACAATCTCAAGGGGCCAATTTCATACACCATTAGATTTTGTGAGAGAAACATGCCTCTCTTAATTCTGAAATGCACTGGATTTTGATGCCAATGTGTAGGTTGGGCAATGTGGTGAGCATGGTGACGGAACACACCGATGTCGTACATGTGTGCAAGCTGTCTCCTGAAAGTTCTTGCTGGGGTGCCAGCCTGCCACCAAGTGCCCACGATTTTCAGACATTCAGTGCAAAACACAGCTGTGTCAGCTAGCACTTCACCAAGCTTTCAGAATTAAACTTTATATTTCCTCCTCTGGGACAATAAGAAAAAACACCTTATCTGTCCTGTGCGAATTTCCTGTTACAAGCCTTTGTGGATGCTGTAGTCATGGTATATTGCAGTCTTCTGAGATGGAGAATTACTTTAGCTGCTTGAGCAGGAGTGGAATGGAGTGAGTAGGGCAGTGAGGAGATTTATCCAAGTCGGGCAGGGGATTTATCCAAGATCATAAAGTCCTAGGGGTGGTGCCAGGCATCCTTAGTACCAGGCATCAACTTCTAAGATGCTTTCTCTCATGGAGTGGCTCTTAGTCAAGTGTAATGATGAGTAAATCTCCAATGATGATTTAAAAGAAAAAAGCCACATAAATGTCTTGGTGGTTAACATCTGATTTTTTTGTGTTAAAGAATGAAGAAGGAAAAGATGACAGTGATCCTGGCGGTGGTATACACACTGAGAAGGTGTCCCTGAAAGCCAGTGACTCTATGGAAAGTCTCTATAGCCTGAATAGTGGCCAGAGCTCATCTAGTAAGTACCAGATATCCATACTTCTTATTCAGTCACTCGATCAATATTGTTATTGTTTAAGTCTGATGTATCAGAGCTGGTGATCAAAAATGTGATAGCAGAGAGCTCTTCAGTCTGGCGGACAAAGGTGTAATTTGATTAAATGGGTGGCAGCTCAGGTAGATATACCTCTCATCAGAAATAAGCTGAGTGTTTTTAAGACTGGAAATATTAACTGAAGTAAAATAATCACATACATTATAGGGGATGTTGCTGGTATATATGCCATAAGTATCTTTGGGGGTTATCACTGCTATCATGCTGGCACCCATAGGGCTGCATTCACTGGGTACAGCCACACAAGCATCCTCTCTGGGGGGCAGCGATTGTGAGTTCATACATCGCCCTTTAGATGTGAGGCAGACAAAGTGCGAGGTCTCCCTGAGGTGATGGGTGATGGGGGCCTGACCTGGGGCCTTCAGGTCACGATGCAGAGAGACACAGTCTGCTTCTCCACAAACCCACTGAAAGCCCTCCCGCAACAGGGTAGTCTCGGTCAGAGAGCAGGTGAATCTCTGATGAGAAGTGGAGTTTGCCTCCACCTCTCCATCTGTTGCTGTGCTGTGGACATTTGCTGGGTAGCAGGCCACAGCTGTCCATGGTGACGTTGCTGTGCCATCACCACAGGCACCACGTGAGCCCTAAGTGGGGAGTCGAGATGCAGTCCAGATCATTTGCAGTCAGAAGTTAATCTGGCCCTGAGATGGAGCTATGCACTTAAGCAATCACCTCAAACAAAACCATTTTTATGATCATTTTCTATGATGTGATTTGTGAAAATTGTATATGGGAGTTTACTTCCAACACACTGCTGCTCTTATCTAAAAACATATTTGGATGGGATATTGCAGAGCTTGCTCAAATTTGCTTGAATTACTCTGCCGATATTTTATTGCTCAACTTGGATAAAATGACAGGCAGAAATGTTGATAAGATTAAAATATCCCTCTGCAATGCAGGTTCCTTTGATGTTTCAGCTAGCTCTGTAATGAAATAAAATAACTTCTACAGTACTTGTTTTCATTTCTCTGAATAAACAGGAGAAGTTCAGCAGAATTAATTCCCTAAATTGCACTTTTAGAGTACATTTTATTAATCTGCAGAGGTAATATTTCAAAAAGTCTGTGAGCAAAATGTGTAGTCTATTAGTATCATCACCAGAAAAAGATTACTGTAGGGAAGATGTTAATGAAAGATCTCCTACCTACTTTCCTCAGTCTCTCACCGTATGCTTTTTATTAAATGTATTTTTCCTGGAATGTGTCAAAACCACACAGAGTACACTCTTTCTCTAATTCTGTACTTTTGAATGCTTTCCTCTTGGCTGCTGTGCAGAATTGCATGTTTGGGCATTTGGTGCAGGAGTTCTCTCAACTTGACTCTCTTTAAGGTGGGGTGACCAGCTGCTCAGATGGAACAAGCAACAGGGACAGCCTCCGGTTTGACGACGAGGTCCCTTACAGTGGGCCCTTCTGTGGCCGAGCCAAAGTTCACACCGACTTCACACCAAGTCCTTATGACACCGACTCTCTGAAAATCAAGGTATGACAACCACCAGGATTTCCTCTTTTCCAGTGAGAATGCCAGGGGGACATTTCTTACATGTAAAGAATATGTTTATTAATGCATTTTTAACTGTTCAGCATACGCAACACTCTAAAAGCAAGACCACTCCCATTTTGCAATGCTTCTCTAAGAACTTAGTTCAGACAATGCTGCAAAGCCAACTGCTGCTAAAGGCTTTTTTAAGACATAGACTCCAGATAGGAATCTCATCTTGGTATCTAACTGGATACCACAGCTTTCCTCAGTAAAATACATTTTACTTCCCATGTACTAGGTCTGGAGTAAGAAAAACTTGAGTCTCATGGGATGTGAAGTTGCCTCCCCAGCTTTTTCAGTCACAACTAGGATATATCATCAGCTCAGTGGCACCCATTGCCTTTAACGAAACAGTTCGCATTCCCATTAAGCTTTCCTTTAAGCGTACCTCTGAACTATGAATCTCTGGCCCTGACAACATGGCAGTGCTGTGTAGTCTCACAACTGTGTAAGTGAGAAAAAGCAGCTCCAGAGATGGGCCCAGTTGAACATTGCTAAAAAAGCCCAGCCCTTTTCTTCTCCTTCCACGCACAGATACATTCAATATCATCACCCTTCAGACTGCTCTTGTCTGTAATCTGGACTTCTTTCTTTTCCTTCCTTGTAAACACTTTCATATCCAGATTATATTCACACTTCAGCATCTTTTCCTTCACAGCCTCTTCTTCTTGTCAAAATCCTCATCTGTGACTTGCTGCAGTCTCCCCCTCCTCCTGCCTTATATACACGCCAGCCGTTGCTCTGCCAGTACTTGCAGTCTTTGCCACTTGCCCTCCACTTCCACCCATGCCCAGGGCATTTATTTCTGTTTAGCTGGTGAGGAAGTGGCAAATGTCTGCTGGCTCAAATGGTTTCCTTTTTTAGTCACTGGCTGGTGTATTTTAGAATTATAAACTAATATTTAGGGTTGAAATCCCCTAAACTTATCTCACAAAATTTCAGTGAGATAAGTGAATCTGAATTCAAAGTCTGTCTGCAGCTTGGCTTAGAGCCACTGCCTAATCCTGATCTGCATCCACATCTGAAGTTCCTGAGCCTCCCTGAGTGTGTAAAATAATATGTGTGCTTATAGACCTTTAAACAAGTGTTTGTTTAGTTTCCATTTCAAACATGCTTGTAGCTCTGAGCTCCATATGCTAACAAAACCAGGTCACTGGAACAGAGTGGATTTCATACTTGGGTTTGTACCAAAACTAGGGTGACTGCTTTACTTACTCTCAGTTTCTTGACCAGACCTGAAAAGATTTGAAATTCTTGGACTTGTTAATAGATATTTTAACAAAATGAGTTTGATTTTTAAGTTTGTAACAGAATGCCAAATGAAGTCTGTACATGGGGACTTACCGGTCAACTCTTTAAAGACTTTCAACTTGTTTGTAAGTTCTGGGGTACCTGCCCAGAAAACAGGACTCAATTCTGAGGTCATGGGAGCAAGTTGTGTGACTTACAAGGGAGCCTTTTGACTACAAGAATTACTCAGAGTGACTGTTTTGCTGAGCTGAGACCCTGGTTCCCACGGTGTGACTGTGAACACCTTTGCCAAAAAGCACCTCTTGAAGTTGCTGTGTTGTCATTCTTTTTTGCACTCATGGTTGCAATTGCATACACAAGTGTGGAGAGCTGAAGACTTTAGGTCTGTCTGCTAAGGCACCTTCCAATATTTTCTCAGTCAATTGTGTTAATAGTGGGAAAATTTGTCAGTCTTTTGGGAAGGACTGACAGGAAGATATGAAGGGAGTTAAATGTTCTTTATCACTTTTGAGAAATGTAGGCAGTGTTCTTTACTGTAAAATGGGTAAGAGTCCGCCTTTCACATAGCTCAGCTATCAGATTTTGAAGATCCTTGAGATGCTGGATAATAAGATTATTATGTAAATAGTTTGGCATATATTTGGAAAATAACCTCACAGTGTTCCTTTGCTTTTTGCCAAAGCTATGCCACTACTCATAGCAAAAGTTGATTGCTGATGCAACCCTATCGCCTTTCAGGGACCAAGGGGAGCACAAAAAAGGTGAAAAGTGTTGCTTATGTTGGTTTTGTTCCATAGAGGAAAAGCTACATATACAAATAAGATGTGTAAGCAGTGGTGTCCTTTTTTTTTTATTGTTCTAGAAAGGAGACATTATAGATATCATCTGTAAAACCCCCATGGGCATATGGACAGGCATGTTGAACAACAAAGTAGGAAACTTCAAGTTCATTTATGTGGATATTATCTTGGAAGAGGAAGCTGCACCCAGAAAGATAAAGCCACACAGAGGAAGCAAAAGGACCAAGCCTAAAACATTGCAAGAGCTCCTGGATTGTGTCCACCTGCAGGTCAGCCAATGCATTTCCCAGCTGTATTTTAAATTTTCATTTCTGTGTGCCCGGGTTTTGATGTCATTTACAGGCACAAGTAGAGAGGCAGATTTCAGCAGTGTTGAAGTCAGCAAAGCAACTTCGTGTCTGTCTTTTATCTGATGTGAGTGGTTTATAGAGCTGCGTTTTACCACATCATTTGGTTAGGCTAAGAGACTCCATGCAAAGAGGCACGATGGTGACCTGTGAAGCCACCGTAACCTGACTGTGATTGTGTGCCTAAGAGCAGGAGGTGTGTGACTGTGGACACCTCAGGGACAGGACTGCAGTCTGACCCCAGTGACAACATTTAGAATTTGGGGTTTTAATTTCTTGTGATCTTTAGGGAGCAGTAGTCTTTTTGCACTATGCTCGTATTTTTCCTCTCTCCCTCTGTGCAACCCTAGTTCTTCACTGAGTGTCAAAGCATAATTAGGTCATGATTTACAGGCCACATTTTTAATAACAGTTATTGCTTTTGTGCTGATGCAAACACTCCTCTCCCTGGAGTACACACAAGGTTTCATACAGTGTCAACACACAGCTCAGGGGGGACCGTGTGTGACACAGCACAGTTGAGGGCTCTCTCAGCTTCTCGCCCTCCTATATTCAAGGACTCCTTCTGTGCACAGGCAGAGCATACCCTACCTCAGAAGCCCTCCTGGACCCAGCATGAGAGGTACTCTATGGGGTGACCCACTAAAGTCTAGAAGCTCTGCAGATTCAGTCATTCCTGGCAGAGTTCTGTCCTGGTCCAGTTTGCTGCCATACTCTGTTAGACAACTCAGCAACAGATGCCGGGACAGTCAAGAGAACCCCAAGACATCTCTGCCTCTGTCCTCTCTTGCTCTCCAACTCTGGTTTGGTGCCAAAGGCAGGTTGATTAGACTTGGAGCATGGATGCCATTTCAACCTGACAAAAAAGTATGAGAGAAATTGTGCCTATTCCTCTTTTAAACAAAATGCTTGTTTACATGAAAGGTTTTTCTTGTTTCTTTTTGTAGGAATATGCCTCAACCCTCTTGTTAAATGGCTATGAAACTCTAGAGGATTTAAAGGATCTACAGGAGAGCCACCTGATTGAATTAAATATTTCAAACCCAGAAGACAGGGCAAGATTGTTATCAGCAATTGAAAACTTACAGGATTATGACAGTAAGTGTTTAAGCTTCATTAAGAGTCATGTGCAAGTTTTAATTGAAGAAACACATTTAAAGAAATAGTGATTCCCCACTGATCTATTAAATCACTTTTTCTGTTAAATATGAAACATGGAGTCAGATGGTTTTCTTATTTGTTCAGACAGCAACCTGTACATTTCTTCTAGATATGTACATGATTACTATACTAGTAATGCATGAATGATTCATTCTATGAATGATTTAAATTTTCTCATTTATAGGTCCTAAACTAGAGATTTGTAGCAACTATTGCTTAAGATCAACTCTGTTTATGGTTGGGGAACCAACCCCTAGAGAGGACAAGTGACTTCCTAAAAGTCACAAGGTCTGTGCAAGAGCAGAAAATAGAACCTCCCAAATTCTGCAGTAGTATCTTAACCAAAATAGAGCTTATTTCAAATTGCTAAAGAATTTTCTATATTTTTTTAAACGACGTTCTGCAGAAGAATACAGCTTTTCCTTCACTCAATCCCACACTTAAATCCTTATCCAAATCAGTTTCATTTGTAGGAAGGTTTTGTTAAAAAACAAAACAAAACAAAACAAAACAAACAAACAAACAAAAAACCCACAAAAAACCTGCCCAAAACCAACCAACAAAAATCTAATAGCTGGTTTGCTTTCTTCTCTCAAAATGAATCTCACACATGCTTCCAGTGAGCTTCTGAAAGTTGATCATATGATGTGTGTATATGTATAGCTATTGGTCACCATTATGTTTTCTTCACTTCTTCTTTTCACTGGGAGTGAAAAACTAGGATACAGAACAGAAAATACTGTTCTCATGATATTTTCACGATAGTTCTAGCCTGACTTCTAATTTTAAATAATTTATGTCAAGTTCCTGGAAACTTCAGATAAGCATCTACTTAATTAGACACTTAATTAGCCAAAACAGGAGATGTTTTTCTCTTCATTAATATTTGTGTGCACTCCCCATCTATCCTGAGCAGTCTTTTCATCAGAAGTGCACTCGCAACTGAGAAGCATCTGAAAGAAAGAAAAGGAGGCCTGGAAAAGCAATGACTTCCTGGGATATTTTCATATCAATTCTTGTCAGCTGTCCGCTTTTTCTGTCCTCAATAGATAGGTTGGTTTCCATTTCTCACTCAATACATAGACATACCTGCATGTGCATGTATACCTTATGTGCATCAATACATAAATCTCTCTGGGTTTTTAAGAATGCCTTTTGCTACCTTCTCCATTCAGCTTTCCCTGCAGATGCTCTTTAATCTCCTTCTTCATACCTTTGCTGACCTATTTTTTTGAGTATTCATTTGGGCTTTTTTGGGACCCTATTTGTACATGCAGTCTTTGCTGTTCTTAGTCAGTGTCCAGGGAAAGGTAAGATTCATGCAAACATGTTGGAGAGGCATTTAAAGGGTTTTCTTTGCCCACCAGAATCACCACTTCTTTCTGGTCTATGGCTTTGTGAGATGACAGGCTACAAAAGGACGATTGAAAGGCTGCTATGAAGAAGAAGTGATTGAAAGAGTCAATCCAGGGAAAAAAGTGTTATGTTTTCCAAGAATCGCATCGAAGGGATCTAGCTGGAAATAATCTGAAAATACATTCATTTTCCTAGTTTTCCCTTAAAATGAGAATATGTATACTTGTGTGAACTTTTTGATAACCTTGCTGCACCTTCTGCAGCTTTTTTTGTGTATGTTTTTCTATACCAATATTTAACACTAAAAAAAATAATGAAAAATGCTAGCTTGTAATTTTGCAGAGTTTTGCATCAGTGTGAGAAACAAAACCAAAACATATGGTTTTTAACAGACCACACGAGTGTCAAACTATTCTAGAGTAGTGAGGATATGGTTTACTATTTATGTTCCTCATGTAACAAAAGCATAGTAAGTGGCCTTAGACACCTAACCTTTTTAGAAGATGACATCAGGTTTTTCTTTTTCTGAAGGTGTCCTAACATTTAATATTCTGCATACTTCTGTGCAAGGATCAAATTTAAGAAGGTCCTTACCTATCCCATACAATGAAAATTAATAAATTTACTTTAATTATCTAAATAGGGTTCTTCCTAATTGGCAGCATAGGACTAAGTCACTTCTCCAGGCAAAACAGTGTCCCTGATGTTACCTGGGTGGTAGTTTAATAGTTTAAATTCTTGTAATGGTTCTGGAAATAATAACATTAAATCTTATGAAGTGGCCCATGTTTCAAAATCAGTAATGACACTGTAGTGTCAGATCAAGAGTTGAAATTAATATTTGCTTCCCATGCACTTTAGATAGGTATTTATTCATATTGAATAAAATAATATTCCAAGAATTTATGAATACTTACAGGGACGAGAACCAAGACATCTTTATATACCATACCAGCTATAAGCATTCATTTAAGTCTAATTGAGTTTCATAAGATTCATGTATATTTTAAGGCAAGCCACACATAAATAATTTTCCTGGTTTGGGATACTGTATTGAATGAGGACTGAACCATAAATCAAATCCTTGCCTTATCTGGTTGCCAAAGGTTCATATCATCTGACACGTGACTGGTAGTGACAGAACAGAATTTAACAACTTGCTCTCAAAAGGAAGATACTAAAGACTAAAATTGATAGAAGCCATCTGTTAAGTTGTTATAACGAAAGACGGGGAGTCAAGATGATCTTGGGGATAAGCTCAGCATGAGTCTGACTTCATCTGAATCATTTGACCTCTTTGTCCTTCTGTCAATCTGATTGGAAAATTGGGTTGGAAGAGCTGGGTGCTACTGTGAAAGTGAATTTTGCATCTGAACTGAACTTTCCTAGGTCAATATTTTTTTTTTCTAAATGGGCATGACTCAGTCCAGCATAAACGATTTTTTAATTAAAATTGATTTTCTGCATTGCTTAGAAGTGAGCAGCATAATTACCCACAACTACAAGGTAATCTGTTTACTGGCCAAGAGTATTCTAGATATAAGTTCAGCAATCTTCCAGGTAAAAGTTCACGGTTTTTATAAGCTTTGTGAAAAAATATATTAAGGTCATAGACCGTATTTACTGTTCTAAGCCTGCCTTTCTCATAGAGCTTGGAAGATTTTCATGTCTTTACATTACATTTGTGCTTCCATGAAGCATGTGTTTGATTAATGGATGGAGTCTCAGTTATGGTCCAGAGTTGAAATGCCAGGGTTTCTGAGTTTCTGTGACTCTGCTATTATTCAGAACAGCCAAGCGTGCTAGAACATAGCCTCATTTTACTAGAGTCTACTATAAATGTAGTAAAACAAGATTTAATATTTCTGTAATGCGATACCTGATACTGTGAAATGTCCAGATGTTTTTACAGGGCTTTTAATTTCTTTTTCTTTCCTTGGCTTTTTCTTGACATATATTGTATGTTATACTAAGTGATTTCTTCATGCCACGTACTTCTGACTATATAATTCATGTTGCAGAATAAACAGTTATTGAGTTTTCTAACCAAAAGACCTGCAGCAATAGTTTCTGCATTATATGCTCCTTAAAGCCATCCAAAATGTAGGATTTCTGGCAGTGAGAATATTTTCATTTTACATTTGACTTAGACATGAATGAATTTGAATGGAAAAACTTTGCTTATCTCATACCAGGAATTAAAACATAAGTTTTATTTAGCAAATGCTACCACATAGTGGATTTTAAGCAGATTTTGCTTCCTGGCACTGCACTATCTTCTTTCCACCTTTCCTGGAAGTCCAGGCCCAAATTCACCATCTTCAAGTATTTTGGGTAGCAAGGCTACCCTAGAACTGCAAGGTCTTGTAAGCTGCTCATGACCTTCTTACCCTGCAGTTCTCTTTTTAGATTTTCAGTAAGTTGATCAGACCGATATATTTGAGACAAAATGGCTGGTTTCCATGAATTCATGGCTGGGGAGGAAAAAAAAGCTCTTTTTCATCAAGTATTTCTTAATAGCTCTCCATTCTTCTCCCAGATGGCTTCTAGACAGGAGATGGATGTCTGTGCTTTTGTAGGATGCTATTTTTAAAGTGAAGCAGTTGTTGGATAGTTAATGACTAACGTAATAAAAGAAGTTTGGAACCTTTTTCTTGACTTCTTCCCAGGACACAGGTTTTTTGTGTGTGCAAAACAACCTCGATTCTCTTCTCATTGAGATGATGTAAATCAAGAGGTTAATTCCTGAAGTCCAGTGGGTTACATTATTCCGAAGCTATTCTGGGTTAAAGAAAAATTAAACTTCACTGGATATGTGCATACAGTTCATTTTATAGAAAAAAAAAAAAAAGGGTGCATATGTGCAATTTGGGAGATAATATTTCAAGCTTATCTCCCCAAACCCACTTCCTTAGTTTACTTTTCATATTTAAGTGTCAGATCATACTCAAAATCCCACTTCCAGTGCCAGATAAGGTCTGTTCCTTATTTATTGTACTTGGAGAGCAAGATAGTAGATCGCTGAGGACTCAGCTTTCAGTTCTCAGTTGCATTCCTGATATGATGACCTAGCATCTAGAGTACCATTTTAAGCTGGGTAGTTCCTTTAAGTACGTGGGGTTACACAATATCATGTCAAGGTCAAATAGTGCTCAAAGACAATCTCCCCTTCTGTACTGTGGTGCAACTCATTGACCTGGACATAATATTTCCAGATTTCCCAAGGAAGCTCATCCTTGCATGCATATTAGTATTTTTCACCTGTTTTTCAGGCACATCTGTTTGCTTCCAGATTTTAGAGAAAAAAAGAACCTTTTTGTTTCTCTTTTCACCATATTCTCTCCTCGCACATCAGTTCAGTATCTCTCCCTGAAAAGTTATGTCATTAACTTCAGTGAGTGCAATTTTTTTAAGTTGCATATCTATAAATACCTCCAAACGGTTTATTCCTTTGAGTCCCCAAAGTATTGCATGTGTATACAGACCCATGACAGGTTTCTCTGCTTCTTGTTCAAGAAGTATTGCCATTTACTGCTTGAAAATTATCCTGAGTTTGATGCTGTATGAGTTTTCATTTCATTTTAACAATTAGATGGTCTAACAGGTACAGACACTACAGGTTGATACAGGGCCTTCATATGTACCTAGAAGGTCTAACACTAGCCTTGAAGACACAATTTGTTCTATTTAAGTTATTTTTTTTGTGCTGCTCAGTACATCACCGCTGCACCTTCTAGGAAAGCACACAAGTGACTCAGCCTAAAGCACCGTGCTCCTAGCCCAGTTCTTCTAGGCAGATCTCATGAAGGCAAACTCTCAGGTGCCACACTCATGAAGTATGGCTTGCTTCTGCGTGACCTTCCTTTTTTCCCCAAGACAAAATCCAAGCCTCCTGCCATTCATCTGGTTTAAACTGACATAACCGTATGGGTCCGGGTGACCTCAGTACAATCTTGAGCTGAATTGCCTTAAACCTAAGCTTAAAGTGCCTTCCTAATCAGGGTTTTAAACTAATTAAAAAATGGAAAAATCCTGGTGAAGGAAAAAAAGAGATCTATCCCTGCATGTCATGCACATCCATGTCATTGAACAGCAAACATTCATTTCAAAAATCTAAATAGCAAGGAAGATAAGTATGCATCACACATCTGTTACCAAGGGTAAAGGCCTCACATTTTTTTTCAGAAGTCTGAATATAATCATACCATCTAAAGTAGTATTAGAATATATACGTCAAGATGATGCATATCTTGGACTCTTCTGGCCATATCATAGACAACAGCAACTGAAAGCTATTTATCTTATATGAAACTGCTTTACTGCAGAAAAATGATAGGACTTCCATTTGTTGATAAGATAGTTATTTCTGATGATTCTACATCATCTAACAGAAGTTTAATTTTATCAATTCCCGTTCCTTGTGCATTGTATCTTTCTTCTGATGTCCAAAAGACTAAGCCAGTAAACAAACCTCTACTAATGTGAACCTTGAGCATATACGTGTTACAGGAAGGAACTAAGTAAGACTGAATGTAACAGTCAAAAGCTAAAAAGAAAAAAAAAGGAGCATAATTTCTTTTCTGGTGAAGTAACATCTAAAGTTGTATGCTACATATATTTATAATACTCCTGTGCAAGTTGTTTAGTAATTACTGCATAATATTAAGGTTGCTTTAAAAAAAAAAAAGTGCCAAAGTTTGCTTTCAGTCTTTTCTTCTTAAATTTAGGGGAGTTTTCTTCAACTTTTTCTGCTCAGAATGAAAAACAGAACTTACAATATTTTCATTGTCTCAAACACCTGAACCTGCTTTTCAGTTTTTAATGTAAAAAATTCTTCTAATGATATGGGAGGAGACAGAATTTTTACATTTCTGTATGTTTTCTAAATAGAAATATCTTATTCCCCTAACTGATCTAAATTCAGATTTTTTAAAAATCTTAGTTCCAGGCTTGTCTGTGTCTTTTTTGTCTGAAACATGCAAGGGAAAGACATCTCTACAAAAGAATTTTGGATCTTTTTTTCACATAGGAACTACTCAGATTATCACAACTAGTTACAGAGCACTAATATACTGACTGAAACTATTTTTTTTAATCCACTAGTTACTTGGTCTTCTTTCCATTGTAAAACAAACAAAGTGGATGGAAGTTCCTCTTTGACCTTGAAAATGTAAACAGGATTAACGCTTTCTAGGTCACTGCTTGCCAGGACAGCAGATGATGCTACAGAAGCTGATAAAAGTACCAGCAAGCAGCATTAGGCTGATGAGGGGATTACAGGGGAGGGCAGGGGAGTCCTTCCCCCTGCCATGCAGGAGGACTTCACCCAGCCACTGGCTGAGCTCTGTCAGCCCACAGCGACCAAGACCTGGGTCGTCCTGGCCCCGGTGGGATGGGTGTGAGGAGTTAATGACACAGTTTAGACAAGGCTATACTGGGGCATCTGCTGTTATTTGTGTTAAACTACTTCTGTTGCTACTAATAGCAGCAGTAATACCCTCACTGGTGTAATGCCTTTTGTAATTCCTTCCTGACTTAAATCAGAAATCAATTGGACCCTACGTGATCAAATATTTTCCTTGCAAAGAGAGATAACATTTGACATGACAAACTATGTTCTGTAAGGTGAGAAGGAGATCAAACAGTTACAGTTATCAATTAAATCTGATGAAAGGTGTACTCTTTCACACAAGTGCAATTAACCATTAAATTTATTTGGGAACAAGGTAGGACTTCTATTCCTTGGAGAGCATTTAAAGTAAATATAAAGTAAAGAAACCTTTTTTTTATTATTTTTAACATAAGCTTATGCCTATAATTTATTCATGCAGAAATGACTAAGTTGAGATGTTTGATTCTTTTCTTTAAAATCATATTAGTTTATTAACTTAATTAGGCAACTGAAAGTTAGAAAATATTAAACCAAATTAATCAGACAAAAAAAAAAATCGACAAGACTTCCACCAGGACCAAGAAATGTTTCTCAATATATTAAATTGTTTTGTGAAATAAGCTAATTGAAATCTTACCCAATGAAAACAGGTCCATCCCCTCCTGCTGTTCCATTTCAATATTTTCAGATTGAAACATTTCAATTTTTAATTTCCAATTTATTATTTGTGATACAATACAACATAAGATTTAAAAAGAAATAATAATCCAAATTGTAAATCTTTCCCATGTTGCCAAAGCTTATCATTACCAACAACTGAAATAAATGTTAGTATGAATTTTCCTTGTGGAAATTTTACAATTCTGGTATTCTACCCTGGAGCTAAACTAGATTAAGATTTTGATGAAGAATAAAATCCTTCATGAACCAGGACTTCAATTCTGCCTGTACTTGAATTGAGACAGCTTAAATCTGACTAAAGATTTGAAGCTAAATATTTAACCATCGAGTAACAAGTCAAGTGAAGTAAGGGAACTTTCTTTGCAAAAGCAAAAAGGTACCTTTTTTCTGAAGGGCTAAAATCTAGGGTAAACCCATTTGTTTCCTGTGAGATTTATACTTTGTTTTGAAATCAATCCACAGTTTAAATTAAAATAATATGGAGGGTGATAAAGAAAAGTATGAAAGGGAAAGATTTTATGTTTTGCAGTTTGTTTTCTGAAGAAATTTACTCTGTGTAAGCATCATGTATTTCACAGCCAGAAAACACGAACTTTAACCACAGGCTATATTAGATTCATGATACACAGGTACACCTGCACAGCACGAGCTTGTGGAGCTTTTTTGAGAGGTCTGTCAATAATCTCCCCAAGTTGCAGATTTTTGAGTTTGAATAGAATAGTCATACAGCAGCTAAACAAGGACAAGTTATTTACAAGATAATTTGCTTCTACTTAGTTTTGGAGCAGTTTCCAAAAACCATGCAGCAGGAGTTAGGCATCTTACCTTTCTCTGAGGCCTTTGTGGTTTGGAAAATAACATTTTGGATATCAAGGTAAGGTTAGGAAGCTTCCATCAGCCACCCACTCCCACTGAAAAGTCCAGTACTTTAGAAAACACGATTACCACATCATTATGCTGAGCACTTCTGAAGACCAGCACATTATATCTCACTACACAGTCCACAGAGTAGGTAAAATGGTGGTGGTTACATTCAAAAGACACAACTTCTATAACACAATGTGTCACAAACAAGGCACAGTAGGCTACATGATTAATTACATAAGCAAGCTCTGGAATACATGAGTGTGGGAGGGGAAAAGCTGCCACATCTACTGTGGACGTGGTGACCACATGTAGTGACTGTTGCACCTGTGGACAGTCTAAAGGACCTTAGTCTAAAGGACCTTAGTCTAAAGGATGAGGCCAAAGTCTCCAGCAGTCATCTCTGAGAAACATACTGCAGGATCAAAGCCAACCTCAACATTAACTTAGATGTTGTTATATTCATATAATCATATTTTTAGTTCTTTGATGCTGAGGTTTCTGTTACTGGTGGACAAAAGATACTGATCTCATCATGTGTATATACCAACTCTGTTTTTACAGTTCTTCAAGGTCAGTCATGTTTCTATCTCAAACTATTTCTCAGGTTACTTATTTTGACAATTTTTCTCTGTCTTTTTCTGTCCTTTCTAGTTGAACAACAGCAGAAAAGTGAGGGTGGTGAGGAGACACGGAGCTTAAGCCCTCACCATGGTTTTGACAAATCACAGTTAAATGACTGCCCAAGAGATTCTGGATGTTACATCTCATCAGAAAATTCAGATAATGGTAAAGAAGAAGTAGACCCGGAAACCCTGTCTGACATGGTCCAGTCAATAACAATCACCGAGTCAAACTGATTCAACCCTGCTGCTTTTCTGCAGATTTTCAGAAAAGACAATCAGATTTGCCAGTATAGTGGCACAGAAGCAGAACACAAAATATCCTCAACACCGAAAATCTACTTCTGTCTGATGTACAATGCTCGAGACTGTTTAATATGTGAACACTTGATAACTAAATGTTAGCTGATAATATCTCACACTTTTCAATGAAACCACAGACATTTCACTGAAAAAGTTTTTACATACGTATTTATAAATATTTGTACAGCAAATGTATTTTCTATAATAATAGAGAATTGTTTTAGGTAGTGGTACATAATCATAATCATTTCTGGAACTGTCCAACATGTAAATATTGTACAGATTTATTTTAAAAAGATACAGATTAATGACACTGTCTATGTTTTGAGTTGTGTTTTGCTGATATTTGTACAGAATGTATTTTCACTGATATATCATCATAATAAAAAGGTGGATAAATTCACATCCTATTTTGAAAAGTATCAAGCTAATTCTTATTAATGTTAAAGCTCTTTCATACCGTTCTTCTCCAAAATGGGCTCTAACATAGACTCTCATCTCCTACACTTTATCCTGGAGGTACAAAAGAACTGTAGTGTGAATCTGAATCGAGCTCTCTGTATTCATTATCTTTTAGAGAACATAGACATCTGAATGGCTTATGCACTGGTAATTTCTTTATTGTTATTTTCGCACCTGCTCTCATTCTTCCCAAGCATTATACAGAGAATCTAAGCTTGGAGCCAAAAAAATCAGTATCAGTGCTATGCTTTTATGATTATTTTTGTGAAGCTCTTGCCTTTTGTGTGTGGTGTGAAGTTTGTTAATAGAGCATTTGTTTATATATGAAATTTGGAAGATAATATAGTTATTGTGCACTGTTGTCTTTCCTATGAGATTTTATTGTCATTTCCAGTATATTTTGCACTGGAATACACATTTGAACTGCGTGTCTTCTTTTATAGTACTTCCTTCAAAAATAAACAGAATCATGTGTTTGAGCCCTTTAAAAACTACTTGATTTTTAATGTGGTCATTACATTTCAAAAACTGCTCTGTTGTACGACTAACACAGTAAATGGCAACTCCACCAAGCATTTTTATCATGCATAATAATCTGTGTATCAAATCAATAGAGAAACTTTTTGCTCACCAATTAGTCACACAATTTTCATAACTTAAGGCATTTTGCATTTATGTTAAAAAGTTTCCACATAGTACTGACAGTTTAAAAGAAAATCACCTTCGGAAGAGATGAAACTCGGAAAGTTCCACCCCAAAAAGAGAATTTCTGAAGAAGCTATAAATAAATGGAAAGGTTTTCTCCCTTTTTTTTTTTTTTTCCAGTGGAAATGTTTTCTGTAGTTTTCATCGTCTCTCAAATGGCTAGTGCTGTCAGACTCCTAATACACAGATCTGCTTTGAAGGTGGTTAACTAGATTTCAAAGTTTTGGAATAAAGTTTTGGAACTAGATTTCAAAGATTTGGAATAAATAAAGCCTGTTTAGAAGAATAAACAAGAATGAGAGATGCTAAGATCTGTTTCTGGTTTTAACTTGCCTTTTATGCTGGCAACAATCGCCATTGTTTAGCAGCAATGACCCTGTATTGCCAGGCATGTGGGGATGCAGAATCCCTTGAAGGGATCAAGTACATGAGAGCTTGTATCAAGAATCTTTATTGGTGTTTTACTGTTTTTCTAACCAGTAGCGTGTCATGACACAAAGTACTGACTTAATATGGTTTTAATAACTTTTTCTGAAATAATGTAGTTTGATTAGCTTCTGTCATCTCCTCATTTTAGAGGACTAAAGTCAGCTTGAATTCCTCTAAGAGGGACTTACATTTTGGCTGTTGTGGCAGAGGTGCTTAGTCTTCACGTTGCTTCTATCTAGACATCTGTGAAATTGCTGAACCCATAAAAAATATTGAGGTTGGTTTAAATATGATTATGACTGTCAAGAAACAGCTCAATTAGCTGGGTCAAGGACTAACAACCACAGAGACCAGAGATGTACTGTGATACAAATACTCTGAAAAATGTTTATTTGCATAGGTTTGCAAATGAAAATAGGCCTCACTAAGTAGTTACAGTGAGGCAGACAAGGCTTTCAACAAAGCAGATCACCCAACAGCTGCTATTATTTTACAGAAATTGAATCCTGTGCAATTTGGGGTGATGGCAAGAGGATAAACATGTAAGTTAACTAGTTGGTAACTATGGGCTTGAGCTGCGGTTAACCACTCCTTTTTCTAATCAGTAAGGCTTTGTCCAAAGGGCTTGTTCAGAAAAATGTGTTAACTGAAAGCTTGTTCAAGACATTTGTAACTTCCTGCAAAGGCAGAGCAGATTAGATCTCAAACCGAGAAACTTCTGTTCTCTCAAGCTATTCTGAGAAAAGGAATGAGGAAATTTCATACCACAAAGAAAAAAAATTGCTTGTTTCCTACAAGAAGCATACCCAACCTTCTTTCGTCTCTCAGTGGTCTCATTAATCACACCAATCATGGGCTAAACTGTTTGTAATAGCAAAACCAGTACTCTGACCAGCTTTAGTGCTGGATAATCTGAATAAAAGATAATTCAAACAGTTGTTGGAGAAAGCCTGGTGGAGAACTTGAGCTACTTTTGAGGAATCTTTAAAATGTCCCAGAGACAGGGAAGAGAAGCAAGCAGCAGAGATTTTGTTGCTCTCTGTCACTTGCTCAATGGTGTCATGTCCCTTTGCATTTTTATTTACCTTCCTCTACAGTTTAGGAGGACTATAAGGCTTGTAAGTCTCTTAGTTAGAGACAACCGGCAGTCCACTGTTCCCTGCAGTTACAAAGCACACAAAAAGATGCAAAACCAGCCAGCAACCGTAGAGTTGAAGCTAAGGAAGCTAGCCCTACTAGCCTGTAGCCGGTGGGTATTTCCCTCGCCGCAGAGGGCCACGGTGCAGGTGCAGCAGACTTCCCCCCGGGGCTGTGGGGCTGGGCTGGCTGCTGGCACCATGCGCTGCCACCTGCCCACCGCAGAAAGCCAGTAACCCAGAAAGACCTAGGTGACCCACAGAAAAATTCAGGTGGTGGCGGGCAGCCTCGCCCCCGGGGAAGAACCACCTCCGGTCAAAGTCAACACCGCATTTCAGCAGCGTTGCCTCGCGCTCAGCCCCGTTTCACTGCCGTTCACAGCTGCCATCACATTAAAGGAGAGCTGCCCTACCGTCAGAGAGAGTAGCAGAGGGCCAGACGGCAGCGCTGTATGATGTGATCCACGCCGACTAGCCTGCAGGTCCCAGGAGTCAGCATCCTGCTCTCCACGGTTTGCAGCAGAACTTCTGAAAGTCAGTGGGCGCACATGCATCAGCAGAGAGGCTACAGCAGCGAGGAGGGGGTTGCATTCATTTTTCTGAGGTGTGAATGAGCGCATGAAGCATACGGCAGAACGTGGGCATAGCTGTGGAAATTTTGGAGGAGATCGACCTCTGAGGGACTCAACTAATTACTGGCTGCCAGCTGCAGCACAACCCTCTGAGCCCAGCAGTCCAGCCAATTTTCCACCCACCTGACCGCCCAGTTATCCATCCCATGCTTCATCGGTCCTACCACTGAGTGACCAGTCTCTCCTGTGATGTGAGGAAGCCCACAGCTCACTAGCTGTGATATAAAAGGGGCCTTTATACCATAGCACTTGCTCCCATGTAGTGGCAATTAAAACAATTTCTGGCATCATCAGGGGTTCTGCATCACACTGGTGGAGCCATTGAAAAAAAAAGGCTGGTGCAGAGAGCACAAGGCAATATTGACAGAAAAAAAAGGATACCTCAGGTGCTGTAAACCAGACAGACTAGTTTCTAGATGTCACTAGGTTCACTGGATAAGTACAACCTGCCCCTTCCCTGGAAATCAGCTGTTCCATCTAGTCAAGGTTAGTTCTTTCTGCCCACAGATACACATATACATACACACAAAAATCTGTGGTGTCAACAGCTAAAGGAAGACATGCTGTAGACTCTTTCAGTGCCTTGAATCACATTAGCAGCATGGTGTCTGTCCTAAGACAGCCTCAATGGCAGTTTTGCAACTGAGTCACATGTCATCATAGATGGCTGAGTCTTCCTTCATGTCAGAGGGAAGTAGTTCCACCATGTCTAGTAACAGCATGGCAAACCCTCTGCCTCTTTTTCCCAGCTCAAAGATGAGGTTTGGGTTACGTTACCCACTGACGATGTTATTTGCATCACACTGGTGTCTGCTGGGTACGTATGGTGTACTACTGCTTTGTGCAATGACACTCATTGGTCAGTTCCAAGAATATGTTACACAGGATGGTATAAGCATGTTCTTTTGGTCTAAGAGTTCCTGCACAAAGTGTCCACTCGCATCCCTGATCTTTCATTCCTGGTAGGCGATGAGCAGATTTTTCTCTACAACTCAGGATAGAATGTGGAAGAGGCTGTGTAGAGCATTCAATTTGTATGAGACAGTGTTTGGCTTACCTGGTCAACCCATCAGCCTGCAGCTGCTTATCTGCCTCTGAAGTCCTGGGGGCTGGCCAGAGGGCTAGCATTAGCTAGCATCCTTGCCACACACTGACAACCAGCCAGTCATTCTGGAAAGCTGTATATTTTACCTGGCCCTAGAAGAAGGGCTTCTCTGTTCACTGGAAGATCGACAAAATAGTGTCAAGTCTTCTATTTGCTCCTGTCTATGAAAGGCCAAGAAATGCCACTACAAGCACCTGGCCAGTGTCCCACAACGCCTGTTCTCTGCACAGAGCCCAGATGTCCTCACCTCTTAAGGCCCATTCCCCATGCCAACCAACTACATTAACTCCCCCCTACTCACTGGTGCTCTGCCACGGCGCTGTGGCAAACCCCAGCCTTTCTCAAATGATCTGTGTGCAGGGATCTCAAATTTTGAAGTTTGATTCTCCATGGCTCCTCTGTGCTAACAATGAGTGAGGACTAGGTGCACCCTTGCTGCTGTCCCATTACTTTCCCATTATAGAAGCTGTGCAACCCAGGATTTCCAGAATACCTGTCTCCCTTCCTCAGTCACGGATTCTGGAGGTGTTCTCCACATATGGAAGGGCTCTCTTGTTGTGTGCCATACATGGGTGTTTAGGGTGGAACATCAAAGGTGTAGACATGTTGTGCAACTCAACAATGGGACATGGGGACAGGTCAAGAAAGTGTGGGGCCACCAGGTAGTTTTGACAGACTGTGGGGAAGCTGGTTGACACTGTTTCGGTACCAGTCATGATCTTATGGTCAAGTGAGGATATGAGAGGACTTCCACCTGAATCATTCCCAAACCTTAGCTTTCCTGCAGAAGGAGCCAAATTGTGTGAAACATAGCTATCCTGAGTGCAAACTAACACACAAGAATTAGGAGTTACTCAGTGACTTGGGATCAGGTTTGAATACAGCAGTATATACTCTGCTGTCATTGACAGCCTCTGCTGTTTGTACTCTCTGTTTTCAAAGCACTCTCATCTGGACACTGCTGACCTGCTTTGCTTGAATGGCCAGTACGCAGTGCAGGTCTCAGTGACTGCTCCAGGAGCTGGTTAACTCAGCCAGAGCTGAAAATCAGGCCCCAGCCTTTTGCCATGTTCTTGTGGAAAAAAAAAAAAAAAAAAAAGCAGGTACTTGTAAGTTGTGCCTGTGAAACACCTTATATCACAAATCTCTCTAAAATGTTCACCATCGTATTTGAGAGCAGTCCCTTGCTGGCTATCAAAAAAACATCCTCCAGGGAAAGCACTTCTTAAAATATTATCGGCAATAACCTTACACTTTACAGACTGCAAATAAAAAAGAAATGGAAAGAGAAAGCCACTCATGTGGGGAAAATATGCTTTAGAGAAAAATGAATACAGCAAAACTGAGGAACTTGCATGATTTCAAAGAAATCTCTCTGTATATTACCTAACTACTTTATCTCCTAAGTTTGCTCTCATCTCTAACATAAGAGGTGAATGACTAGCATCATTCTTTATACCAGCATATTAAAATAAAATGTAACTTACTGGAAGAACAGCTATTTCTCTTTAAATATCTTTTGTGGTAAAAATGTACAGTAAATACTTATTCTACCTCCTTGCCTCTCTGTCTAGTTACATGGCTATTTAAAGACAGCGATGAAGTATCAGAAGGAGCTAAAAGATTATTAGTGTAACTGATAGCTCTGCCCCACTCAATTAATGCTACGAACATGCCTACAGGACATCTACCTGTCGTCTTAGTTCTGCTTTATTTTTAGACAAAATGCATTTGCAATCTTTGATCATTTAACTTTGTTAAGCAAAACATGCTTTGTAACCTAGAAAAGGCTTCTACCCAGAGCTTTAGAAGGGTTGCTTTTTCATTTTGCTTTCAGAGTGAAGGGAAAACCACCATTAGCGGAAGTGGTTAGTGACCATTAGTGACCAGTGACTTTGACAGCTATGGCTTCCCTTCAACAGAGAAAAAAAAAAAATGGGAAAATTGACTGCTTCGGACTGAATCTGTGGACATACCTAAAACACTTAGTTAAGGGATCAAAAATATTGTATGTTGTGAAAAGCATTAGGACTATGGCTATATAGGACAGGCCCTACAGGTCGTTAGTGAGGTTTATGAAAGGAAGGAAGATGGCTTCCCGTTCAGCAGAAGGGGACCTGTGTATGCGAGAAGCTGTATATACTCTGACCTGCACTTTGAACATAGCAGTGAATGTGTATTTACCGTAACACCAGTTTGTCCTGTGAGACAGACCAACCACCTATAATTCATGCATAAACTCAGTCTCTGAGGCACCATAATTTCATGTTTTACTCTGGAAAAAGACCTAAATCTTGCATAACCGGCAGAGAATTTGGACATTATTTGCAAAAAATAAACAAATTTGTGTGAGACATGATTCAACAGTATAAGACCTGAGATAACAGGATTAGTTACATACTGTACAGTACTTCACAGTTTTGAAATTGAGTACAGGGGATCATTTAATTAAAACCTATTCAACTGAAAATCCTATTTATCTGAAACAAATGTTTGTCCTATCTATAATATCAACAAACTATTCACATGAGCAACTAGCAATAAACAACAGAAAGATGCACAATGAATGTCAATTAACACAATTTGCTTTCAAATAAAATTGCAGTTTATGTATACAGCTTTAGTACTGTCCTGTGTATCCATTATAAAGGTCAATTAACCTCAATTGCAGTTAGTCAGCTTGTTCTAAAACAAAATCAGCACAAGATACCTTTTGTTTTTTTTAAATCAGCATCTCAGCAATTCAGTTGCCTGGCACTGAAGAACTTCTAGATTGCTAAAAGTCTTTGCTAAAAGTTTTATGTTAGCAAATGTCAAAAAAAAAAAAAGAAGAAGAAAAAATAGATAGTGGGATTGGCCAAAATTGGTGAGGTGTCACAGTGTGGCTACATAAGGCTTTTAAAAGTATTCATTATTCAGCATATAATCATGGATACGGAACAACAAAGAGCTTTGGTATGTGTGTGCCTCAAAGGATGAAAATCTTCCTAAGTAAAGCTTTCGATGCATACACTAATCCAAGACTACACTAACAAATCTCTTGAAATGGAAATACTTGCTGAAAATGGCCTGTGTGCTTTAAACACTATGAAAGATTTTTTTTTCCCCTTTCCCCTTTGGCTGCAGAATGTCAGCATTTATGGTAAAAGTCAATCAGGTGCTCACTTGTTCTGCTTAATCAGGAAGAAACGGTACCACGTGAGCACTGGGAGCTCTCATCTGGAATTGCACAAGCATCACTAACTCAAAGGACCATCGATGTTGTAGAAAGTAAAGGCAAGTGGTTAGAAGTCTGACGTATTGGTCTGTAAAAGAGGCATATGCACACCACTTTAAATGATAATATTTGTAATCACACTCAGGAAAATACAGGTGATTCACTGGACTCAGAGAAATGCTTGTTTTCTCAGCTGTTAATAATTATATTGCTAATTTAAACACAAACAAACAAACAAAAACCCAAACAAACAAACAAAACCCCAAAACCAATATGGATTATTGACCGCTTTCCAGGACATCATCCAGTGGCTATTCCAGCCGCTGACCACACTAACCATTAAGTCAGGCTTATATCCAACCTGTCAGTGTTTGGGAGGCTGTTTAACTTGTTTCTTAAAAAATAACAGGAAAGGCAGTGGCTGACATCATGAATCAGAATTCTGGCCCTATAAGATGCTTCTACAGAAGCTGATGATAGTTATAAAATGACTACAGTGGTGTCTTCTCTCTTTAGAAAAGAAAACATATGAGACTGTACAAAGACCTAGGAGGAAAAAGATTGCTTTCTCTGAGTGTACTAAGAAACCTTCATTCACAGAAGGTTAACAGGGGCTCTTGTGCTTTCGGTGTCCTTTATGAACTTCCTCTTTGCTGTAGGCAGACAGTGTTCAGTGCTACACTGCAATTTTCCCAATGCTACTGCTACTGAGGCTCATGGAATATACTAAAAAAATGCTAAAAATTGAAAACATAATTATACTGGACATAAAACTGTACAAAAATGCTTAGTTTTCTGTGTAAAATTTATCAGTGTCCCTGAGACCTATGAAACACTTGTCTACCATTACAGTCTCAGAACTACAATCTCTTAACTACATTAGAGTATCCTGACTCGCTGCTTCATCCTACTTCAGTGCTTAAGTCTTCCTAAAGGTGATCCTTACTTACCACTTCATCACTATAGCAAACATCAAACTCCATTAGATTTTTTAATTTATTACAAATACATCAGTAAAAAGAGCAACTAGGATTCATAAAAAAAGTAAGAGACACATCCCTGGCTACCAATATGAACANAGCAACTAGGATTCATAAAAAAAGTAAGAGACACATCCCTGGCTACCAATATGAACACGGTCCATGACTACAAAAGAAGTGAAAAATTTTCTTTTAATTTGTTCACATTGCTAAAAGAAGCCCTCCTAAAAACAAGTCAGTGTCTGAATCTTAGCATTATGGTTTCAGCATGAGATAGAGCAAAAGCAGATGCTTGGCTTGGCTAGCTAATAATGAATGGTTGATCTGTATGGACCAGACTAGAAATCTGCTAATCCTTGTTTCATGTAAAAAGAGAAAATGTGCAGTTATTGATCCAGGATAGGCTGAGATGCTGCAGTTCCTTCAACTGAAAAAAAAATATGTACTGTGATTTCTCAGTAGTTGAAAAAGTTTGCAATGAAACAGTTCTGTACCCCCGTAAGAACTATTTGCTAGAGGAAAGCATGCCTCATAAATCATGGGGTTTGGTCTGGTAACATTATAAGAAATAGACCATCTGAGTCAGCCAGCTTGGAGTAAGGTAATACCTCCTAAAAGGCATCCTGAACATCATCAGGGTCTTGTGAAACAACATTTTGATTAGCTAAGTGAAAATGAATCACAAGTGTTGGCATACAGCTATGCTATCATTTTATTCAAAGAATGATCAATCGGTAGCAGAGTGATGAAACATTAAACAGAAAGATCAATTTAAGACATTATATTCTTACAAGACTCCTAGATCCTCTACTCAAGACCTGATAGTTTCCACAAGACTTATCAGACATGGACGATAATTACAAAGATATGGTAATTGAGGGCATTAAATCAAGCATGTGAGCTAGATCTGCTGTCACAGCAAGAACTTCTTCACTGAGAACTGGCAGAGAAGGATTTTCTTCCCCTTCGACTGGCACAGCAGGATCCTCATCCAGCCACTGGCACAGTAACAGGTTCCACTTTAAATCTATCCTATCTACACCCTGTTGAAGTAATTCAGTTAATTGCGTGCATCAGTCTTTGGAGAAATCTTTCATACTGCTAGTTATGTCCTTGGATGAGTATGGTAGTAATCAGGCACTGAGGTGACACGCTGCTAGATCTGGAATCGCTGCTACAGAGCCAAGAGTCCACTTACGCACCAAGGAACCAAGAAGCCCACAAGATATCTAAGCTTTTAAATGCTATAAATTACTCAAGAAGGGACGTGCCATAAAAATAAATGTTCACCATGGTGCAAAGCACTATATAGGGGGAAAAGCTAGCCAGAGTATGACTCGACAATTTAAAGAATTTGATACTAAAGTTAGTTTATGAAATTTTTTTTAGCTTTAGGAGGGAAAAAAAAAGAGAAAAAGGGAGGAAGGGAAGGGAAGGGA
>JAHREE010000363.1:21261374-21326717 GCA_033628505.1 Tringa tobata | reverse complement strand
GAAAGAAAGAAAGAAAGAAAGAAAGAAAGAAAGAAAGAAAGAAAGAAAGAAAGAAAAGCATAACAGAGAAGATGGAAAAAGTACTTGCAAGTTGCCTCAGTACTTATGGCTGTGAGAGACAGACCAGGGTAGAGACTTCAGTTGGAGGAGGAAGTCTCACCTAATACCATTTCACTGTTTCTCAAGCTTATACTATGACCCCTTTAATACCTGCCAATAATAGGCTCTTAAGAGATACTCATTGCCATTGAATATGTGGGGCTGAATAACACCTGCAGAGATAATTTCATTTAGTGTCCCAAGCTGCTGCGATAGGGCACCAAGCTGGAGTTATTTAAATATTCTTAAAAAAAAAAAAAAAAGCCCCAAAAAACCCCAAACAAAATAAAAAAACCTCCTAAAAATTTGAATATAGACGTTGTTATTACCTGTAGTACTTCACTGGAAGCTTGGTGAATTGTAAGAAGCCGCAAACTTCTTTTTTCATTGGGTATGAAGTATAATTGAGTGGTCCTCAAAATAACCATGTATGGCAAACACCAGTCAGTCATGGCCAAGACAGCTGGATGAGAACTACTGCGTAAGTAGTGCCTCAACTACACCCTTCAGTTTTTTGGAGCAGCACTGAGTTATGCATGCTTGCTTGCTATAGTATATGACGTATTCTAATATTGAAAATATGTATACAGAAATAAATACTAACATCAAGATGTAGAGACTACACCCCATACCCCGTGCTACTCCATTCCTTTGCTTAGGCTCATTGGTAACGAGAACTACCATACTAGAGAAATACATTGGTGTGCTTAACACAACAAGCAAAAAGAGCTGTCTCAGAAGGAGGCACTATGAAATATTTACATATATGAATTCCATGAAGGCACTTATGGCATACATACACAGGCCTTAGACAAGTTTTGTCCTAACACCTATTTTGTACAAGTTGGCCAATACTCCGCAACTTGAAAATCATTATTGTTTCCATCAGCTTCTCTCCTTACTCTTATTGTCAACCCCAAAGTCCAGTCTGAGGCACCCACAACATTTAGCCTTTTTTAGGGCAGATCTCATCAAGAATTCAGTTCATCAAATCTTGGCAAGAACTTTTGATTTCGAGTAGCATAGGGAGTAAGTATATATATTTAAAGATAACATTGGAACTGGTTGCCTTAGTAACAGGATCTTTCAGCCATTGTGTTTAGTATTTACTCAGCACTGGAAATGTATACTGTATTGAGAAGAAATGTGGTATTTTTATTAGTCTACCCCTGTGCATATGCCCAGCAGCAGCAAATGCATGTTGTGTAGTTTGACTTTCCATTTCTGAGCTATGTGAAACCTTTGAGAAGAGAGCATGCAGAAATGAAACCAGGACACCTGGTGCAATGTATTTTTGTTACAAGTTATTTTGAGAGAAAAAAATGTTGTGAGAGTTTAAAGCACTACATTAAAGATAATCCTTACCTCACAATTAAATCCCCAGCAGCACAAGAATCTAAAAGCATTTCTATTCCATGGTTTCTTAGTCTGATGAAAAAATCTACAGACAACACTTATGAAAGAGGATATTTCTACAGTGCCAGTTTCCACAACTGCATTACTGTGCAGTACAAAATTACCAGGCACTGTTAAATGCTGTTTTACCTGACATTTGGAGGGAGGAGGGAGGGAATGTAAATTTAAAGGGCTGTTTCAAAGCCTGCCTCAGTCTGGGAGAAGTAAGGCATCAGTTACAGCTGCATCAATTATATGCAGGAGAAATTAGGTAGAACCCATTTAATTTTGGGTCCAGCCAGAATATCAAAAGTTTATATCCCTTCTTCTGCAAACATGCCATGGGATTTTTCATCCTCCCAGCAAGACATCAGAGTTGCCTTTAGATGCTAAGCAAAAATATACCACCTCCAGCCGCCCAGTGCCTCCTGCAAGGCTGCAGGGACAGAGGCTGGGCTGACTGAGGACAGAGTGCCACCTACCGTGGCACCAAGCCCCGTCCTTCCCTCCAGGGCTGTGCGGAGCCTGGGACCAGTTTGCTACAAAATCACAGGTAAAACTCCCCTTGGCACTGACAGATTTCATTTCAAGCACTAAGTACTGCATCAGCCCTTTCCCACTTGGCTATTGAGAGCCGACGGGATCACAGCACGCTGCCAGTGGGGTAAGAGCACGTCGCTCAGGATGTTACAGTCCCAAACGGACAGAGATGCTGCTGGAGAAGACTTAATTGTGTGAACTAACACAGTGGTCTGTTCCCTGTAATAGTCTGGGAATTACCTCTTGTTCCTAGGGTAACCCAGCTATTGCACCAACAGGAAATCCACTCCCGGGCTGCTCTCTCTCATTATAATTTCAGATAGCGTAAAGCACTTCTGTATTATATCAATTTAATACCTGATATGGCCTCTGTCACGGTATTATATCATACTCTTACAGGATGATGGACTCCAGTCTAATATGGCATTTCCTTCTCTAACTACTGCAATCACCTATCCATTTTGCCATTCAGATGGAACAGAGCCTGCTCAGATAGAAAAGCAGAATGTTATAGTCACATAGAACAACCTAAATGTAATGGCAGCCAGAACATTTATTCTATATTAAAAAAATAAGAGCTGAAAAATAGATGCGGAAAGGCAGAATGGTGGTGAGAGCAGGTTGAATCAGACAGTTTGGCTGGTTAAAGCACCATCCAACAAATGCAGCCTTTTTCTTTCATCATCATTAACAGTTTTCTTCCCAGTCCTGACTTTCCCAATTTTGTTTAGCTCTAAATATTGTTGCATAGATTGGTTTGCAATGGACTTTTCAGTTAACTGCTGAAAACGAGCCAGGAAGACTATGGTACTGGGCGGCATTATCAGACTGTCCGCTCCCCGCGGAGGGGGAGCCACGTGATTCACCGTGTTTCGTGTGTAGGGCTCTCCTGGTGCTCCGCGAGCTGGAAAAGCCAGCAGTACCACACAGCACGGGTGCAAGGGAGGTTGCAAAGCACCCAGCTGGATGGAGATCAGCAGCAGGAGGAGGGGAGAGCTGGATCAGATTCCCAGCAACAACCACTTCCCCCAAGTCGTTGAAAACGTTTGTGTTTAAAAAGAAAACTGGGAGTTTTTTTCTCCATTTCTTTTGCTGTCCTTTAGTACAGGATAGATAAAGTGTCATGCTTCTGTCAAAAGAGAAGGAAAAAAAGATAGATAATATATGTTGCTTAAAAATGGCATGGAGATGCTAAACTGATTTTCCTGACAGGCCCTCCATGAGTTATCTCATTAAGATTATCGTAGGCTGCAAACTAAACCACATTTTTCTTAGGGCTGCCTTTTACAGGAAGAGCTCTGCTCTGAAGTGTTTATCACACATTTGGGCTAAAATCTATCAATCTGCACTAAAGAAAATGAAGAGTTCTTCTGAGAACCGTGAACAAGTTTAAGCTAACGAAACTTTTTGGCTAATGAACTTTCCAGAAAAAAATTAATAGGCTTTGCTTGTCCTGATCAGATTTTAGGCCCACATGTTTCAAAACTAAAATATATAAACCAGTCATGCGGAAACAGGCTTATCCATAGTGTTCTTACCCATACACAGAAATCAGAACGAAGAAACGGAATGGCAGTGAATTACTAGTCCTCAGTGACTGCAGGTACCAGACAACACAATGTTATTTTATGGGAGATATACTGTACGAAATAAAATTACCAAAGAAGTTTAACTATTTGGCTTGCAATCACCTATCCTTCAGAACTATTCGGACATGCCATATTTTCCCTATATTCAGCCAGAATGTGGAATCCAACTTCAAAAAGCTGCATGTTACTAACTGTGTCCATAGGCAGCGTGATATACAGGTATCATTTTGCTCTAAATGAATGTAATAGCAACAAGAATGCAGGTACAGATCTTTCAATTCGGACTATTTACCACCAAAATTGCAAACACCTTTCTTAACATTTGTTTTTATGCTGATATACAAATACTGCAGGTATTGTAAATGTATAGCAGTTGCCTAACTATATTCTTTTAGAGTGGCACATTGTTATTTATCTGTATCTATGCTACAGTTCTTCTGTCATACCTAACCGTTTCTGAAATGGAAGCATGGAAGATGGTTACCATAGCTTACGGCAGACAGAGAAGGACAGGTAGCACATTGTATTGTGCCTTGGATCCTTTTCAGCAAAGTGAGGTTATGGTATTGATGTTGCATGATACGAACTGAATCTACGCCTCCTTGTGAGAGAGAGGACAGCTACAGTGGGAGTAAACAGGTAAAGAAAAAAAAAAAAAGGAATAGCTTTGTGGCTCCTGCAGCTGAAGCTGCCAAGATCCTTACGAAGGGGAAAATACGAAAGAATCGACATCTGTCAGCTCTGTTCACTTTGGGACTGACTGACAGCAAGGAAAGAGCTACTATACTAAGGTGGGAAACATTTGGGGCTTCTCCAGAACGTATGAAGAGATGCATTCTCTGTCCCAACAATTCAGCAGAAATTAATATACTTCTATTACATCTTTCTGAGACTGCAAAATCCCTCCCTCACACTGTTGTTTAATTGTAATTATAGGTACTGCGGGAGCACCTCAGCATGCCGACAGCCCCAGCCCCCTTTGTGCTACGTGCTAAGAACAGAACAAAAAAAAAAAGCAGTCCTGCCGATGAGACTGTTTGCACATAGTCAGAAATGTTTCTTAGAACCACAACATAAACATACTGTTGCATTTTTATCAGTATTTTGTATTCGGTAAAAATATTCTGAAGCTTAAGGGCTCAGTGCCCACAAATATGCTGGCACGCAGATTTCACATATCTTGTAAAGTCTACTACTGTGCCGGTGTGTGCATATGCAATGGCTGATTTTTCAAATAGGCAAAAGCATGCACTTGCATATCTGAGCAGGAGGACTGAGCCAAAAGCATGGCAACAAATTACTGGCTGCGAGAAGGTATTGATGCAGTCCAGCAGACCTACACACAGCACAATCACTCAGGAAAGAGAGAGAAAGCTGGCAGGGGACTTTTATTTTATTGTGATTGCACAGAAAGACTCATTTCTGCTTCTGTGGACAGATCATTTTCCCTAGCAGCGCATCCTTCTTCTAGAACGGCTCTAACTTTACAGTATCTGCTTCCAACAAACTTCTCTCCAGGCTAAACAGAGACTTGCTACTCGCATGACAGTGCATGGAGGAGTGATGCTGAGAAAAGAAGACATACTGTGGCTAACATCTTTGCTTGTCTTGTAAGAGTAATCTGACTAATGTCGGAATGATTCCATCAATATTGTCAGAAATAGGTTTAAGAGCCCTCCAGGTACATTGCAAGCCTTGGCACAGGCAAAGACTAATGCGAAGTGGATGCCAATTGACCAGAGGTTCTGGGAAGGTACAAAGCAACACTAAGGACCTTGACTTAGGCTGATGAGCTCGAGCTTTCTTCTTCCCTCCCTCTTTCAGACAGACTAGAATATATAAGAAGCATTGTGGGATATGCTGTCAAGTGCTATTGGTTTCACATACCGCACTCAGAAATAAAACTGCGTTTGTAGAACGCTAGATAAGCTTGCTCACATCTTAGTCGCATTTGAACTACATATCCATGAAAACTGAAGTATGCTGCATATTCATACAATAATGACAACTTTGGTTCCTGCAGGACAGATATGTGCTAAAAAGATCATTAGGAAATGCCACTACCACTTTGCCCAAACAGCAATTATAAATGAGGACACTTCTCTCTCATCAGATTTTTGCTGACCCTCCTTAATACAGTTTCCTTTCCTTAAAAGAACAGAAGAAGGCTGATAATGTTGTGAGCTCTCTGGTATGGTGTTTGAAACATCTTGCTTCAAACTGTATTTGGCCTCCAGGCTTGTTGTTTGTTCTTCAGTCGTTGAGTCACTGAATTTCTGTGTTCCTCTGCTTCACACTGTGTAAAGAGGGCTAATACATTCTCTTACCTATTATTCTCCTGTATACTTGGATTAGAAATAATTTGGGTCAGGTACTAGCTCTTCTATGAAAATAGGTATGGCATAGTTGCTCCTAAAGTACCATAACACTATTTAAAATGAATAATTGAAATAGATCTTGTGTGTCAGTGGAAAGATTCACTTTAAAGGCCCAAAAGTTCTTATCCAGTATACAAACCCGCTGGTGCACTCTAGCTGATACCTTCAAGAAAAGAATAATCGTAAAAGAGATATTCTGAGACTTTAGCCTCAGTACCCCACAAAAAGAAAAGCAGGACTTCTCTGTCCACACATATTGCAAAATCTCTTCTCCTTTGCCTGGGGAGCTCACTGTTAAGGCTGCTATATTTGAGTGCATTTGTCCGTTTATCCTTTTGTTGTCATTCCTAATAGATAAAATTGACAAGGCTGACTGACATCTGTATGGATTTCATATACACAGCAACAACGTGAATGAGAAAATGGCCTCCTGGGAGACTGTTGGGTCTCTTGTTCATTATCATTATCACTATCATGATTCATGCAGATGATGAGACTCCCAGCCATATCATCCTCCTTGTGCTCTAGGTTGCACTTTGCGGCACCTCGCTGTCACCAAACGGTTGTACAAGCAATCAGTTTTTCTGTCACCCCCGGAGTTACTGCGCTATCATTCTCCCTCCTTCCACACAGGACACCCCAGCTGAGCAGAAGGTGGATGAAGTGGTCCAGACATCAGCACGAAACCAAGCCAAGACATGATTCAGCGCCAATAACTCAGGCTGCTGGTGGCTGAGGAGAATTCAGCCACTCTCACAACTTCCATTCAGCCTTTGGGCCTGCAATACCTACCCAAGATGGCACTTGGATGAAGCAGGAAGAGAAACTCTCAGTTTCCAGATAGTAAGTGCCAAACCTGGTTTGTCCCTTCAGCAAAAGGCCTCTGCTTTATTTTTCACACCACAGCAAGCTGTATCAGCATACAGACCAACTGAAATTCAAGTAGAGACCTGTGAAAATCTCATTTCTCTTCCAGAATGTTTTTCCTGAACATCTAGGGGCCTATGTTACACTGTTACCACTGCAACTATACTCATGAAAGGGGAAATAGTAATTACATTGTTAACCTCAGAATGATTTTATGAGGGTTCAGTGAAATTGCTATGTTAAGGCAATTAAATAAACCGTAACGAAAAACGAGGCACCGTTTTCATGACTTATGCCTTTACAAGAATTTGGATAACGATTGCAAAAGGTTCGTACGTTCATGTGAATCTGCAGGTATCTGTCAAAACACGGAAAGCGGCGCAGGGAAGTAACGCTGCGTGGCAGAGACATCTGCTGGAAGCTTCTGGCACTTGTCTCACGCCTCCTGGTTCAGCTCTGGGGCTCCGAAGCCTCTGAGCAGCCCCAAGCTGCTCCTCCTGCCTCCGGCTGGGGAGCGGGTTTCTGGCTAATGAGGAATTCCGCGCACACCTGCCTGGCGATGGCCAGTCAGCCACTCAACGGGAGCCAGAAATCTTTACATTGGAATTTAAATGGAAACTTTTGCATCTAAATTGAAGGTTATACCTCTCTTCCAGCTGCCTGACATTGAACTGCCTGTCAGAGGAAGACTGGGCACTGGTGAAATCCTTCCCTTTCCCAACCGTATACAGCAGAAGATCAATGTTTTAATTAGGGAAAGGAACTATTAGCGAAGTTCTCTGTAATTTTGATGATGTGATTACACTAAGGCTAAGAACCTACTTTTACCTAAATTAAAAACTGAAAATAAGGTTTCAGATTTTAGCATCTAAATAAATTGCCTCCCTTCGCATGGAGACATTGACTACACGCTCCACCTAAGAATTTTACTCAAATCCCTCTCCCCTTTCCTCCTTCAGAGTGGGAAAACACAGTTTGATCATACTGGGTTGCTGGGATCACACCTTGCTTTGACCACATACTGACACCCTGTGTTACAGTTTTAGGCTTTACTGTCTTGAAAATGACTGAGACAGTGCAGAAAACACTCACTGAATAAACCCTAGGAAGAGGAAGCCCTGTTTGGTACAACAGCAGAAAAACTCAGGGGTTTCTTTTTTTTTTTTTTTTTTTTTTTTTTTTTCAATTCAGTTCTCTTTTCTCCCACTGCAGGTATACAGCCGATGCAAAGCATCCTACAGATGAAAATGATCTGTATTTGATTCCATGCACACCAAATGCTTGAACTGTGTTTACCACATCACAGGTCTATGGTTTGAGCAATTCTCCCCCATGTAGCAGGTTCCTTACTGCAGACACCAGTTCACATCTGATGGGAGACTGTTTTAAAACCAGTCTCTGCTCCTACATTGTAAGAACAACTCTCTCCCTCAAGCTACTTGAAGACAAAAACATGTTTACCTCCACCTATCAAAGCACTGGGGGAAAACAACAGCCATTTGAAGGAAATTAATCCCCTAAAAGCTTTTGAATTGTTATAAACAGCTTACTACCAGAGTAAATAGATGCACTAATAAGGATAAACAAGCAGTTGGCCCAGACCCTCAGAGGAAGTTAGCTGCATGCCCACCCTCCATTCAAGTCAGCGGCAGGCGTGTGGTTGCCACAGCCTGGTAGATGCTGCACAGCCAGCGTAGCCCAGGTACCCAGACCAGCACACACTGGAAGCTGTTCAGTTCTTGTAGCCCATGTCACCACAGCACCTCAATTACCCTCCTTCAGCTACATCCGGGGAAGCTTTATCACAGTAATGGGATTTTTCACAGGAGCTGTATGGGTCTGAACTTGCATTGCCCACCCGCAGGTGAGGATGTCCAACACAGCAGCACACGCCTCGCCTGCTGTTACAGGGAAATGGCTAAAGCATGTTGTTTTAGGAAAAGATGACCTGTTGTCCAGTGTCTGTTCCTACCCATGTCTACATATTCCCCACGAGGTAGTCTGTAGGGCAGGGGCTACCCATAGCTTTCACCTCCCAGCCAAATAAGCCCCTCCGTCTATTGGCCAATTAATACTTCATTATGCTGTACAGAATCAAGCAATTTTGTCCAGAAATACTGAACGTTCCCTTCTGCTCCTGAACAAGCCACTCCTGAGTGTAGCACCCCCTCAGATGAGGGAGAAAAATGGAGACAGGTCTCACTCCCCTGGACAAGAGCTCTGCAAGGGTTGGTAAAAGATGCTGATACAAAAGACACTCTGGTAATGACCCCCACCAGTAAGCTCAGTAGGATTAGTCCTGCAGATTTTGCAGATGCAAGACAAGCCTGTCATCACTGTGCAGAGCGGAGGAGTATCCATGAGCAGGTCCTGATAAGTCATGGAGAAGATGTGGGAAAAAAATTATGCACTTCTGAGCTTCATTTGAACATGGGTGCTGAAGATCGAATGCTGACTTAAAGGGACTACCAAGTACACAAGGTGGATCCAGCCTTCAAATGACACAAAAGCCAAAAACAACTACAGGGAGGAAGGTGGCTTCTGAAGAAGTTTCTGGCATGATCAACCTTTGCTGCAAGGCAGAAAGCCTGCCGAGATGCTCTCCTTGATTTGACCCCCAGGCAGGTGGCCTGTGCTGTGTAATTCTGCAGGGAACAGCCAGGCCTCCAGGGAGTCAGTCAGGTGGGGAGGCCTTGACTGATACGCTGAATTCATTAAGCAGCTTTGTTTTGGAGAAATAGAATGGAAGCCATGTAGGAAAGGGCATTTGAATTCTGTCCTTCAGCAGGTATGTTACCAAGTGATTCCAACATCTTTCAGAGTTTTAACCCCAACGATGAAAAGCAGAGCCTGGCCTATGTTTTGAAAAGGATGAAATCTCTGAAATGAGGTTTGTATCAGTATTTTTAAAAAACATCCCTACATATCTGCATTCCACAGTATGACATCTCAGATGCTCCCTGTGTATTAGAGCATCTGGTTGCTATCAAATATCAAAATTATGAGCAAGCCCCAGTTTAATCGTATGCCTTGTTTTCACTATTATTTTTTTTATTGCTCACCGTCCACTGACAATTGCATAAAATACAAAGTGCTTGTGCTTAAGTTACACAAGTGAAGAAATACCACAAACAATAGGTCTCCCCCCCACTTAAGTAACTTAAGAATGACTACAATTACAATGGTGCCACTTCGAGAAACGTGATTAAAACATTGAACTCTGATGTATGGAACAGAAATTAGTTAGATATGCAATCAAAAAACAGTCAGACCATGAGTCATCAAGAAGGCTGGACGGCTTAAGCCTCTCTCCCCTTAACAAGGATTTTCTACATTCTCTTGCAGAGAATGAACCACGTCACTATTAACAATAAATGGAGGACGCACACAGTTTTTATGATTAAGTTAGCGGTGCTGCCTTTTTTCATAAAGAAGCAGCTTAAAAGAAGTAAGCTCCTGGGAGTTACTTTTGGGTTATGTGTCAGATGGTAACTGCAATATAACTTAGCCTAACTTTTCTGCCACTGTGCTGTTTGTTAGCGGGTATTCATCTAGGAATATGTCCTATTAAAAAAGCATCTAACTTAAACCGCATTAAGGGAACACCAGATTCGCACAATGAGTTTCGGCCCGAAAGAGAAACACGACCTGTGAGAACCCGAAAGCCCGCTCCACCTCACAGCAGCAGGGCAGCGCTCCAGGAGACGACACGGCCTGTGCCTCACCTACCGCTTCTCCAATTAATTACTACTTCTGCTCCTCCCGCACGCGTCGGAGGGGCAGGTTCCCTCTGCATTCCCTTTACTTGGCTAAACGCCGGGTGGGCCAGAAGGAAACACACACACACACCCACCCCTCCGGCCCCTCACCGCTGCTGGCCCGGCACCGCCGGACCTGCGGTCTCTAACGCCTCACGCCGGCGGGAGGCAGCTCGGTGGGAGGCGGCGACGGCGGCGGCGCTGACTGCCCGGGATAGGCCCCTCCCTGCCCAGCACGGCGTCGTGCCGCCTGCCGCAGCGGAGGAGGACGCTAAGGGTGGGCGAGAAGCTGGGCGGCCTTACCGCCCCTGGAACCCATCCCCACGTAGCCATGGCGACCGAACGCCCAACCGAACTACCGCTCCCAGCAGCCACAGCCACCCCGGGTGTGCGCATGCGCCGGAAAGGGTTGCCGCACTGCCTCCGCCGCTGCCGAGCGCCTCCTCTTTCAGCGCCATTGGCTGGTGCCCGCCGGAAATAGCTGTGCCCCTATGCCCCCTGGGAATAGTGGTTTTTTTGCTCCCCCTACCGTAGGTTCATATTACTGGGGCGGGCGCGCCGCCGGTACTACCGCTTCCCGGCGTACCGCGCGGCCCGGCCCGGAAGGAGCCGTCAGCGGTTTGTCGTTGGCGGGNACTTTTTTCCTGAGATTTAAAAAAAAAAGGCATGTCTTCAGTGCATTATTTCCCCCTAGCACTTTACTAGTTCTTACTTTACCAGCAGCAGATCTTGAAATCTTTTTTAAAAAAAGAACTGCATTAATTTAGCATGGTGCAGTGTTTGCTGAAAAGAGACAAATTTTCAGGTACAGCAAACAGTCTTTGAATTCTTTACTTTTTAAGAGAAGCTATTTCAGTACCAACCTGTTTACTTCCTTTCAGAAAGAAGAACCTGTGGGAAGGTTTATCAGTAGGATAAACCTAATGATTAAAAAGTGTTACTTTTGTCTCTGAATGTGGTGTTGAAGCTGATTATGCAGTTGCTAGGTCTTAACTTTTTTTAATGCTTCTTATCTGGGCACAGTGGGTGTCAGTACTTTCATAGAATTGTAGAATTGTCTAGGTTGGAAGGGACCTTTAAGATCATCTAGTCCAATCATCAACATAACTGATAAAAACCATCACTAAACCGTGCCTCTAAGCACTATGTCAGCCTGCCTTTTGAAGACCTCCAGGGATGGTGCTTCAACCACTTCCGTGGGCAGCCCATTCCAATGCTTAATAACCCTTTCAGTTTAAAAATTTTTCTTAATATGAAATCCAAACCTCCCCTGGCACAACTTGAGGCCATTTCCTCTTGTCTTATCGCCTGTGACTTCGGAGAAGAGACTGACGCCCGCCTCTCTACACCCTCCTTTCAGGTAGTTGTAGAGACCGATAAGGTCTCCCCTCAGCCTTCTTTTCTCCAGGCTGAACAACCCCGGCTCCCTCAGCCTTTCCATATAAGGCTTATTCTCCAGACCCCTCACCAGCTTCGTTGCCCTTCTCTGGACACACTCCAGCACCTCAATGTCTTTTTTGTGGTAAGGGACCCAAAATTGGACAGAGTACTTAAGGTTGGGCCTCACCAGTGCTGAGTACAGGGGGACGATCACTTCCCTAGTCCTGCTTACCACACTGTTCCTGATACAGGCCAGGATGCTGTTGGCCTTCTTGGCCACCTGGGCACACTGCTGGCTCATGTTCAGCCTGCTGTCGACCAACACCCCCAGGTCCTTTTCGGCCAGGCAGCTCTCCATTTATCCAGCTTTGGATATACTTGGACCCCTTAAGTGGCTTGTTTTGCATAATACTCATAGTTGAGGAATAAAAGTAATTCAGGAAGTAGCAAAAGAACATTCATGCTTTTCCAGAATAAGCATACTGTACGCAAATGAAACATTTGGGGGAAGCAGGGTGGCAGAGCATAAGAAAAAGCCTTCTCACCAGTGGCTTATGTTGCTTTTTCCTTGTAGATTTTCAACAACAATGGATCAGCCGAATTTTCTGTGACAACTAGTGAAACCTTTCATGTCACTCCAGAGCATATTGGCTCTCTGCTGCTACTGAAATTGAAGAGCATGGCAGAAGGCAGTCTTGGCATGCGCATTTCAAAGGCGGTCATCTCTGTGCCAGCAGAATTTGATGAAAGGCAACGGAATGCTACCATTAAGGCAGCGTACCTTGCAGGTGATGTCTCTTTATTCCAGTGTTTTTCTATGAGACCTTCATGTCTGTGTCACTAACGGTGAACTCTTTGGGGAGGGTGTAGAAACAGTGAATCAGTGATAGCAAATCTTAGAATTTTTTTTTGTTTGTTTGTTTGTTTTTTATTATTTGTTTTTTTAACAAACGCTTAACAATTGTGATGAACACCAGAGAACTCTTGGGTACCAATATGTGCAGCTGACTGATGCAGACATACTTGGCTAGAAGTAGTAAGTTTTACTTCAGGGAAAATGGTCTTTTTGGTAATCTCCAAATAAAAAGACTGTACAGAGCATCTTTGGACAATAATTTAAACAGAAATAGAACATGTGAAATAAGTCTCCTTAGCAAGGTTTCTCTGGAAGAAATGTGTTTGGGCAAATCATGGTTTGTGACTTCACCCTTGAGGCTTAAATAAGGAAAAAAAGTTCATTGAGTATTACTACCTAGAAAACTATTTCCTTTAGATCTGACATTTTACTTAAGGTAAGTTTGGCTAAAAAAAAAAGCCAACCAACTAGGGTTAAACTGCGGTTTTCTGAAGTGTACCTGATTGTTGCTTGGTGTCTTTGCTCTTTGTAGGGCTAGAAATTTTGCGAGTAATCAATGAGCCCACAGCTGCAGCAATGGCTTACGGACTCCACAAAGCTGACGTGTTCAATGTTCTGGTGGTGGATTTGGGTGGAGGAACTTTGGATGTGTCTTTGTTGAACAAGCAGGGAGGGTTGTTCCTCACACGAGCCATGGCAGGTGAGAAAAATGCTTTACTTTCTCAAGGAGTGGGGGGAAAGGAGAAGTACACCTAAATTCACCATTACAGGGGTTTTCTAAGACATACCAGCCTTGTCACAAAGTGTTCTCCAAATGTGTTCTCAGCTGCCTTTCATACAAAATTAGGTTTGTGACTGTTTTCAATAATTAAGATAAATTTATAGGTTATGGCAGACTCAAAGGAGTAAGTTGTGGATTCATTTTATCCGTGGCTGTTAATTTTTGTGCCGACCAGTAGAAGTGCTGGTGTATCTTACAATTACTTTGACTGGACTTCTGAGAGCTGGGGGTATTACAAATCTTTCTGTTACCTTTATCCAAACTGGAAATACTTGCCAAATCATTGACTAGTGCTGTAGCACCTCCTTGCCTTGCGTTTGGCTCCAGCTCAGTTGGGCCGGTTTTGGGAACGCACATGCTGTCAACCCAGAAGTAAGTTTTGTGGTACGTACGTACGTACGTGCCGAAGTGATTCACCACTTGGCAAAGGGTTCTGGCAGCAAGGTTTAGTGAAACTGTAGTGAGTACACAACTGTTTTTCAGCTGACCTGGATTCAGACAGGTCTGAGATGCAGGGTGAACTGTTTGCATTGCCTTTAATAAACACATTTTGATGTGAGCCGCTGCTCAGTCCAGTAAGAGCGGAACAGCAAGAGGTATTGAGCAGCTTCCTTCTGATTTATTTAGATAGAGGCCCCATCACTGAATCCCTGGTTTCAGTCGAAACAAAACAGTGGGAAAGTTGAGAGTATTGTTCAACACAGAGGAAAATCTGCCGACCAATTCTTTTTTTAACTCTATTGAATGGATATAATATATACCTGCTAATAGAGCTTGAAGTTCACTGCTTGCATTTTATCACTTTCTTTTGCTTTCAGCAGGGTATATATACATATACTTCAGTAGCATGTATTTTTTTGTGTATGGGTGCAGCATGAAGACATTGAATACCTCAAAACTGTTAAACCAATAATCCCAATAAAGCTGTACTGTGGAAATGCTAAAGGAAAAATCCCTTCTGGGCAGAGAGAGGTTTGAAAATGGGAATTTTAGATGGAAAAACAATTTGCTGTGAGAGATTGCACTTCAATTACAGGGTTCCAGCTAGAAATTTATCGTTACATGTTTTCTTCTATAGAGAATACCTCTGAGTTAACAACCGTTGCTTTTTTTCTGTTACAGTGGCGTAGAGCAGTTCCAGGGGAAAAACATTGAGGGGAGTAGATTCTAAAATAGTTGCTGAATAAAAACCTGGAAATTACTATCAATCACGTGTTCTTCAATGGACAATGACTATGGCTATTTTAACAGCTCTGTGAGCTCTTGTGCTATGCTTATGGTCCTAGTATCACTGCTCTGACCCTTGAGCACGGTCTCCCAGTAAAAGAGAAGATGCGTGCTGCTTTCTGAAGCTTTGAAGGGGATGTGTCTCATGCCTTCTGTTCTGATGTTTCAGGTAACAACAAACTTGGAGGACAGGATTTTAATCAGAGGTTGATGCTGTATTTATATGATCAGCTCCATCAAAAGTATGGTTCTCTGCCAACAAGAAAAGAAGAAATACATCGCCTCAGACAGGCTGTGGAAGCAGTTAAATTAAATCTGACTGTTCGTGAGGCAGCTACACTGAGAGTGTTGTTGACTATGCCAGAAACGAAGCTTACAAAAGAACATCCAGAAAATGAGGTAAAAACAAACACTGTGCTAAAAGGCAAGCCTTCCCCAAAACCAGAAGATCTGGAAAATCTTGGAGACACTTCAAAAGGAGAGAACAACTTTGTCAAAGTTGTGTTTGAAACAGAAATCTCTAGGAAGCTATTTGAGATGTTAAATGAGGACCTTTTTGAGAAGATTCTTGTGCCCATTGAACAAGTGTTGAAGGAAGGCCACCTACACAAAGCAGAAGTGGATGAAATTGTGTTAGTTGGAGGCTCCACACGGATTCCTCAAATACGCAAAGTTATCCAGGATTTCTTTGGAAAGGAACCTAACACCTCTGTAGATCCTGATCTAGCAGTTGTAATGGGGGTAGCTATCCAAGCAGGAATTGTTGGTGGGTCCTGGCCTCTTCAAGTCAGTGCTATAGAAATTCCTAATAAGAATTTACGGAAGACTAATTTTAACTGAAAATAAACTCTTACCCATTGCATTCCATCTCTCCAAAAGCGTACTCTGGTGGTGCATACTTACCTGACTGGCAGTGGAGCCTAATCTTAGCTGTATTCTATTCATTTTTTATCTATTCCAGTTAGGCGTTACTGGACACCTAACTGCGTTAAAGCCAGAAATTACTTTAAAGGTACAAGTGATTTTTGAAGTTCTGAAGTGCCCTGTATTTGCTTGTTGATTGGATATTGGCTGAAAATGCTAGTGATGACACACCTACGTCTTCTTGCTAAATTTTATTAGCAAATACTGAAGAGGTGTATGTTTAAAATACAAAGGGAGTGTGACCAAAGGTTAGCGTTAACGTCGTATGGTACTGTAGATATTCCCAGGTCCAACGTACTTACTTTGAAAGAATGTGAAGCAGTATTAACGCACGTAGCACTAGCAGTGTTGAGCTTAAATTTATTTATTAAACTGAGTCATTTGAGCGTTTAAGCACCTTTCTAAAAGGCGTGTTGCAGCTTGAATGAGATTTGTGCACTCACCTGATTATTCTGCTGTTCATAAGAGCATAATGGTATTACTGAGGCTGTATGGCAAACTGTCTCATGTTTCAGCCAAACCCTATTCAGAAGTTTGGCTCTTGCTAACACAGAGTTACTCAGAGTGTCTCCAAGGGCTTACTTCCTGATCTGGATTTTTATGGTGAACGTACAGGTGCTGATGTCATACCACGGGTGTTCTCCACAGGGAGCAAGGGCGTTATCACCAACTACTTATACCTCCCCCACCTTATTCGAAAACTGCCATAATTTTATGTATCTTAAAGCCGTACCTGAACATCTTCCCCTGTGTTTGGCCAACGCGTGTGTCATCGTTGCGCATCTACGAGTGTGTGATGTCTTTCCCCTGGAGCACCTCAAGCCGTACTGTTTTTAGGGACAAAGTGTGGGCCAGAAGGGACTGCCTGGATGCAGTCTAGTTCCTGTAGTCCTAGCGAATGAAAATTCACCCAACTTTTTCATACTTTTTAGCTCGTATCTCTGGTTTAAGGTTTGTCATATCCCTACTCTAAAGTGAACACAGATAGAGAACATAGCTGTTCTTTTGGGAAGGAAGCAGTGCATGTAACTTAGGATCTGAGGTAGCACTTCTTAGAACTTTATTTTAGGTAAATAGTTTGCTACCCACCTGTCTAGCAAATGCATGAGGATAAAAAAATTATTTGGAAAAAACCCCAACTTGATGACAGTTCTAGTCTCTTTGGAGTGTTAAATCAATACTTAAAGGCCAGTTGAATTCTTTTATCTGTGTAGAACTTTCTACAATGAAAACACTTCATTCAGCAAAGACTGGCTTCTACATCCATCAACCCAGTCTTAATCAGGTAAACTCTAGTAACAGGTGGTTCTAAGCATTTTCTTGTATTCTCCAGAACAATTATGTTTTTATTAAGCTTGCCAAGATAAAATGTGGGGCTTAGATTTATTGTTTAACCTATGACTATATTAAAATAGTCATATTATTCTCCTGGCAGTAGGCCTGATTTATGGCAGTGCTATAAATCAGTTGTGCTGATTCAGCTGTTGGCATAGCTATTGTTTAAATGTATCTTTGAAGTAATCCAATTAAAAACCTCTTAAATTGAAGCATAGTTGCACACAGCCATTCCATCAGCATTGTTTAACTTCACAGAGGATTCCAGAAATGCTGTTAACATCTGTTTAAATTCCCTAAGTTGAAAACCAAAGTGATTTTTTTTTTTATTTGAAGATATTTTTTTTCATTGTACCTCTTTGAAAGTGGCCCTATTTAAGTCTGTACAGAACTTCCAGTAACTAAAACTCCTGTGTTGAAAGAAGTGCCTCTTGAGTGAATTCATGGATGAATGCCAATATACAGTACAGCTCCCATGCACAGTTGCTATTTGGGCCTTTGCTTTACAGATATAAATGTATGTATTTAATTCAACATATACTCCAGTGTCTTTGGAGTCATTGTGGCCTTTCCTTCTGCCCTGCTGTAAATTCATCTCTAAGTCTACTGGAGTTACAGTAGGTCTTTAGTCTTAATTTTTTTTTTTTAATGCACTGTGTAAAATGAGCAGAGCTGTCTAAAAATAGAACCGCATCACAGTGAAGTGAAATTATGAAAAGCTTTTTGCAGTCTTGGGACAAGTTAGGTAGGAATGTGGGAGTAACTTTAAACTGTTAAACTCAATGCAAATAAATACTTTTTTTTTTTTTCTTTTGAGTACTCCTTTGCTCAGGAGGAGTTAAGTCTCCTTCAGTGTTAATCTGGGAATTGGAAGGGAAGGGGGAGTTGTTTACTTGTTAAAAAAAATAAATTAAAAATTCAAAAATGCTATTTATTCAAATTTCTATACAGATTTTTTTTTTTGAGTAGAGATCGTTACTGTACACTGGATATCTCACAATGCAACCTTATTTATTAAATAAATAACTTGACTGCAGAATTCAGAAAAGTTATGTTTTATCTTTTGATTTTAATACTGTAAATGCCAAGTTTACATAAAATACTGCTTTCCAAAAGTCTGTCTTTAAACAAATTGCTATTTGAAGGCTAAAATCGTTCTACAAACAACCCCTAAATCTAAGTGTGGTTGTCTGTGGTATTGGAATTTTATAAAGAATAAAGCTTGTTTTGTGAGTTGAAATGATGAAATGCGTTACGAATTGTATGCGTCCGAATTGTTTCCAAGTGCAGATGATGAACTGCAGTTTATAAATAACCTTTTAGAATGTTTTTAATAAAAGCAATTTCTGTCCCTTGCGCGTGTATCTTTTCAATTTCACATGGAAATACTAACCGTACTATTTCTTCAAATTCTTTTGGAGGTTAGAGGATGAGGTGGTAATCCCTCAATTTGTCAAGGGGTTGCTGTACGCTGGAGAGACAGATCTTCTCTGGGAGGTGGCNTTCAATTTCACATGGAAATACTAACCGTACTATTTCTTCAAATTCTTTTGGAGGTTAGAGGATGAGGTGGTAATCCCTCAATTTGTCAAGGGGTTGCTGTACGCTGGAGAGACAGATCTTCTCTGGGAGGTGGCACAGAGGAGTGTTAGGAACTAGGGTGGGAGGGGGGGAAAAAACCCCTTCTCAAGCTGCAGTTTGGTGTGCAAGCAGGGAACAGAGAAGGAAAGTGCAGGTTGGTACAAGGAAAAGCAAGGAACACGTGGGAGGAAGGAGGAAACAACAGGGAGGGAAACAATGTGCTGTCAAGGGAGTTTGCTGGTGACATTGGTGGGTCGTGGTGGGTACTGCAAAGCCTGAATTAACATTGACCTTGAGGCAGCCAAGTGGTCCCTCTTGGTTTCTTAGAGTGAGTCTGACATCAAGCGTGTGGGGAGAGTAGAGGTTGCAGACTCTGGGTGTTACTGCAAAACTGCCTTTTCCTGCCTATGCTAAGCCTGTTAGATGGCTTACTTCGGTAAACATGCACGTCCTAAAAGTCAGCACCAAGTGACGTCTGCCTCTATGTCCACACAATAAGAAGCTTTGGGTTTCTATGAATTTGCTATCATAAGGATGTATTAACTAAATGGGCATAATGTCACAGCAACTTAACCAAGTACTGTTTTTTTAATTGAAACCAGTGTGAGAACAGCAAGATTTATTTTTTAGTCTTTACCAGTGCAACAATTAAAATATGCCATGAAAATTATTGCTTCATTGTGTTGTTCCAGTGCCAACACGATCAAAATTTTAAGAGTTGTATAAAATCAGAAAGTTATTTTAAGAAACCTGATCAATGCATACAGATTGTAGTTTAGTAAACAGCAACGCTGAGAGGAGTTTCTGAGTAAGCTAGTGGTTTTATATGCAATATAAAACATTCCATACATATGTGGTGTGCCAAATATCCCTTCAGTGTTTACTGGAGTAAGGAATTCTTGTCTTCATTAAGAATTCATTCATCAGTTTTCCCTATCTTCTTATCCCAGCCTCTGCAACCATTTTAGAAAAGGCACCTTTTCCTTGTAATAAATTATGTGGTGTATCGTATTCTAGAATCCTTCCTGCGTCCAGAACAAGCACTCTGCAATGCAAAAGCAGAAACATTACAGGAGAAGAAAAATCATCTCTTCATATTTTCCAGTCCTAATACAGATATCTCTGTATAAGTCCTAATACAGATATCTCTGAATAATGATAACTTTTATTTAGAAGAAATATCATCACACTAGGTGATTAATTGCTTTGTAAATCTAGGAACTCCTGTATTAAAAAAAACCTTTTGAAAATGGCATTTTTGCTTAATTGGTAAAAATGCTACAGTATAGTCCATGTGCTCTAGAGAATTAAGTGGTCTTAATAGTGGCTTACACCTGTACATTAGCAGGAAAAATATTAAATTAATTATGTAATTAGAATGGGGAAACAGACATGGGTTATCGATATTCTGTGATGCCTTGGGTGATACAGACACAAAGAGAGTAACATTAAAATTGTTGGAGTGTAAAATTTAGTAAGTCTGAAAACTGATGCATTTAAAAGAAGCCATTTATTTATTAAAGGGCTTACCAAAACACACTTACCTGTCTGAATCCATGACTGTATGTAACCTGTGGGCTATAGTCAATATTGTGCAGTTGTAAAACTCTCTTTTGATGGTGGACTGCACCAATTTATCTGTTTCCACGTCAACAGAAGCTGTTGCCTCATCTAGGACCAGGATTTTTGTCTTTCGTAGCAAGACACGGGCCAGACAGACCAACTGTCTCTGCCCAACACTGTTAAAAATACATTTGAGAAGGTCGGGTCAGGCACATTGAGGAAGGGGAGAACAATATGAAGCTGAGATTACTGTGGAGCCTATCTATTCTGTCTATCTTAACAACACTTTATACTTCTGAAAAGACTCGTGAAATATGTTCACCTTGTTTTGGAAGTTTTTTTATTTCTTCTTGCTCAGCATACCAATTATAGTTAAGATGTGACTCTTAAACAACTGTGCCTGAACTTTGTAGCATAAACCTAGTCTTGTCTTCAATTTCTGTATTTAAGTTATAATGGGGACTCTGAATATGCCAGATTGAATGCTAAACCATTTTTTAATAAAGTTCAATGTAAAATTTTGGATACTCCTATATGTTAGCTGTGGTGTATGCTTTCTAGAGACTTCCTCCTGAAAATGATATGTCAAAAAAATTCCAGTTGATAGTACGCTCCATTTAAGACCTGCTCCTTTGCTGCTGAAAGCTTCAGTATTTGTCTCCTAGAGCTTAGAGTCCTTTTATTTCAAGTGTCACCTTCCTTACTGAACTATGGGTTAATGTTTTACAAGGGAAAAAAAGAGTTAATTTGCCTAAGCAAATCAAGCAAAAAAATAAGCAGTTTTGCCTTCTTTCCAGGATTAGTTGTTTTGGGGGAGGGGTTTGTTCTGTTCTCGGTTTGTTTTGGTTTTGTCTTTTTATAATTTCAATACATGAGCATTTTTCTATCCAAATCCAATTAGGTGGTGCATGAATTGCACCCCCCCTCACCCCCTGTCCCATTTACATCTACTCATATACTTGAGTTGAAAATACTCTAACTTCCTTGGCTTCCCATACAGCACAGGCCATAGGACATTATACGATTGAGACCAGTTTGGCACCTCAAAGAAACCTGTATTACCAGACTAATTCTACTTAGAACGATGGGAAAAGCATCATTTTTATACTGACACTTTCTGAAGTAAATTCTCTGGAAGGAACATACAGTTTTACAGTACCAGAAAAATAACTGCAATAGCACATTCTTGTTTATGTACCTGAGATTTTCACCACCTTCTGAAATTTCATGAAGGAGCTTCTTTGGGAGAGACTGGACAAAATCCTTCAAGTCACACAGTTCCAGTACCTCCCACAGTTCAAGATCAGAGTGTTTTCCAAGTGGATCCAAGTTTGACTGCACCGTCCCAGAAAACAAGACAGGATCCTAAACAACAGCAGAATGTGAGTGCACAATTCCAACACAAACCTAAAACAGTCTGCCATAAATCCTTACATTAACATAGGGAACTGGGGCAAATAATACTGGAAATCAAGCTTTGCAAGGGAAATCGTAACATTTTGAAGCTGGTGGATGAAAAGACAAAAATCACATGGTGTCTCAGCATGCTCAGTTCTTCATTATGGTGAAATATAAAGAGCAAAAGATTTCTTATGCGTTCTCTGTGCTACTGGTTCTATGACTGACTAAAGACCTGCCCCGCACCTGGCAATTGCAACAACATATGAATTATTACTTTTGTCAAGTTTGTGAAGTGCTGGATACTACATTCATAAGCACTGTTAAGAAAAATTAGAAGACTATGATTACAAGTCAAATATTCTAAATTTCCAACAGGAAAGGTGGCATATTCAGCAATAAGAACAAAATCAATTATTGCATAAATGAGTACCATGAGCTTCTGAATATGTACTGAATACAGCCAGGAATGTCGATGGGTCACGTCCAGCACTTAAAACTGTAGAAACAAGCATTCACTAGTTAAGTCTAAACACTTTTTTTGGATGCACACAAAAGTTTTTTCCTTAAAAAGGCAAATTTAAGAAATCAGTACTTGGCAACTTATCAATACCTGAACAAATTTATAAACAGAAATGATGTTTTCAGAGGCAGTGAACAAATACCTTGACTAAGTGCAGGCACGGTGGTTGTGACCCAATAGGTAGTCTGCAAAAGGCCAACAACATTCAGTAGCAAGTTACATGCAAGAAGAACAGTGATAATTTTGAAGGAGCTAAGCAACCAAAGAGGATGGCTGGAATGGTATGAGATCTTCATTAAACTTCATGTTACTTGCTTTAGAACATCATTAAAGTAATTTTAAATCTGTAATTTAATATGATTGTTAAAAACTGTTTGTATGAGATATATTTGACTGATCTGAAAAAGTATGTGCACACTGAAAGCTTTGGTATGTTGCCATGTCCTTTATTCCGTTCCAGAGTTTTATCTTCATCCAGTTCGATTATCTCGACCTACACAGTTCAACACTCCAGACTACAAATACTCTCCACAAGCTCCAGTCTCCATTTTTCTACCCTTCCAGTTCTAGTTTCCTTGTCTGATCCCAGCTCGTTAGTTCACTGAACTTTCCTGTACCTCTCTCAGTTTAGCTGCCTTGATGTGGACCCAATATATTCCATCCACAGTAAATCAGATCTGCAACTGCAGTTGAGAAAATACTGTGTAATTTACAACTGTTAAACGTTTTGCAGATTCATAGAGTATTAGCTGCTTAAAACAAGAGAAATGTTACAACTGAGGATGTATGAATTGTTGTGTTTTGAAGTCCTGCAGCGTAAAAAAATTAGTATCATCATTTCTGACCCAAAAGTTATATCAAAAACTGTAAATCTATCATTCCCCTGAGCAAATATATCTCTCAAAGGAAAAGCAGCCAAGGATTTGAAGGAATATATACGTATTTTTTTCTATTGACCTCATCCATGGAAAGACCCAAACTACTTTGGTTTAAATATTAGCCTTCTCTCCATGCACAGTCTGTGGTAGAGACACACAAGAAATATCACCAGGGTTAAAGCTCCAGAATAGCTAGGGAAAAAAATAGACCTTCCTTCAGGAAATGTCAGATAAATTTATTGTAGGTGATGTTAACATCACCCATGCACAAAAATGGTTTTATGAATGGCATTCAAGGAACATGCAAAAAGCCTTCAGGTGACCATTAAATTTGTGTTATAGGTTTTGCTTTATATCAGAACTTTGCTTTATATCATTGTAAATCAGATTATCAGCGTAAACACAATCCTAATGGTATGTGAACTAATCTTGAGTTTTCTGCCCTATTCTGAAGTAAGCAGGAACAGCTTTACATGACAGACCGTAGCAGATAAATTTAAATGCACATTACATGATCTGTGTATGCATCTCTTTATTCCCTACATTCTTCAGACATAGTTAGTTATTTTAAAATACTTTTGCCTTCAGGTGAGACTTGAAAAAGCCATATGTAGCTATATACATACAGATTCTGGAGAACATGAGTTATTCTAGGTAAGACTATTAAACTAAACCTGGCATAATAAAACCTAATGTCATACTTGTAATCTCCCTGTTTTGAGGCTTCTTCCATATAATCGCCAACATGCAGTTACAACATTTTTCAGGATAGCATTATGTCAGCTAAGATTCTCAAAAATTCACTTCTAAAACCTGATAGGCAATAACAGAGTTTTCAAAGATGAGTAAAATTCTGTTGGAGTTTTATTCCTCTGTCCCTCTGTAGCTCGTGGACTTCGGGGTTATAATTTCTCTAAAAAAAAGTAATGTCTTGTGTTAGTAAAAGAAAGAAGAAAATGGTTATCTCTAAACCACATCTCACCTGTGGAATAATGTTAAGATTTCCACGTAGGTCATGGAGTCCAATAGTTGATATATCAATTCCATCAATAATTATTTTGCCTTCAGATCCCTCTAGAACTCTAAACAAACAATTTGTGAGTGTTGATTTACCAGCTCCTGTTCTTCCAACAATTCCAACCTGAAACAAAAAGTTTTCTGATAAAGACTATAATATCCATGCTACGTATTCTATATGAAAAATGACTAGTGACTTCAGTTTCAACTTTCACTTCAAATCTTCTGTTTCTTTCACCAACATGGAATCCTATAGGTGGATAAAACTGTTTAAAACTCACTCTTGGAACATGTGGCTCACACTCACAGCTCCCCCTTAGAAGCTGCACAGCCTATTTCTGGTTCAGTGGGAATCCTTTCCATATCCCCTCCCCTTTGCCTGGCACTCCTCAGCTCAAACCAATGCCTCTAAACTAGGTCTCACTTGGTGTTCCTTGATCCCAAACCCAAAGTTAATTAGCACTAATCTGGCAGCATATTTCTCTACATATATATTTGGCACAGTGGACAAGAGATTTCATTTCAAATTTGGATCTTCCTTAAAATTGCCAAATTCATAAAACACTACCTCAGTTTCCTACAGGGATAAGAATTTCTACATAGTAGGACAAAATACTTTTCCTTTTCTCATTTATCTTTTCTTTAATGTCTTCCCACTTAATATCTTCCCTGTTCAACACCATCTTGCTGTATCTAGTATTGGAGACTCTCCATATGAAATATTTTTGAAATAGAAAGTGGGGAAGCAGAATTTTATGCTCTGATTTATTCTTACTATATACATTACCTTCTCTTTACTCTGTGTTTGAAAAGAGACATCATTCAGGGCTAAACCAAGATCCTTCCTGTACTGAGCCTTGTAGTTAACAAACTCTATTATTCCTCTATCAGGCCATCCCACTGGTGGTCTTTTTGATAGTATCCACGGTTTCTGGAATTAAAACCATTGGTATTTCAGTATATGACAGTAAAAATGTTACAAAGTAATAAAAAAATTAGAAAAATTAGATATATCTCTTTAAAAATCCCAGCAGGTCTAGGATAATTCCAATGCAATATAAGGGAAGGAGAACCTACTTTCGAGAGCACTGGGCAGAAACATTCCAACTGGGTATTCTTAGGGGCGTTGAGTTGTGGATTTTTCTTTAACAACATTTTCTACACCCATTTAAAAAAGTAAACTCAGTTTTACTGGGTTGCTGGTATCTGTTCCATCAATTGCCAGTGTAAGAAAAATTTAGATGTTGTTTTTGCAGAGGAACATCTGGGTTAGTCAGCAATGAGGTAGCTAGGGAATGATTAATAACACAAAGGCTTACCAGGAGACATGAGAATGTCTCATCCCTTAGACAAAGGAGAAAACAGTCTCTGCTGGTTTGGCCTTTTAACAGGAGGATGAACATTTAACTGAGACCAGCCAACTTGAGCAATATTACCAAAAAAGGAAAGAAATAAACAGGTGAAGTAAGAGGTCTAGGTGGGGTGATGGGGAGAAATAAACAACAGGCAGGACAAACAGAAGTAGTTTGTAAACCCTGAAGTAGTTTGTATACCCTGAAGTACCTAGTCAATGAGGAAACAGGGGAAGGAAACTTCGGCCAGGAATAGGAAATAAAAAGGAATTACTCTGAGAACTGTTTTGCCTGCTTGATGGGTTACCTGTTCTTGCAAAAATGTTTAAAAAAAATGTGCTTTGTATTGATCACTGCCTGAGACGTTGTTATTGCATAAGGAGTGTTTTTCACAGCAAGAACTGAATTTAATCTGAACCTAATCTCCCATATATTTAAAATGCTATTTTATGAGAAACATTTTGTTTTAAGAAGTGTGGTAAGAGAGAACAGAAAGATGAACAAAGGCTAAGAAACATAAACATTGGAGAAGGGTAAAAGAGAATGAAGAAGTAGAAGGGAGTCTTGTTTCCAAGAAAGACCGAGGCTCTTATGCCTCCATACTTGGCATGGGCACTACTTTCAGAAAAGCACAATAACCAAGGCAGTTTGAAACAAATGTCTCTCCAGATATGAGGCGAGTAACAGTTAGTGGTCTGACAGGCCTCTCTTCCTCTTTCCCTCTCAAAATGCTCCTCTTGGTTGCACATAGCCTAGAGAGTTCTCCTGAGCTGTAGCTGTATTAGCCTTACTACAAAAACTGTTTCTAAAAAGGATGCCAAGATTTTAAATGGTCAAAATAGGAGTAAAACTCTATGCCTGTAAAGGTAATGAAGAAGCTACATGTCGTTCTCCATATAAAAAGAAAAGAAGGTATTTAATAACAAATTATAACCTGCTATTACCACTCACCAATATTAAAGTCAATCTAAGTTAGTCATCTTCTATGCACATAAGTTGAATATTCATGAAGAATTTTCACCATTTCAAGAAGAATGCTTACCTCTTTATCCATTTTTGCGTATTCACAAACTCTTTCAATTGAAACTGCATTGGTCTCGATTTCACACGCTTTACGCACCCAAAAATTTAGACTCTGAATTATCTGGGAAAATAGTTGCAACGTAGAACATAAAAAATTGACTCTAATACAACACAGCATACTGATTTAAAAACTGACTGTGAATTTAATCATCTCATGAGCTGGATGCTTATTCACAGAAGCCAAAAACTATACAGAAAATGATGGCATGCTAAATGAACTATCACTTAGAAAATGACTGATCTCAGTATTCCTCTAAGCGCTTCTTGTCTGCTTTCAGATTGCCCAATGACTATTTTCACTGACATTACAGCTCCAGAAATCTGGAACTGCTTCAGGATCAACAGAAAGTGCACAGTAATTCTATGATATGTTGAAAGGAAAAACATACTTGGCTCATATTGTGGGTACATTATTGCACCATTCCCAAGGTAAAGTAAACAAACAATGATGTAGAACAAAGACTTTGTATTGAAGATATGTCTTTGGTCAACCATGTCTGCCAAACATGTCATCTTGAAGCACTGGGAATGCTTCTGCAGACAGAGTTGGTACCACTTCCATAGTACCAATTCTGTGGTGAAATATTCCCACTTCTCTAAGAAAAAAAGTGAGCCCAAAAGCATTCTTAGAGTTAACTATTTTGAGATGCTATATGTAACGAAATAAAGAGTCAATCTGACATCAGATGAAGTTGAAAAACTGTGCAGTACCTGTGACTGCCACCACCAAGTATATGATGACATAAAAGGAAATTGTTCTGTCTCTGAATAATAGAAAATGAAACTCTTGTGAGTTGTGGGTGGGGTGGATATGCCATGACAGGTAATCATCTGAATATTTTTTTTGTATTTCTATTCATTAGTATCTGTCAACTGTGTTTCTGAAGCACTTAACCACAATGAGAATCTGGGCACTGCTAGACTCCTAAGCACCACAAGATTAAAGAAGCTTGGATGCTTGGTGTATACACAATACGTAAGATTTATTTTTACTAGCAACTTACCAATACAGTTTACCTTACTTCAAGACACATTTCAAATGTGGCTCTTAGGTATTACTTTCACAAGGGTAATGTCAAAGTAAATGATTTTATTGAACTTTTAAGTTCAATAAAAACATAAAACTTAACATTCAGTAAGCGAACAAGAAATCAAATATGAGTTACAGTTGCACAAGACTAGATTTCTTATTCAGTTTAGCAAAACACTTAAAAATAAACCATACCTAGTTTCATTAACTTGATTTTAAAATATTTTTTAATAATTATTTCTTCTAAATTCAGAAGTGGAAAATTAATGTGAAGCTTCTCAGATTTAAAGGAATTCAAAGGAAAAATGTTGTGATTTAGTTTCCTTGATGCCACTGTGTAAATTCACCTACTCAACTTCATTATATGTATTCTTCCCTTTCCATACACAAAGTGGTAAGAGCAAAAAATTGATACCATTACTTACATTTAGAGCATAGGTTATTGATAAACCCACTGTAGAAGAACTCACTGTATTTCCAGCCAGTACTACGAACAGTGCAGCAAAGAGCACCATTAAATTTCCCAGGAATTCAAGCCTGACAGACAGCCACCTGTTGTAAATCAAGGCAAAGAAAAAAGTGAATAACCTAATTATTTTTTTTTATATAGCAAACATATTGCTAATGCAATTACTCTTTGAGATCATTATACTAGCAATTTACCCATTTTACAAAAGAGATAAGTAGTATCATTCCCATTTTACAGATGGACTGGGGAGGAAACATGACGTATCTAGATCTAGTAGCACCTCTAAAAAAACATGCAGGTCTCTCAACTCCTGGCTAGTGCTCCCTTTATTCATACTGCTTTCCTACTCTTCCTATTGGGAAAAGATTCAGGTATATGACTGAAAACCAGCTGAAAATCTTCTCCTTGCTAATCTCTGCATGTAACTGAACTGAATCACAAAGGAAGGAGAGGAAATGGGCTTATTTCCTTAAATCCAAGATTCCACTCTCAAGACCTATCTAGTGCTTCTAGGTACAGACACCAGGTTACTTCCACACAAACTACTGAAATCTAAATGCAATTTGTTCGTAAACTTGTAAGAGGAATTGTTAGTTGAAATGTAGTACAGTCCGTGCTCATGACCTATTGGTAAACCTTTTTTTCTTCTTTTTTCTTTTTTATTTTTAAATATTCTCATTCCAGAGAGCATATGCATATTTCCTATAAACCTGTCAGTTGCTGGTACATAAAGAAGAAATCATCCTAGTGCTTAGACATAATCTATGCATTCATTACAAAGAGTGGTCAATGAATTGTTCTCGTCCTTCTGTTTATCAATGGGTTTACTCTGACTAAAGGTAAACAGTTGTGGAATTCTACAGAAGGTGGTCTCAGTCACAGATGCAGAACAGCTGTAAAGTACCTGTTTGAGATGACATTGTTGTAGAAGTAAACTAAGTTCTCATACACAACATCATTATTTTTTCTAATGAATCTCTCTTGGTGGCCAAATGCTCGAATTGTTGATCGCCCTACAAGAGTCTCACTGAAGTGGGAGATTACAGGAGAATGCGATGCTCCTGCTAGCCGTCGAATTTGTCGAGAACTTGCTATGTAGTATCGCTAATAAAACAGTGCAGACAAAACAGACATTTTAAATTGCTACAGTTTCTTTTGCATTACTTAAAATATTTGCCATAGTTATTTCCACTTGAGTAATCTGTTAAGTAATTCCTGTATACTTTGAAAACGAAAAAGTTGGAAGTGTCTACACGGAAAAAAATGTATTCACAAACAATATAGAAAAAATAATCTGCCTCTTGGAACACACCAAGTTATAATGCTGACATAACTAAAATATATAAATTACTGGCAAGGTTAAAATATGATAACATCATTTCCAAATTCTATAGTAAATGTGCTATACCACAGCAGGTGTGTAACAACCAACTAAAACTTCAATGTAAACTTTCAAATTAGAACATCCTGCTTCTTTCTCAGATAAAAGTCAGCCTTTATTTCTTCCATGTAATTATGTCTGTATTTAAATTCCTTATTAAAGACTGAATCCAGGCACTCTTTTCCTTCCTCTATTTTCATATTTTAAGAATCTTTTAAGATCTTTAATCACAGACCACACTTTGAGAGTCAAGAAACAGGACTGCAGCCATTAGTCTTTCTGAAACATTACTTTTTGGTTTCTCAGTAGCATGACTGACATTCTAGACAAAAAATAGCACAGGTATTTTAGGCATCATTCTATTTTACATCTGCTGTTTAAGGGTTACCCTTCAACTTTCACTATAATATACCCTTTTATATTTCACTATAATATACATGCCATTTTTTTCAGGTAACTTCATAAAATTTCTTGGTGGGATCTATATTAATATTGTACCTTCCTAAGAAAAAGGAAAATATGAAGAGGAAAATGTAAGTTGTTGAAAGTTCCCCAGCTTAACAGGATATATTCATGAAGTGCATTAATTTCCTTTCAAGAAGCCTGAGGATTTTTTCTGAAAGTAATTTCAGATATATTCTGAAATTCTGATATTTATGTTTGGGGTTGTTTTTCTTCTCAATAAGAAATAATTTAAGCCTGTATCCTTGATTGTTTTGGACATATCTTCCACATACATCTAGAAATCCTTATAAAAGCTTAATGCACTTACTTGGATAGTAAAATAAAAGTATCCCAGGGGAATAACTACTACTATGAATAGCGGTGATGCAGATGTGATAACTAGAATGGTTCCAATAACATCTAGTGTACAGTTTAGCCAAGTTCGTAAGTAGTAATGGAAACGTATGTCCACTACAAATAAGTCCTGTAACAATGCACAGAAAAATCAAGATTTTGTGAGTAAAATCCACTAAAAACTTTAAGAAAGCATCCTTTAAAAATAGAATCAAACTAAAATATCTTCAATAAAAATTAGTAGGATTCGCCCCAATTATATCCTAATGAAATGTATTATTATATCATTAATATTTGTCTAAAAGCAAAATAGACTTAATATAGCTTTTAGACTCGTCATGGTATGTCAGAAAACAGGCTCTTGCTATTTTGAAACTCAATCCTATTTAGCTTATGTAAAACCTATCGGACTGAAAAGGATGATAGGAATTAAAATCCTACCTCTTGTATAGTCCGGCTAATAATTCTAGAAGTGTACTGAAATATTACTTAGCTCTTACTGCACATGGTAAGGTTCTTTCAAACCCAGTTTATAATATATTTCTACCAAAGACAAGGGGCTTACATCAACTGATCTTTTAGTGTATTAAACAGCCATTCTTCTAGAGAACACAGCCATCTGTGTCACTGCATTTGAAGTCATCAGTAATGCATTGGAACGAGCTAGTAACGACGAGAGTGGGAAGTATTAAAGTCATAGCAAATAGCACTTGTTTGTGTAGTAGAGGTTCCAACTAGAAAATAACATTCACTTTAAGTCTATATAACTCTAAGAATGTGAATTTAATGCATTAATTGATTCTAACCATAACATTTGATTCTGATATACAATATACTATCTAAAAAAATATATGTTTCTTTTAAAAACAGATCAAGCTTAGGTCTGGTAAACTTTTTGCACTGCCGGAATGGTCTTTGATGAATGGCCTCATCATTATCTTGGATGGGTTCTATACAACTTCTACTTATAACATGTTTTGATGATTTTCTAAGAAAATAGCTTGAGACACTTTTAAGTTTTCCTGCACTGAAATAGCTTTATATTGCTAGATACTGCATTTACTTAATTTCATATCTTAATTTTTCAACAATACTAAATGCAATTAAATCTGCAGTCACTCAAGCTTCATTTTCATAAAATGGAAAATATGCATGAGTTTTCCCTTTACCTTTGTGAATCTATTGATGATCTGACCAACTGGATTAGTTTCAAAATGCTGAAGAGGAAGGTGCAATACATTGTCTAACAGCTGATGATGCAATGCCCGAGAAGCAGACAGAGATCCCTTGGTGAGCACATAAGCACCACAGCAAACGAGAAGACCTTGTGAATGGATGCATTAAAAGACAGTATGAATGGTTAGGGATAGAAAGGAGCTGGAGCTTGTTTCTGCCACTGTTTTCTAACACAGTGAGAAATCCAACAGTTGCACTTCATATCTTAGTTTCCCAAATGTACAAATTTGTATGTTGTTGATACATCTTACTGCTTCCAACCCGAACCATTCTATGATTCTATGATTCATAAGTATGTTTTTCCCGCAGTTAAGTCTCTCATGCTAGCATGCCATCACACATGATCTCCTTCCTCACTGAGATGCCAACACAACTTCATTAGGTTACACTTGGATGTTCCAAGAATTCACAGAAGTAACACACAATTAAACAACATTTTCTTATACATGTCTGTATATCTCTTCTCCTCTTCCCAGGTTGCATACAATTGTGTATAATTGTGTGCATACGATTCTGATTATGAAAAAACCAGCATTATTTCTTTACTAAAACACATTCAGGCAGATCAGACTTGGCAAACGGTGAGAAAGCAGACATAAATGCTCATCCTTGCCTTGCATGAATCCCAGAAGTCCATAGATAAGAAGTTTATAGTTTTGTGATTGTTTCCATTCTGTGAAATCACTAACTTTTGCTGTTTCTGAAGTCCAGATGCTAAGCCATAGATTTTGGCCAACGGCCAGTGCATTTTGTCCTAAATAAGTAGCTATGGTTAGCCACATCCATCGCCACTTGAAGGCTTGGAGGTATTTCAAAACAACAGACGTTTTCAACTAAATATATATATAAAAAAACAGAATATAAAAAAAAATGTTAATCTGAAAACCATTATTATTGTTGAAGGCAAATACACATTATATAATGGGAATTGGATACATTAAATTCAGAATAAATGAAATAATTTCTTGATTAAATCTGATAACTTAGGTATATAAAATCATGCCATGAAAAGGTTTCCTAACCCAGTACACTCTGCTCTTTAATGATACATATCATAGGCAGCTGTGCTTATGACACTTTCCAGTGTCAGATTTAAAAAAATCTTATCTATGTAATTATACAAAACAAACAAACACACAAAACAAAACAAAAACAAAAACCTATCCAAACAGACAAGCAAGAGTGCAATTCCTGGTCAGTTTGTATGAAGCAAATCTTACTCTATTCATCACTGGAACTAGAAACTTTAGAACTGCCACTCTGAGCTACTGGAACCAAGCAAATTATTGTCAGCAGGAGGAAGTTCTCATGAAGTGTATTAATTTGGGGTGTACATGGGGACTAATGGGGACAAACTCAGCTAGGCCACTTGGAGGGCAGAACTGGTAGGAGCAGAATAGTGGCAGATTCTTGGATTTCATTACAGAGGCTGGAGTCAAATGAGCTCTAGTTAGCAAACTCATGTTTTTTAAGCTTCTAGTTTTACTATCTTGCTAGAAACTCATACCTTCTTTCCCTCTTCACCCCCCACCCTTTCTTATTTTAATTCATCTATAGCTTCCCAGGAAGTTTTGACCTCCATACTCTGTTTCACTTGTTCTTTTCCTCTACCTAACAACTGGCAGATTTTTTTACGTGGAGACTGCAGAAAGCGTGCTTCTAACATAAACCAATACTGCAGCAGTGTTACCATGCAAAATTTCTAGTCTCTGCTCCAGGACACAGGTATTTAAACTTCCTAAAGGTAAGACAGACAGAATGATTTTCTAACAGAGGAAGAAGCTTTTTTAATGTTCTTCTTTCTGAACTATGCAAACCAGACTGGACTTAGATATAATATTAAAATACAGCCAGTAGCAGATCATCAAAATAGAAAATCTCAGACAACATACTTGAAATTTGGTAAAACCCTGTGAGATTTATTTTCAGTTCAGTAACGAGATGCCACACAACCTTAACAAGAAACAGAAAACTGCAACTGCAAAATAATACATTTTTATAAAAATAAATGTCAAAGAGTTTTCTATTAGTGATACTTACGCCACCAGTGGCAACTTTTTCTTTATTGTTAGTGAGTGTTTTCCATTGATCAAAGGAAGAACTGCAAACAAGAAACACTTTCAAGTCTTCTTATGAATCATCATACAAAGACTATAGTATGCATTTATTCCTAAGCAAAAATGAATACTATAAAATCTTGTGAATTTTTCCCATGGATACATGAACTGTCCTCAGCTGTTCTATTTTTGTTCTTAGAATAAGATTATGGTAGAAGACAACACTAGGTATGTCCTTTTCATTTCTTGTATGATTATGTGTAGATAAAACTGAGCTTGCTCTGCATAGGCTTCAGCTGGAGATGTAAGACTGCCCTCTTCTGAGGCATGTAAGTGTGGTGCAACTTGGGTCTCAGCCCTTGTCTGGGTCAGGACTAGAGTGTACTATTTGACACATCCAATTCTACTACTTCTGGAACAAGGCAGTTATTTTAAGCGTCCTACATTGTCTGAAGGTGGCAAAGCATTTCTTAAAGGTGGCAAAAGACAAATCAATATTACAGGGGAAAACCAAGTGTAAACAACTTATTATTACACCAAGAAGTCAAATTGCTGCCAAAGAATTGTGGGTGCATCTACATCAGTGACTTCAGTTGGTCTTCTGAAAGTCCCCTTCATTCCTGCTAATTGTACTTTGGTTCACACAGTGAAGCAGCCCATGAACTGGACATCTTGAACTCATGCAGCACACTAACTGGATTTCTTTTGTATAAAGTGAAAACAGAAAATTATCTCAAGATACACAGTTCCACCCAACTGCTAACGGACATTCAGGTTTAATCTATGTTTATGTGGCACAGACTTCAGCACTTAGGCTTGTTCTAACATTGCATGAGTTAAGCAATGAGTAATTTTTTTTTAAAATACTTACTCTTCATGTTTCAGCAGTTCTTTTTGTTGCAGACTTCTGCCAAGTTGGCCCTTTTCTTTTGAAGAACTCACTATAACAGAAAAAAAAATAGAAAAATCTTTTCAATATAATATCACGAGTAGACAGGTACAGTACAAGAAGCCAGAAATAAATAACAGGGACAAAATGATGAATGGGGATATTTTAAGTTATGAACTCCTTAAGTCAACTTAGTCTTGGGATAGCTACTACACAGGACAAACACATTTATGACCAAATGCTAGAACTGTGACAGCAGGTAAATCTCCCCCATGAGCCTAGAGTCTATTTGGAATCCCATTCTTGCTTAATGAAAGCATTAGTATCCCTGCAAATATTAACATTAGTGTTCATCTCAAAGTATTCTTGCATCATGTCTGGAAAACTGAGCTTGCCGTTCTTTGTGAGTTAATGCTAGGAGTCAACACTTTTTTCTTCCAGGAACCGATTTTTTTCCTCTTTTTCATATTTGATGTTATTTTTGTCACGGATCTGTTAAGACAAAGATATATTTTCTACAACCATCTATCCAGCTGAATGCACTTCTGCTGTATAATTTTGTATCACAACACATTTCCTGCTGTTTCGTCTCCTCATTACTTTGGTCCACCTTCCCTCTCTTTATTGACCTTGATGAATAAAACAGGTCTCCTTACATGGCTACCTCACACTTTCATCCCAAAACAGCTAACTCAAGACTGCTCACTGCTGCCTTTTGCAAATTTGTTGTTCTGCCTTTCCACTCTTCCCTGTCAACCCCAGCAAATATTTGAGAGTGCTGGTTCCAGTATGGGGCCTGAATTAATAAGCCCACCTGACTGCATTGTACTTATTACAGGCTCAATTGAGAGTTGCTAAGTTAACTGCAAACTAGCATTATAAACACCTGCATGCACCTATCTTTTATAGAACATTTCTGTGTCATGTGGAGCGATTCCTTCTCTCAAAGTTAAATAACCACAATTAATCTGCTCCTGAAGCACACAATGAAACCAGGTCAAACAGATTTCATTGCAATGCACCTATTTTTTTCCTACAACTCTATAAGGAGCACACATTGAACAACTCAGGTACAGAAGTAAGGTAAGTCCCAAACTTGTGAACAATTTGGAAGTATGCTTTTTTAAGGCACTATGCAGTATTTGTTTGTTTATGCTGTCTACTTGTTGGCTGGAGGTATTCCATAAGAGTACTAAAAGTTTCATTTGTTTTTTAATCCTACAAATGGATCATATTCTCCTACTAGTTCTGCTGTGCTCCATGATTACAGCAGTTTAAGGTGATGGAAATGAGAAGTATCCAATATAAAAAAAGACATAATTGTTGACACTGCAAGATTAATTTGAAATATCTATAACTTATTTATTGGGTGATAAATCCTTAGCAGAATCAGGTAACTTTACCAGGTAATTAATATAGTATGTAAAAGTAGAAAACAGCTGCATTAGGCAGCTTTATTATACATCCATTAGTTGAAAAAATAAACCATTTGATCTCAAGACATTAAAGCCTGATTTTTTTCAGTTTCTAACCTGTAATTCTATACCAGAATGTGGACAGAAATGATCTACATTTTCCAGCAATTATTCTATTCATTTCCAGCAAGGGGAAGAGGAGTATTTTGAGAAGCTTGCATGAAAAGTAAAACCACTAAGCAAACACAGTATACAAATTTTCTCACCTTTCATTTGAGTTGTTTCTTCATGTGTATGCTCTGTACTAAAGACTTGAATGAGCTCAGCAAAATTAGCTCTCTTTGAAATGAGTTCCTGGTAGGTCCCCATTTGACTTATTCTGCCCTGTTCCATTACTATTATAAGATCAGTGTGAGGCAGGAGATTTAGGTTATGGGTCACCAATATACGAGTCTGAAACACAATTTTTTCCATTTTACCATATAAATACAAAGCATATATTAAAAGTAGACATTATGTTATGATAACTGGAATAGTATAATGGGATTTTGCGGGGGGGTGCATTTATTTGTCTATTGTTACTATCGTTATTTGTTGCCTACTTTATCACATTACTCTTTTAATTGCTGATTGTAATGTCAAACTTTATGCTTATAGCTACTTGTTATTGCTTGTACTTACCTGTTTCTTAATGTGCATCTTCTGCTCAGGAATGGTTTAGATTAGGTTTTAAAGAGAAGAGGTAGCTACTACAGCTTATGACATACCACATCTAGTTTGATAGTCTCAGTATTAAAATCTAATTACAAGTCTACCATTACTAGAGTTCTTGTTTCTGCAGATACTTATAATCCACAGAGCAGGTAAATTAAGAAAAAGGGGAAGGGAGGGAAGGCAAGTGAAAGACATTTACTACATAATGAGTAATGTATTCATAACTAAGTATTTCATAGTAATGCATGTGTTTTGCAGGCATCAGCCAGTGGGAATATCTGTACTAATTCATAACAGTGAGAAGTGATTTTTTATGAGCTATCTTACCTTCCTACATGAACAGTTTTTAAATGGGAGAATCTACTCCTCCTGATTCCAATTTCCTCTGTCTTTATTTAACAAGAAGCCTTTCTTTCTATAAGCTATAGTGGCTACAACTCATTTACTGCAGTGAGGCATCAAGAGTGACCATAAAGGGCTCCCCCTCCCCTCCATATGCAGACCACAGCACTCCTCAAAAACTGCCAGTAAAGAAGAAATGAGTAAATATTACATGAATTTTTCAGACTCTCTGATAAGGCCAGTTCTGAGTCTTTTTTTAGTCTGTGCTATGTCTAACCAATAGGCTTCCAGTTGGCACAGTCAGCTGTGCTATTTATTTAGCCTCTATATTCAGAATGATTTTCATCAACATACTAAGAGATGAGCTTTTGCAGAATGACTGGGACTTTTACTGTGTCTGTTGTGTTGTATTTTACAAAGCAGTTCATCCCCAAATTGAAATGAAGACACCCTAGTTTACCTTGCTTTTTAGGAGACCTGAAGGCCCAATTAGCTTCTCAAAAAGATGTTTCCCAACATGTACATCTACAGCAGACAGGGGGTCATCCAGAAGATACAAGTCAGCATTACTGTAGACAGCTCTAGCAAGACTCACTCTTTGCTTCTGCCCCCCACTTATATTGACACCCTAAGAAAAGAAAGCCAAAATAATCCATGCTGAAATATATAAAATATTAAAGACGACCAGTTCATCTCACTCAGTCTCATCATTATTTTTTTCAGGTAATCAAAGTAAATTTTATAGTAGATATGAAAATAGAAATTTAGATTTTTAAGTAATTAGAGCAAAGTTTGGGCTCTGTTGACTAAATTGCCATTCCAAAATGGGCAAATGCAAGGTACTTCAGAAAATTAAAAAATCACTATTATTTACAGCCATACAGGCATTTTTACAGTACGGAGGAAACCCTTGGAGAACACAACAGGGCTGACTCAAACTTCTGTATAGTAAAGAGCCTTTTTGAAAATGAATATGAGTTCAGAGCTTCAACAGAAGTTAAGTTCAAAGTAAGTAAGCTAAGTAGGGAGATGGGCTAGATGTACTTGGCTGAGCACTGATTAGTAATCAGTGTAAATTATCAAACAGATAATATATAAAAGATGAAAAACATAACATTGCATCATTTCTGACACCTCAGATTCTCACCCTTTCTCCAATCTCTGTTTGGTCTCCATTCGGTAACTGTTCCAAATCTGGCAGTAAAGCGCAAGATTCTAAAACAAGTTCATAGTATGGCCTATTTAGATTTTCACCAAAGAGAATGTTTTCTTGTAAACTGTCATTCTGAATCCAAGCTTGCTGAGAAACATATGCCACTGAACCCTAAAAAGAATTGGAAAAAAAATTTGTTTACTTCTGCTTTCTGAACATAAAAGAATAGCATATAAAAATACATTTGAAATCCCAGCTTTACCTCAGAGTAACCAGCAATTAATTCCAAAACTTGAGCATTATTGAACTGTTAAAATTTTGACCGAGTCAGGTAATAAAAACAATTTGTTGAATATTCCTTTATAACAGCTTGCCTATAATTATTATAAGAGGATATACTTTGAATGGAACTGACAGAACTGGGACATATACTGAGCAGTGTTTCAGGGAAAGATCTGAGTGACAAACAGGCATCCATCGTTAGATTTATATGCAGCAAAAGACCTTTTCTTACATTAAACAACGTGCCCTGTGAAAATCTATTGATTTTACAACAAATTGATAGTATAGATACACTGGTTGGGTATATGCCTTCCTTGTTAGATTCTACACAGCTGTCATTAATTTTGTCATTAATTACTACTCTCAGATTAGGGACACCTCAACTTCATATTCTTCTCCCATCCCCTAACAGTGACAGGATACGGTACTAGTTTTCTACAGGAGTGGATTCTAGTTCAAAACTTATTTTCAAGGATGAGACACTTCTTAAACAATGCCACATCTACTTGCAATGACATTAACTGATATTGTGCTTACCCATTGGCAGTTATTGGCTCAAGCACTGTAGTCTGTCATCAGAGGTTAAATTCCTCTATATCTATAACGTATGAAAAAGTTCCCTAAACCATGTTCTGTGATGAGCATTTTCATTACTCTATGTAACTACAAGACAAGTTAAGCTACAGGGTCTCCTATTGCTAGAAGAGCCAGCACCTTGATTCCATCTCTGAATTATATAAAAAAATGAAAATAGCTTTGCAAACATTTAGGTTGAAAACAAAGAAAAATTTTTAAACTGTTAGCAAAGTGTCACTGTGTTACTTTCTTTGAAGACTTAAGAAGCTGGAGCTAGCCTTGCCAGTATTTTTACATAAGTAGCTGAAGAGCAAAAACTGCACTTTCTGTAGCAGTTCTGCTAATTTAGGTATTGAGGAGTGGGGCAGGGCACGGGGACATGGACAGACAATCTTACTCTTCTCTCAACTGTTCCTTCAAGTTTTTCCATTTCTCCAAGAATAGCAGAAAGGAAAGATGACTTTCCAGATCCAACCTGTCCCACAACAGCAACTAAAGAGCCTTCAGGAATGCTGACAGTCAAGCTGGAAATATTGAGGAAGACAAATTAGTTATTCTCTTTGTAAATACTCCATCATGTATGTGTTGTGGTCACTGTAAGAAATAAATACTCTATTTTACCCTCAGAAAGATGTGAAATTAGTACTTAAGTTTGCAATTATTTTGACTATGTACCATTCAGAAACTTGCAACAAAGATTTAAGTATAAATTTATTTTTCTACAAGTTAAGAGGTTATACTTCCATCTGGTCACAATAAAAACAAATGGGAGACAGTCTAACTGATAGTCAACCAGTGGTCTTACTGTATTATTCTCAGACCTGTGGTTCACATTCTGTCCTAGTCTGGCAATCATCTGGTAGACTTCTCATATAGCACCTACTGTAGCCAATGTGTGATCACTCTTAAGGAAAAAGATAGCTATTCTGGTAAATAAAAGCTGCCCTTCATCATCTGCATATTTTGCTGTCAAAATACATACAATAACTAATCACAAACTTTAGCATACAAGAACAGCCAATTGCTGTATCTGTTCTCCATGCTACCTGGATCTAAGTATGTTCCAATTTGAAGGCCCTCTTCTAAGATAAGCATAGTCCCTTCAGACTCAAGCTTAGAGCACAAATGAGGTAAAGGAAGACTGTACCCAGAGACTAGGCCAGATTTTAGTAAAATCTCTGAATGATGCTGAAGGCAGCTCATACATGGATACTGTATTGCAGGCTACAGTAGCTGGAGATGTGGACACTCAATGCCATCTTATGGGAAGCAATCCCCCCAGTTCTGGAAGCAATAGGGTAGGCAGTGTGCTGAGAGGGTTAGACTGGGTGGGTTGTAATCTCTTCAGCTGCCTTAGTAAAATTTAGCAGCTCTGTAGTGCTTATCAATAGGTTCATCATTCCACTCCAGAGCTTGGTTACTCCATTTCCTTACTAACCCTCCCATGTGTTTGTTTTGTAGCAGCTTAAGCATAGCTGAATTTACACCTAAGAAATACCTTGTTAAGAAATGACAAGCAACAAGAGGGGTATTTTCAGGCAAGAGAGTCCGCTGTGAGAGAAGCAAACTTTTTGTTTGCTCTTTCAAAAGGAAGCCACAGCTCAATTTTATGACTGGCATAAAGCCTGCATAAACTACCTTAGCTTACTTGTAGGCAATATAAAATGCTACACTGACAAGAGGGCATCTTGCCAGTCAGTGCTCCCCAAAATGCAATTAAGTTGATACTGCAGTTAAATCTCCCTTGTGCAAACTGAGGGGAGAGATGGGAAAGGAGGGAGGGAAGGAGAAGAGCACTGGCTTCCCATTGCACTTATACAGTGCTATGCTGGGGAGCATGCACTTTTATGTGGTTCCTCTTGGCACATCAGGGAGACCAGGACAGGTTTGACTTTCCAGAGCACACTGATCACATGGGATGCTCCGGAAAGAATAACTGTTGTTCCTTTTAGTATGTAACATCATGAACTACTCTGAATCAGAATACATTAAACATGAAAAAAATTTCTATACACATCACATTCTGCCGAAGGAGGTCATAAAGATAAACAAGAAGTATCTTACTTTTTTAAGACTGGCAGTCCATTTTTTTCCCAGCGGAAAGAAGCGCCAATAAACCCAACAGCATGATCTATTGCAGTAAAGAAAAAAGAGCAAAGAGTTACTCATCCATCCTCTCAGCTGAGTTTTTTAATGATCATCTATATAAACTCATGACCTATTAAAAATTAATAACTGCTGCTTACTTCCACTATAGCTTATATTGACATCCTCAGGGTTAAGATCCTCAGCACACAGAAAATCCTCTAAACGGCTCAGAGAAACTTTGGTCTACGAGATGAACAGATATATATATGTAATATTTATAACATGCCTGTACTGCTTACATTTTTAACTAATATTTTAGAATTTCTAGATAATATGGAAAGATATATTATTTGTCTTAGTTGAAGATAAATAAAAACTGTATTTAGATAGTTAAAAATTATTTACCTTAAACTACTAAACAATCGAAAGTCATAAATAAGTGTATATTTTTTCCTGAGGATCTACTGCTTGGTAGTTACAAAGGAGCAGAACGTGCTTGACATAGCCAATGTTAGAAGAGCCAATTAATCCTTGAATGCCTGGTTTCTCTTACATAATTAGTTTGTTTTCATAAACCTGTGGTGAAAACACTTTAGCTTTTTTTTTTTTTTAAAGAATTAACCCTCTGTAACTCTCTCTTCATATAAGGAAGAAAGACATTTTACTGTGAGTGCATCATGAGATGTCCATTACTGTGTTGTGACAAAGTGAGACAAAATTACACTTGTGCTAATTTTTAAGCTATTAGAAGTAAACGTTAGGAAAATACAAGGTTTTGGTCTTACAGCATGCTAAGCATAAATGAAATCAAATTAGGATGAGTATCTGCTCATAGTGGTCCCCTTGCTTACAAAAAACTGAGTTGTATACAAGCTACGACAGAGCTCATTTGTGAGCAGCTCATATAATATACCCATAATGGAATGTTAAAAGCCAGAAGCTCCCAACTCATATGGTAACCCTACTGATGTACCATTAGGACTGAAGGTTGCTGATGTGGTATCCTCAGCAGCTCTGCTCTTTTTTTTCCTCTACTTCCTTCAGTGTTGACTTGAGAAAAACAGTATTTTAGAGTCCACAATGGGTGTCCCCTACTTGGTACCAAAGGCTCCAATATATAACAGTGGCTGAGTGATTTAAACATGTGCAGTCCAAATTTGTCAAACTTTATCTTGGGTGGGCTATGAAGAGAAGAAGTTGAGAGAGTAGGAGCAGAACTTGAGTCTAACCCACTGAAGGAAGAAAAGCAAGAACCAGAAAGCTCAGTCACAATTAGGTGTGCTATCCAATTTTCATTTTACTTAAAGAACTGAGAAACATCCTTTAAATGGCCTTCAGGCTTCTCATTGTACAAAAATACTATGCAGTTTCATCTCAGTAAAATGTAACTTAAAATAATTAAATTACTTAATCACTCCTAGAAATAGATGAAACATGACAGAGTATAAAAATCAGCCTTTTATAGCACCTGTTCATAATATGTTTACCTGGGCTACAGCAGAGATCACGGACGGTAAATCAAACAAAGGCAGTCGCAAAATGTTAAATAAAGAAATAGATGTAAAAACTTTAGTTGCTGTTAAAACATTCTCTTTGTCCAGCTGAAAGAAAACTCCAAATGTAGCCAATGAGACCTTTTAAATAACAAAAACAAAAACAAAGCAAAACAAAAAAGATATATCCAGAAGCAAGACCACATCATAGCTAAAATTTATGCACAAGTACTAATTTTGTTTGCATTTGAAAGGTGTAGGATCCCATTTCTGTTCATATATAAACTCTGTAACTGCTGCACATGGAAATTATTGTGTAGTTGCAATACTGAGTGCAGGAATGAGTGAGCAAAAAACACAGCTACTGAGTTTGACCCAACCAGATACATATGAAACTATATGAAATAACTTTCCCATCTCCAGAATTGATTTCCTTATTTTCAAACAGTCAAACATAATGTTTCAGGAAATTGACTTTTCTTTTCTTTCTTCTTGCTGTTGCTATGATATTGGACATAAAATAGAATTCATTACTGCAGGTATTTTTATTTTGACCACCTGGAATTTTTTTCAAAAATCTAGTCAGTAGTCATCAGAGAATAAGTTGGGTTCTTACACAACAGACTCAAGCCTTCAGAATTACCCAAAAAAGCATGGGTAGAGAAAACCCCCAAAACGGTCCTATGGAGTATCTTCTGCCTTTTGTTGAGTTTAGGAGTCCCAAACAAAACTAGAAACTAAACCAGTCGTAAAGTAGAAGGACTCCTAAGCAAGCCCTAAATAGTAAGTTGATTGTTTCAATGCATTTAATTCAAACTTTGAATTAATCACTGAATTGCTCACTGCTCCAAATATTTCAGTAATTATCAAGCTTACACACTGAAGGATGGCCTTAATCCTCCTTTTCACTATTCCTAAGGAATATTGCTCTTCAACTCTTACACATTTGCGTTAAGCACTAGAAGATGTCAGTTTGTATAACTGAAGTTAATGGTTGTCATTTATCCCTAATGAAGGTTCCAGTTCAATCCATAGAATAATTTAGGTTGGAAAAGGGCTTTAAGATCAAGTCCAACCACAAACCTAACACTGCCAAGTCCACCACTAAACCATGTCCCGAAGCACCACATCTACATGTCTTTTAAATATCCCCCTGGAATAGTGACACATCCACTTCCCTGGGAAGCCTGTTCCAATGCTTGGTAGCCCTTTCAGTGAAGAATTTTTTCCTAATATCCAATCTAAAACTCCCCTGGCGCAACTTGAGGCTGTTTCTTCTCATCCTATCACTTGTTACTTGGGGGAAGAGAACAACCCCCACTCGCTACAACCTCCTTTCAGGTAGTTGTAGGGAGCCTCCTTTTCTCCAGCCTAAACAATCCCAGCTCCCTCAGCTGCTCCTTATAAGACCCTTCACCAGCTTCATTGCTCTTCTTCGGACATGCTGTAGCACCTCTATGTCTTTCTTGTAGTGAGGGGCCCAAAACTGAACACAGGACTCAAGGTGAGGCTTCACCAGTGTGGAGTACTGGGGACGTTTGACACTATTTCTGATACAAACCAAGATGCTATTGGCCACCCAGCTCACAGCTGGCTCATATTCTGGCAGCTATTGACCAACACCCCTAGGGCCTTTTCCACCAGGCAGCTTTCCAGCCACTCTTCCCCAAGCCTTTTGCATGAGGCTGTTGGGACCCAAGTGTAGGATATGGCACTTGGCCTTTTTGAACCTCATATGACTGGCCTTTGCCCATCAATTCAGCCTGTCCAGGTCCCTCTGTAGAGCCTCAAGCAGACTGACGCTTACTAAGGGTGCACTCAATCCCCTTGTCAAGGTCGTTGGTAAAGACATTCAAGAGAATGGGCCCCGGTATTGAGCCCTGGGTAACACCACCTGCGACTGGCCACTACCTGCGTTTAACTCTATTCGTCACAACTCTTTGGACCTAGTCACGCAACTAGTTTTTTACCCAGTGAAGAATACGCCTGTCCAACCCATGAGTAACCAGTTTCTCCAGGAGAAAGCTGTGGGAAACAGCATCAAAGCCTTTACTAAAGTTCAGGTAAACAACATCCATAGCCTCTGCCTTGTCCATTTTGTCATAGAAGGAGATCAGGTTATTCTGCCAGCCACATCAGGCTCAGAGCCAGGTACCGATCTGCTGGCTCTTCCTGTTTCTCCCTTCATAATTCCCTGGAATTGTAGGGATGAAGGATACTTGTGTTTCTGATTCCTTAACCAGTCATCCCAAGGCCCCTGAAGTCTCTGTTTACTTTCCAATGGAGTTTAACAGAGGGATTTAAAGATCCAAGGATCTGAATACATTCCTGATCGATAGAATTCTACTGAAACAAGGCTAGGATGAATGTGGTTCATTTTTTTTTTTCATGTATTTAGAGGTTTAGTGTTTGAGGAAGGACAACTAAAAATTACAGATCAAAAATGCATTCCCTTAAAACTTAGAAAAGGAGGAGTAAGAAGAAGGTAGTTGATTTCTATGCAATAGAAACAGTATGATTAAAACAGTGAAATGAGATTCAGGAGCTTTGAATTTGGTTTCTGACTTTATATATAGCAGAGGTCTTTAAAAGCTTGGTCAATTCATAATCAATCTCATTCTTCTCCAGTCATATACATACTATTAGAACTTGAGAATTCAAATCTATTTGTTGATAAATTTAATGTTTTGAGATATTGTGAGGCAATATTTGTGAGACATTCAGCTACAAAAGCAATAGGAAACAAGAGAAGCAGTCCTGCATGAATTAATATTTTTATAAAACAAACCATAAAAGGAATACACGTCAATGTCAGCATGGAGTAAGTCGTCAGATACCCAGATGACTTCAAAACATCCACTTCCCGTTCTCTAATATTCATGACCTTCCTTTGATATGCAGGTTCCCATGCATAAAGTTTGAGTATCTAGACAATCAAACAAACATATTTTAATAAAACAAAAAAGCAGCGACCATGTTTCAGAAAATAAGCTTAAGCTCCAATGTCATTTTCAAATATTCAGCAATGACAAAGTACTAAAATCTGAACATTTTACAAATGAAAGCAAGAGCTGAGATAACTCTAAATTAGGATGTTCTTATGGAAGATATACTCTAGTTCTTCAGATTACTTAATTAATACTCTTAATTCTTCAGATTTCAATCTGTCTCTTATGTATCATAAATGATGAGCTGGTTTATTTCAAAACAGAATAAAAACAAAAAATGAGACAACTTTTAAAAGTGCTTTTCTTCTATGCTAAAATTTCACTATGCTAAATGTTTTCAAACATCTATTAATGTATTTTACTTTCTAAGTAAAAATGTTGTAATAAAATTAATGAATCATGGATAGTAAGTTTTTCAAACTAAACCAGTAAATATTTTCCAAAAACCCTTATGTTAAAACATTTTCTCTTTAAATTTTTATCATAATCAGCTGAAATATTACTGACAAAACCTTAGTTTTTTTAAATAACTTCCTATATTTACATCTATCTTACATTTATCTAACAAAAAGAAAACCCAAACCCCTTATTAGTTGTGGCATTACCTTTATTCCGTGTAACATTTCACTTAGTAGCTTCACTCGTTGATCTGAATACCTCATTTGGCTTTTCTGGTTAAAAGAAAGCAATGTTTTTATTTTTCAATGAGCAAAAAAAAATTGGAAAGTAAAATACGCAGCGTACTTTAGACAATAAATACCTTTTATGCTATTTTTACCTCGCTGAAATACATACTAGCAATGCAGTTATATCATTTTCAGACATGTATGCAGTAAAAAAATTCATTAGATAGGATAAAAGATTAAATAGATTAAAATAACATTTTCCCCTAAAATACCTTAAAGAGTGTCTTTCAATTTTTGTCCTTTTTATTTTTCTTTACACTGACTTAAAATCTTAACAGGTTTCCAGTTCCCAAGGTATTCAGGAACAATAATATGGTTTTAATCTTCAGAATCACTAAGCAGGTAAATACAGACTCAGTAACAATATAGTATATACTATACACTATATACACACATACATGAATATATACATAACACTATATGGCTAAAAAGCACTGTATACACATATATGTATATACACAGGAGTTAGGAAGAAAATTTCTTATGTTACCGATCAATACATTTTTATTGAAAGAGCCAAGCAAAGAAACACAGAAATCCTCACTCCTATGCTATACTCAGGCTCTTCTACATCTCACATTTTTAAAATACAATTTAACAGCCTCTTAAATGTTTTGAGTTTTATTCAAATACGACAACAAGTTGCAAACTTTTAGAAATAATTATTTTATTGTCCTTTGTATTTCTTCTCTGTTGCTCATATCACAGTAGGGACCTAAGCGCATATGTAGCTGCTGCACCTCACCCGCAAAAGAGATGAGAGGGTTCTAGGTTTTTTTTTCAATGTCTCTAAAGTGTCACAACCTTATAAAAGAATCAGTGGAAACCCAGAGTCTTCACTGCACGTTGCACCATCAAAGGCAGAATGAGACAGAGAAAAATGATTGCCTTGATAGCAATGAAAAATTCAGGGTTGTAGTTTGTTGGTTTTTTTTTTTCACTGGAGCTCACAGAAATTGTCGTAATAACAGGCAATACAGTGCCAAGAGAACTGTAGAATCAGAGAAGCAGAAGAGAAGTCCGAACACATGCAGGACCTCTGTGGGAATTCCCATAATCTCAGAAGAATGTGCTATATTTGAGTGAGCAGCTTAACCTGAATAATAAAAATGGAAGAGGGCCATAATCCTACAAAATCCCTTATTTAATGGAAATAACTCATGCAATATGCAAAAATATAGCTGTTTCCTAAATTGAGTCATATAATAATTTTTACTAATAAAAAAGTACTGATTCAGCATAATGAAAATTTCGGTATCCAACCTAAATACTAGTTTAGCTATCAAGCATATGGCTTTCTTACTGCAGTTATGCTTTCCTCCTCAATGAAAACCAGCTGTGGCTTGGCATTGTTTATTTGGTTTGAGTTTCATTTTGCTGTACCCATAGTATTCCTAAACATGCACAATTTACACCACCCCCACCCCACCTTTATTTCTATATTATGACAACTTCACCTCTCCTTACTATGCTTATTTAAATATCTTACCTTCAGTTTTTTTACTTTGGCTGCAATGAGCGCATTTATAGGTATAACCAAAAGAAGGACTGCAACACCTGCTAGGACTGAGGGGCCAAGTTCTTTCCAGAGACAGACGACAGCCATGATGATCTGAAAAGGTGCTGACCACAACAGGTTGATGTTTGAAGTTAGCTCCATGAGCTGCTGAGCATCTGCTGACATCAGGTTAACAATTTCCCCAGTCGTATAGTTTCGGCGTGAGGCATTTGCTAAAGTTAAGGCCTGCGACCGAAAAAACAGAGGTCAACAATTTTAATGGGTTTTTGCTGCCCAGGAGAAGCTAAAAGGACAATAATTAGAGCAAAGCTGAACTCAGCGAAACAGACTTGTAACTCTTTATAGTAAATTAACAGGACAACATGGCACAAAGAGGGCACAGGAAGCCTCAGCTTTGGCCTAGCTTAGGACCTCCCAGTGCAGCCACCAGCAACAGCAGCCTTCACAGCAAGTGCAGGCACAATCTCAGCATGGCAGGCAGACAACACAAGCGCCAGGTGTCACGGAATTGACACCCTGACACACACACACACACACACAAACGTGCTCTCTCTCTCTGTGTTAGTGCCTCACATTTTTTCACTGCGTCACCTGCAACTCCCGCGTGTGACAAGAGGTGCTGCAGCAACTCACTCCACCGTCTGTCCCACGTGCAAAGCACAACCTGACCTGGCATTCACTAATCCGCTCGCCTCGGGGAGAGGAAGAAGCTCTATCTCTACCCAGAAAATTTGCCAGAAGACATGCCCACCCCAAGTGGAGCCTCTGTTCCACTCCTGATGGTCTGATGGACTGACACACCGTGATATGCCACTTGAGAGAATGAATTCCTTTATTTAACCGATTTGCAACTTACAAATAAAATTTTGTGTGCTGGTTCGGGAAATACCTGAGAAGTCCACGTCAAAAGATCGGTTTGACTCTCTTGAGAAAAGAGACTGTATTTTAAATTAACAAAGACAGATTTGAATTATTTTCTGGCTGCTCTACTTTATGCTTAATTGTTAAATGCCCCAGTAAAAATACCAACTTACCATGTTTGTAACAAAGTAAACTGAAGGTGCAGCACTGGGAAACCAGCTTGATCTCATATGCTACATATTGGCAGTATAGTAAACACTTACATTTTGCAGGTCAGACAGCTACTTTTACTTCTGTGTTATTGGCACCTGCATTTCCTGTAGCTAATAATGCCACCAGCTTAGCATATTTTACTAGAGATGGGATAATATAGGCAGATTTCCACAGCAGATAGCTATCTTTTAGACATTTGGAAAACAACAAACCTAATGAGTATTCAACTCAACAGAAAATCAATTTCACTAAAATCAGGGGGGAAATTTCAACGTCCAAAGGGGACAATGTGGCAAATTTCAGCTTTTCATATTCGCTACTATTATAAAGTAAAAACAGCGCTCACATATACCCTTACTTTTTCCCAGACATCCAACTCAAAAAGTTTTCCCAGGTCATACAGTAAATTTGGGAAGTCAATATGTAGTCAAAATAGGAAGAGTTCAGTTTCTACATATATCTCCAATGTTACATCTGTATAGGTGGCTGGCAAAGGCATGTAATTTCAGCATTTTATTCTTATAATAGATATGCTGCCAAAATTCCAAATTATTGTAAATAAATAATCATGAATATATAAAGCCTGTCACCAGTACGTAATATTCTGGGTTTTGATCATGCTGGTAAGCATACTGTCCGTTAACACTGTCTGTTTATTTTAGGGTTTGATTTTTTTTTTTAAAGAAAAGTAGAAGAATAGATGATTACCTTTTTGTATATCAGGCCAACAACTGCAGTCTTGATTTTGACTGCAGTAAGCATGTTGTTACGCTGGTATAACTGCTGGAGAAGAGTTTGTGAGAGAACTACAAAAAACAGGGCAATAGCATAGCCATATCCACTCCCATATGAGCTAGGATGATTCTCACTGACCGTTATCATTGCTCTGTAAATAAGGAAAAATAGATTTTAAATTCTGTGAATGAAGTCAACCACTGACAATAAAAATTCAATAAACTGACATACTGGCAACTTGTTTACTTATGTCCACTTTGGATCCAGGTATGGTGAAAGGTCACAAAGAAACACAATATTTAAAACAGAGGCAGATCTTATCTGTGCTTTCCAATTTGTCAGCTTAGAAAAAATTCTCAAATACTATTTAAGCCATAAATGTGCTATTGCTGACTTCACTGACAGTGGAGTACAAATAAAGAATTGCGTAAAAGAAAAAAATAATTAGATATTTGTACTTAGAATGGTCGCAACTATCAACCATGAAAGTGAGAAAACAAAAAAAAATCTAAGGGAAAATTCTTATTTTTATGTTAGTAAAAGGTTGTCTTAAATAACCAACAAATGTGATGTCTTCAAACAGATTTTACAGCTAACAATTTTGTTCAGGATTACACTGAATTGCGGTATAGTTTGGAGGTTAACAATAATTCTGTTCATTAACTCTTATTTATAAACACAGAGATATTTAATAAATTCTTAAGATCTTTATGGTAAGCAAAATGTCTAAAAAACACTTCCATCAACCTCAAGGTACCAACAACATGATAACAACAAAGTCATGGCAGTTTTCCATTAAATGCTGAAGCTGCAGTTACTATTGTATACTTAAGTGTTTTTTTAAAAAATAGAGATGAAAAAATATTAAAAAGCAGAGAATTTAAATATCTCAGTACTCTACTTTTCTTAACATTTGATTCTGCATTTAAATCTGTTAAATACTTAAACAATATTGTTAAATTGAACTTCTACTGATTTTTGTCTCAGTCCTTTGGTTAAGAGATTCCTGATCTCTTTGAGCTTTCCCTTATTACATCATTTTCAGATAATCACTGGGGCGGGGGCAAATAAAACCTTTACAAAACCGTTGTTTAGTTTGGTTTTGATACTGGTAACCCTTTTGCTTTATTATTACTGTTACTCTCTGAACATAAAGTGAAACACATTAAGAACTTACTTCATTATTAGTGGACTCATGAAAGCCAGAATGTCAGCTGTGACTTTCAGAAATGCAACTTTAATCAATAAAAATTTAAATGCTTGCCATAATGGCAAAATCAAAGATGGTTTATGGAAAGTTGTTTTCTTAAATAGCACTCTTTTGATGTAAGAAGCCTGCAAGATTACAAAAATATGTATAGAATTAAGACAAAAAAATATTTTTGAAGTTCATCCACATTTACAAATACAAAATATGTAACATTAGAGTGTCCATCTAAAGTCAGCACTGTACTTATGATCTGAAAAAGTGCATTTCCTATGGTTAGAAGAAAAGCTTTGGAGTAAGAAATTGGAAAAAGAAATTTGGAGTAAGAAAAGTCTGGTTTTATTTAGCCTGGCTAGTAGTGTTTCAGAAAAGGATAAATATAATTTCTAGGGTTGCCCCAATCATCCACAAATATAATTAGAAAATAAATTAATCCTCAAATTATTATCACAGGTCAAAAAAACTGTATCAAAAAAAACCAGAGGTAAGCTTCAATGTAAATGCATTATCATTTATAGCAGGCTTACCACAGCTTTATATTTAAGGCTGAACCCTTATATTCTTCCAGAATATTTTCAATTGTCAAGTAACTATTTTTCTTTTTTTTTTTTTCAGTTTGAATTTAACTGAAACAATTGCAAATAATCTTCCAAGGGCTCAAAAAAAAAAAAAAAAGGAGTTAGTCTTTCCGAATTACCACAGTAATGAAGGATAGGATAGAATATTTTTTAGAGAATAATTACAGAATTTTTTGCTTGAATAATAAAAACAGTATCTGAATTAAAAATTATCCTTATTGAAAAACACTTTTGAATGCTTTGGCAGAAAGGATTTTGGTGTGTCATCAATGGAAGAAAGGGCAAATCTACAAATAGATAAGAAAAATACTAAAGAGATGTAGTAAGGTCAGACTCTGCAGGAAACCTCTTCTCAGTAAATCATTTGAAAAAAAAAAAAAAAGCTACATGCTTACTGGACTTACAGAGGACTCTCCTCTGACCTTCCTAACATTACAGAACTCCTAGTGCATTTTAACTACAACAAAAAATAATAACTGTGACTGAAAGTGTCAAGGGTTCACACATAAATCATACAGGATAACTCAAGCAAAAAACTTAAAATATCTGTAAAACCCAATATTGTTAAACACCAGAAAACAGACAAATTCAGAGAGAAATTAGTAGGCCAGCTCTGACAAAGATGGTAATCAATCACCAAAGTAAAATTCACGATAGATTCTGTATCATTTGAAGTGTTAAAATGTAACTGGATATCTTGCTAAGAGGTAAGTCTGATAGCCACACTAGAGATCACTGATCCCAACACTGAGTGGTCTTTGCAATCTACAAAATGTAGGCTCTTCAATAAACAACAAGATCTTAGAAATCATCTCCAGCTTCCAGACTGCTTACATTTATAAAAAGATATTTTCTACTGCCAGAATTATAACTACCGTTAATGCTGTGGTAGACTTCTGCATTTCTTTTCTCCATTGCTTTTCAAAGTTAGGACACACACTGTATGGTGAATCGCTTTCATTCAGCTCAAACAGGTCACCCCTCTCCAATGGCTTCTTATAGCCTATAGATATTAGTCTGAAAGGAAGCAATGAATTTAGACAGCATGAAATACAGCAGACAAGAAAAGGCAGAACTACTATATCATTTAGTGTATATAAATAAACTCTATAATCAAAATAATGTATGTAATCCTACAAAGACTATAGACTAAATAGTGGAACATACTTAAGTCACCTTAAATACACTGAAATTCACTGAAGTAAGAGCTGCCCAAGCAGATTGTCACATCTGAACAGCAAATTCTGAGGAACCATTGCACCTCAGAATCTGTCTACATTTCTGATCTCGTATTTCTTTATAGGAAAAGATACTATTTCTTTATTTAAAAAAAAAAAAAAAAAAGTATGTGTAGAATCATTACCCACTTATTCTTGTGATCTGGAATGAAATACCTTTTATATCACATGGCTGTATTATGTTGCAACTCATCTCTAACCAAGGTAGCAACCTTAAACTACTGGGTTTCAGAACAAGTAAAATAGAATAGATCTTCAGTTGTTAGGGTTTTGTTTTAACAAAGTGCTATTTGCCCACTTGAGTGTCAACAAAAACTAAAATTGGTCTCAAAATGGCAAAATAGGGCTGGAGAATACACTGAACCTACAGGAACTCTGAAAGAACAATAGAAGGTTTGGAATTTTTGATGAGTGTGTCAGATTTATGACAATTTGAAGCAAACTGTGCCATACCATTTCTGAGGGAGGGAAAATGCAAAGGCACTAATGTTGACAATGTTCTCTAACTTAAATGAAGTCAGCGCTGGGCTTGAGGCTAACGCGTGTGCCACTGTGTCTATCACAGGACAGAAAATGAGACTCAGAATCACTTTTTTGGAGGTTGTAAAATACTGGTGAGGGTGGACCTCACTATCCCCAAGGGCCACCCAAACATTTACTGAAGCTGTAACATTAATACAAAGTGAATTTGCCTTACACTTGATAAACTAAGGCAAAAAATAAGACAGCGTCTCACTGAGAGCGCCAGCTTTTAAGACAGGTGAGGAAAGCTGACCAATTGGTACTTGACTGGAAACTGTTGTTTAAGAATTCTGTATAACTTATCTCAATGCTAAAACTCGCTGCTGCCAGAGAATAAATAGATTTACCAAATGCCTTTCACACTCTAATCTCCAGATTGCCTGAATTCTAAAGAAACATAATATGGCATTATGGGTTTATTATATAACAATTAATGAGAGACTTCCTCATTTAGATTGCAAGCACTTAAGGCAAGTATATATTAGACATAATTTATTGTGTTTGCTTGTGACTGGAAAGAGGGAATATATCTAATGTTCAGAATATTTAGTTTAATTACATCCAGATAGTTTTTTCATAGCTAAACAAGCTCTCACTGAGTAGAACTGAAATCCTTTTCTTCCCCCCTCTTCTTTTGTTTAACATTGTGAATTGGTTAAAAAATACAAAGGACAGCCTAGCTTGAACATTTGGGTGAACATTGTGACATAATGAACAAATAAATGTTATACAGAAGTGCTGCACTCAGTATACTGCGTAACTTCCTAGAAAAAAAACCTGCAAATTTGTATTTATTGTGTAGAATGTAGGGACTGGTAAAAACCACTGACACACCGAACCTGAAGGTGAACTCCTAATTTCAACAGAGCCAGAGTACAACTGAATACTCTAAATCCTTGAACCAACCTGATTATTTTGTCTTAAGTTATTAATAGCAAATATAATTTTCATTTTTCCCTTAAAATTAATAATATTGAATAAAGCAAGAAACAGTTACAATACTCTTAAAATATTTTTCTCTCTTTTAGATTTTTGAGGTGTACATGTCTGACAAATCATTTTTAAAGAAGAAAAAAAAATGTTAAAAATGAGTAATGGTCACATGAAATTTTTTGAAATAACACCCAAAATATGAAGTGACAGGAAGCTGCATGACTTGATATAGTTGAGCTTTCAGTTTCTATTCTTGAGGGAAAATTTCCCAACAAGCTGGTGTTTATGAGCAAGTGATCTACAGTAATATCACACAGCATGCCATAAAAGAGGGAGGAAAATGAACATGAAATTGGCTACTTGGAAAATACCTTAAATGTACTATTGAATATTTGTTCCTGGAGAACTAGTAAATTGCTGTATCACCACATGAAATATAAAGGCAACCTTATTTTACTTTTTGTCTATTGCCAAACTTTACACAGAGAGATAATAAATAAAAAAGGATAGCCTCATTTGGTCTATTGTGTAAATATATTGTTTATTGTGACAAGAACATTGTGCTTAGTTATCAAAAATATTTTAAATAATGCCATTAGATAATGCATAAAATGACTGTTACTATATATAAACAAAATATTTTAATATAATCTCTAAGACTTGTAAACTTTGATCTTTGCTGTTAGCTGTTTGTACAATCTCAAGGCTCAGGCTCTGGGTCAAGCAAGAATGATGGCATGGAATGTAAGTGTGTGCTCAATAATTCTGTGAGCATCAATGAACATCAACAGGCAGTTTATTAAATTGTCACCTGCTAAACCAGGAATACGTGACTTTACTGAAGAAAAAAACATTCTCTTCAGGGCTGCATTTCTGTTTAAAAAAGAAAAAAGGAAAAAGTATCAATGTTACTTGAAAGACAAGAAAGAGTTGGGTTTGGTTTTTTTTTTTCTTTTACTAAAATGCCATTATTAGGAGCTATTTCATTCTGAGCTATAATGTCTATACTTACACTTCTTTGTCTGTGACCTTCTCCCACCAACAGACTCTAACACAAGTTATGAAGAATGAAAAAGATGTACAGTCTCATGATTTACTAGAACAACTTAACTTGCTGTAAGAGGATATTAACGACCACCTTAGCTTGATTTTACAATGTTTACTCGTACCCTAGAGTATGATCACACCAACAGTAAAGCATGGGAGTTGGACTCGATGATCCTTGTGTATCCCTTCCAACTTGAGGTATTCTACAATTCTATGTCCAATACAAGCAAAACTTCCTTAAATCTTTGACAGTTAAAATCTTGTGGTTTGTTTTTTTTTTTTTTTTCCCCGCTTGAAAACCTAGCTATTGGAAGCTATCAGCTGCTATTACCTAAAGAACAGCAAACTCCTTTCAGACTGTAAGGGATGAAGTGTTACTAACGTGCACAGTGTAGATAAATAAGGAGAAGCATATGAGGCTTGAGAACTCCTGCCAATTTCATAAGTCATTGAAGATAAGTGTAATAGAGGCAAATAAATACCAACTCTCCCACACTCCTTAAGGAATGTTTATCCACACCCAAGAATGACTTCAGCACACCTAGGCAGTAAATTCTGCCCCTCAATAATTACCGCCTTAAAGAGTTTCTAACCGAAGATGTAGTTACAGTTCTTTTCGGTAGGTGGTGTAAAAACCCCACCTATCAAAAATGTATGTATGCGGGTGCTCTGAGATCCTGTATATTTTCCACAATTCTTCTTGTACTTGCAGGGAAAACTCAAACGATAATCCACGAAACAAATACGCAACAAGTATGTAGGTAACAAACTTCTGTGACGAGCACGTCTGTCTGCCCCTCCATCTCTTCACCCCTCACCATCAGATGTAAATGTAAACGTTTGCCGCGGTCCATTACGATTTCTGAATTTTACATCCAAACAGCGCGGTTTGTTTGAACTATGGCTCCTTAACTACTGAAGAACTCGGTAGAAGTCTTGGGCATGAACGCTCCCTGCTCAAATCCGTGGCCCAGCTCCCGTTTCCTTAGGAATGACAAGGAATATCGACCGACGCCCCGGCACGAAGACCCCTGCCTGCTCAGAAATGCAAAGGATACACCCCCCGGTCCACCAGTTGTCATCAGCCGCATTTCTTTTCGAGGCAGAACCGAGCACAAATCCTACACGAACCCCCACCAGCTTTGAAGCAGCCACCCGCGGCTGCCATGCCAGGGGGGCCGGTGGTTGCCAGGGTCACCGCTCGGAGGGCACCCCCGGTAGGTACCGGCCGCCGCCCGGGGCAGCGGGCAAGCCCCGGAGGGAGTCACCCGGCCCTCAGCCCCATCCATAACGCCTCCTCCCCGCTCGCCGTCTCACCTTGTTGCCGGTGGGACTCAGGCGCTGGTAGAAGCTGCTCTCCTTCCCGCCTGAGGCGCCCATGGCTGCCGAGGGCCTACCCGGGCAGCGGCGGCGGCGGCGGGAGGCGGCCGCCCGGAGGTGCGGGGAGGGCGGTGCCGCCTCACCCTCAGCCTTGCCCGCGGCCTGGAGCCAGCGAGGCCGGTGTGGTGGCCCGGCAGCGTGGTGACATGGGACTTTGTGCTCCAAAAGGCCAGCAGCAGCCGCTGAGGGTGCAGTCAGCCCGTCCTTCTGGGCTCCTCGGTGTCGTGCAATGGCAGGCCCGGTGCGTCTGGTACCAGCCGGCGGCCTGCGGTGGTGTCTCTGAAAAAAGGGTTCTTCACCCGCTGTGCAAAAAACAAACAAACAAACAAACAAAACCCAACCAGCACACTGTGCTCAGATCTTTATTTCAGTTCTGCAGAATCGGGCGCTGAGCAGTAGCCAGCACACCACGCACCCCTGACAGCCCTACAGTCATGGTGAGAAGATACAGCTGATCGGTGAGCTATATCGTTCCTTTCGTCCCTCATCACACATAAGCATTCAATGTTTTAAACATTTTGGGAGATCCCTTTAATTAGCGTGCTCATTATTTACAAGAGGGTGTGTGTTTTACTATTACAGTCTCCTAAGGCTCCTCTCGGACACACTCTTACCTAGACTTCATTCCAAAGACTATACGTCTTGTCATCCTATACTGAAATCAGAGACTGGGAGTACGCTCCCTCCGTGGGCCTTGCTCATCTTCAGTAAGCTTTCGATATGGTAATCCTTCAATGATTCAATTTCTTTGATTTAAGTTTTGGTTAATTGTTTTTACCTCTATTCTTGGTGGATGTGCAAGGACACAATCAAGTTTAATTGTTTCTATATCTAGTCCAGGTGCAAAAGACCCAATTAAGTTTTAATTTCAGGGGTTCAGCTGAAGCTCAATCAAAGTTCTATTACAATTTTATAGAAAGCACTTATGTAAGTTTTTAACCGTGTTCTTTTGACATCAATGGTGTGTGTGCATTATATCTTGTGACTAAACATATAAAAAAACATTTTATTATTTTTTTTTACTAGCTCCTAGCTGCATGTGTGCTGCCAGAAGTTTAGTGCATCAGAAAACGACAAACAACAACAGTACTTCCATACTGGGCTGCTTCGTGACACTCGCTGTGCCTCCCACCTACAGCAGGGCACTGCGGTGCCATTTGCTGGTGAACCGATCCAATTTAAAACACTTTCAGATAAAACCTAGAAAGCACGTGCTCACTGTCAACTGAACTACTTGCTCCACCTGGGATCGGCAGGTGAAATATCAGCTTATCTCTGGAACCAGGTGCTGCAGCACTGAAAACTCTGGCAGATCATATACCAAATAAGTTAGTTTTGACCTTTCTTATTTCTCAATACTTTCTAGTTTCACTTTTTGGAGGCTTCATACAGCTTTCTCACTAGTATTTAAATGTAAAGGTAGGTAGGCAGGAAGGAAGCTATAATAGTAATTTCCATTGCTGTGTTGTTTTCCTGAACATAAAGTTTTTCCAAAAGTTAATAAAAATCTGTATTTTTATCTTATTCTATAATTAATATGGCACCTCCCCTTTAGAGTCTTGTTGACCTGGCTTATTGCCAACCTAAATGAGAACATATCACTGACTGCAGTGATCCCGATTTGTCCAAAGTTTGGGAGACTGTAACAGAAATATTTATGCACTACATTCCATATAATAAAATACAGAAAAACAAATCTAAAAGCAAGACTTACATAACAGCAGGGAAAGCAAAGTCTTGTGGCCAGCTAGTAGCATGGGAAGTGAAAGATCAGGACAAAATAACAGTAATTTAGAATGAGAACTAACATAGAAAACATTCATTTCATATTCATAAAGAATTTTAAAAAGTGATTAGAACAGATAGGGGGTTGAAGAAATACTTGGTCAAGGCCAAACTCAAGCAGGTTTATTTTGTTTTGAGTGTTTTATTAGTTATACATGGAGACAATGTAATTAAAATATCAACAGGGCCCTTAAGTGATAACAAGAAATTTAGTTATGGCTACAGTAACTTTAGCACATTCTCACATGCCCAGCTTTTCTTCTTTTAACATACTGATGAGTTTTAGGTAAGCCGATAGCGAGAGGTGTTGAAATCTGTACCCCCTTCAGGAAAAAAAAACGACTGGAAAGAAAGAGGGCAAGAAAAAATATTTCTGTAGAAGAACTGTACTGGTATTTTAGCAGCCATATGCAATATGATCTTCCTTGACATTCCTTTTGTAAAGGATAATTTCATAGAACAGATTATTTTATCTATCCACTGGGGAAGCTGGGTAGGGACACATTAGTACAGACTTGTCTAAGCTTCTCTTTCTCTAGGCTAACTCTGGTTTGGGCATCCATCTGTTTCCTCTTTTGTCTGATGAACTTCACTTCTAACTTAAGCTGATGTTAACATATTCTTTCTCTATTCAATTATATTTAAAATTCTTTAACATAAGGAACAGACTGAAAGAAATCCAGTGTATTTTACTGTTAACTTTTTTCCATTATTGTGGCAACTTTTGTGGTCAGCGACTCACTGGTATAATCTTCCAACAGAAGTTAGATTACATTTACATAGCTTAGTCCAAAAGTTACCAGTTGGGAAAAAAAAAAAAACAACCAAAACCAACAAGATAAAGGGGTAAGTGCTTGTGTGAAAGGGTAGAGAGGAAAAGGGAAAGGGATTGGGTAGACTTAGCAAGTTTCTTAAAACATAAGGCATAAATCTTATTTAAGGCACAAACCTTTGTTATGTAAATTCTTTCTAGAGAAGGTTGAATTCAGTTGCTAATGCCATTTCAAGGGTGCCATACTGTGGCCTTACAGGAATGTCTCAGGCTCAAGAAGAAACCCCTTTGGGAAGTTAAAAGCAGTATCGACAAAGTGATATTATTAGCTGTGATTTATCTTATCAGACAAAAGAGAAATTGTTCCAAGTTAAACATTCTTCCATTTCTGAAACTTATTTGGGCTTATATAACACATCACCTTTAAACCAGTAAACCTGGATAGTCTTTCTCAATACCAGTGTAAGGATGAAAGGTCTTCCTTTCAAGCAATCAAATGTTATAACCAAGAAAACTGAGTTTAATAAAACAAAAGTCCTTTTTTATTGTCAGGTTCAACTTGAAGCCTATTCCTACTCTGAACAGAAGACTTAACTGTAAGCAATATTCAATAGATGAAAATTGTTTTGCTTTCTCATGTAATAGGATCTTAGAAGCGTTTTACCTGTACTCCATAAGACAATACCCCTGTATCTGTCTATAGGTTGTTGGCAGCAGTTGTGAAAGAAAATAAATAGATCATTTGACTACTTTCATCACAATATGAGATAGCTTATTCTTCCTCTGCTAAACAAGTGAAAAACTCTTCCTTCTTAAGAGGTAGTGCTAACTCCACTGACTCATGCTTTTGTGTTATCAATTAGATGAGATACTCATTAATTTTTTCATCCAGTTGTTACAATGAACATTTCGATTCTGAAATAAGCAAATAAACCACCAGACAGTAACTTTATATAAAGATGCATATATATGCATGTAGTTCTAGCCAATACATACTGCAGCCATAAAGTACATACATTTGAGTACCGATACATATCTAAGTCTTGGAGTTAGTGCAAATGCCCATAGTCCACCTCAAGCTTCCTACTGGAAGAGGACAGTTCCAATAACCATACAAGATGATTCTAACCAAAAGTAACAAGAGAGCTAAGTTGGAAAAAAGTTACAGGAGCTGATACTTCAGTGAGGAGCACATCTCTGAGGTGACACAAAGAATCTCCAGCCTGCTCACTTCTTCAGTGGCTCCAGAAAATTCTTACACCATTCACAAAAATACATTCCATAAGTGATGGAAGTGATACGTAAGCTTCATGAGTGGCTGAAATTATGCGTTTTCATAAAGTTACCATATTAGTGAAATAATAGCCTTCTATGATTCCTGGAAGGAGGGGGGAGCAAACAACTGAATTTTCTTCCTTTATTAACAATCCTTATCTTCTTAAATGTTTCCTACACCTTAAATAGTACTGTCCTCTTTAAATAGGTTGACATTAAATACACTATCAGTATACATTATGCATAACACATTTAAAAAATAATATCAATCTTGAACATTCCTTTTTTAGTAAAGTGCAAAGATGAAAGACTTTCTCTCAAATAAAAATAGCAACTATAATTTAAAAAAAAAAAGATTAATCCAGTTACACAGTATCAATGTGTCTTTTTCTTGGCTTTGCACTTCTTGTATTTTTGGTGACATTCTCTTTGCCTCATTTTGTCATCTTCAATACTAGTGTCACTGTCACAACTTTGCTGTTCTCTCTTTCTCTTAGAGGTCCTTTCATCCACCTGGTGCTCTTCACAGTCACTTGAATGTGGGAGGGCCAATCCAAAAGAACTCTGTGCAGACTTAAAATTTGAAGGCATTGGTGGAGTCATCTGATAGTAAGGAAATTGTTGACCCACGGGACTCTGTATTGTGTACGGCTGCGCTAAAAAATGATTCATCTAGAGAAACAGAAATGAGTTGTTAACACGGTAAAGGGGAAGTTCTGAAGAGTTTAGTTTTGCATGCATTACAGCTTCTACAATGAAAATACTGATAAATTATAAAATAACACAGAACATTTGAGAATAAAGCTTATATATTTTATTATATTAACTAGTATAGCTGGAAAAAGTAGACAATCTGTCATGGCAAAGTCAGAACAGACGTAATCTGATGTAAGATTAAACTGCCAGTTAGTCTTTGTGTAAGGTAATCAAACATGGCATTCCTTTCATTTCTTCTATGTATTTCATAAACATTTGTAACTGTAATAATGCCTGTTGTTAATGTAAAGACATGCACGTCTGCATTTTTTTTAACCTCCTTTAGTTGATTTTAAGTTAATGTGGAACAAGGCATTCCAGCAAAGCAGAGTGAATCCATAGATCAAAGCACTTGGAACAACCCAGCTTATTTCTGCAGTCACTGAAGTACCCCAAGAGTCCCTCATACAAAACGCACAGCCCACGTACAGAAATAGAATCACAAAGGTCAGAAAAGAGCGTCTCTTTACTGACTGGCAGTAACCAGAAAAATGATGGGGAGCATGTCTGATTATCTTACGTGTGCAGACAGACTCAAGTGAGTAACCTGCCTGGCTCACCCAAATAAAGGTGATGCAGATGTGTGAAGGTGTACACGTGACTAGACCGCTTCCAGCTGAAGCTGCAACAAATTGTCATTGGAGACATACTGCAGTTATCCCTTCCAGCAAGCAGAAAATGGGATGAAGTTGGTCACGTGTGCTGGTCTGCTGAGTTTTGTCTCTCGGTGTTTACGTACTGCATTGTAACTGAGGAGTGGGTTCATCGGTGGGCACAGCGGGGTTGATGGTACATTCCCAAGTCTTCCAACCACAGTGGAGGGGATGGGGAAGTTTGCGTAAGCACTAGCTTTTCTGAGGTCACATCCTGGGAAGAGGGGAGGTGGGCTACCACCACATCTGTGCAACGGGGAGTAGACCCTCTCCACACTCCTGCTCAAACTGCTGGCCATTCCCCAGTCAGGCTGGGTGGCAGCAGTACTGTCCACAGTTGGTAACCTCCCATTAAACCTTGGGTTTCTTCAGTCCTACTGATGAGTCCATACTCATCAGATTCAGAAGATCCATGGTGTGTTTGGTGACTAGGGTTTGGCCCACAGGTTGCCACCTGAAGAGATCAGTTCCCTTGCCTTGTGGAATATTTCAAACAAAAGAGATTAGGACAAGAATGGCCCTGTGCGTCAGAGTCTGTTAGAGGGGAAGCAGAATACAGATTTTCACTGTCTACTGCTGTGAAGTCAATCATGAATGTGAGAACTGCAGGAGCATGAAAAGCTTTAGGCCAGAAACCCTCAAAATGTTGTTGCCCTAACTTGGGCAGTGGTGATTTGTTGGAGGAGTTTTAGGTTTAGTTTTAGGACATTGCAAACTTCTGCTGAGCATTTCTGAATTAAGTAGAAGAGCTAAGAGGTTCTCTGACTTAATTAGCTGTATATAAAGAAGCTACAGGGTTGTAATATTACTAGGTTAGCTTGTCTCACCAAGGGGATTTAATTTGGAACATAGCACAGGAAAGAACTCCATCTGCACACTGACATTTCTGGCCTCCCTAAGCTATATACCTTTAAGACATTCCTGCAGTAAGAAAACTGGTTGGTAGATCCCCTGTTGTTATAGTACCCTTAAGTGCTAAAATAAACAGATTTATTACAGTCAAAGTTATTAGCTTAAATCACATTTTGAGATATTAAACAAGCACTGTTTGCAGAAATACAGAATACCTTCAACTTCATAAAAAAGCTCCCAAATTTTTAACTTTTAACACAAACTCACCATCTTTTGAAAGCCTGAGTATTCATGAGGTAAGCTATTGTTCATTGGAAAAGGAGTAACAGGACACGGAGGATTTCCATAAGGCTCTTGATACCTAGGAAAAACAAGCAAACGTACAAAGACTAGACGTCTACCAAATACTGTTTACCAGAGTGCTGAGACTTAACTCTTGGGCTATAATGAGTATATCCAAGAGGAGAATTGAGATATTAAGAACTGGACTTCCATGAAAAAACTGATAAAACAAGGAAAAAACATTCAAAGGCACAATTAATGAGTCATGCTGACGTACTGAAGTACATATGCAAGAGTTCTGGATTTCACTGTGGGAGTTTAGCTTCCACAGAGAGTTCTGTCACATTTGTAAATAGAAGTATTGAAGCACCAAAAAATACTGCATCTGGGCTGTTCAGACTTCCACTTAAACAGGCTTATGCCTGTGCATGACAGCTACTTGTATATATATACACAAAAAATACAGATATAAATCCAGTGGGGTTTAAAAATATTATTTGCATTGACAGATTATTTTTTTTCCCCTAACAACTGCAAACATTGCTAGCTTAAACACCATATTTCAATATTTTCTCGTGGTCCTGTATCTTGCAGAAACAAAGAAAAAAAAAAAAGGAAAACTCAAGCTAACTGAACCTCTGGCAAGCTAAACAACCAAACATTAAAATTAACTAGAGCCTGCTGCAAGTCTTCAGTAAGGATGCAATTAAAGCATGCAACAGCTGTTTAAAAAAAAAAACAAAAACAACCAAAAAAAAACCCCTAAAAATCCCAAACAAACAAACAAAAGCCTAGAGATTGCTCTACCACATCAACTAATTTTCTTAATAAGATATTTTTTAAATTATAATCATACAGTTCATTCACAGGTGATCTTTGTTACCTATATGAAGGTGAATATAAGTCAATATAGTTCTCAAAACCATGTGTAGGGCTGTTTAGTTCTGATGAGTGAGAACTTCCTGTAAATAAGACAAAAGCATAACGAACTATTCAGTTAGGACTACTCAATTAACAAGTTAAAAATACAGAAAGTGTTCTGTATCAGCTGTAGTGTACTAGTATATCTAAGCTAGTATATAAAGGTAAGGTGCCATTTTATGACAGATAATCTGTAGCATTATTTTACTGCTTGAAAATGTTCATGTATCATATATTCACTTACGGAAGCATAAATCAGGGCAGTTGAATTAATCAAGAATGGAATAATTTCCATCCAGTTACAGACACAGGAGTTGCTTCCAATTTTAGGAACCTCAGCCATTCTACTTAAACCCAGCAACTGCTCTGTACAGCCTTTGAAGGACAGACCGGCACAGTCCACGGTGGGAATGTGAGTCCTTAATGTTGGGGTTGCAAACGCCACCTGATCATTAGCTTTCTACGTTTATTTTCATAAACATAAAATGAAGAATGTAACTGATTTGACTAAATTCTTCAAACTACAATCGCTTTCACTTAAAAGCAAAGCTTCAGTACAAAAACTATCAAAGAGCTTGACAGTTGCTGCAATTACTTTTCCTGCCAGACTGTAAGTTACAGTCACACTCTGATTCCTAAATGTAATCTGGTGTGAAAACCTCTGCTGCTATGTTTTCCATACAGTATGGTCTGAGCTGGCTTGCAAGTTATGCTGTTCTGAACCAACCTATTGTATTCTCTTAGTAAACAAAAAAAATGAAGACAGAATCCTTCCCTATGCAAAAGCCACAAGAAGTGGTGGGGTTTTTTTTTTTTTAGAACTAATGGACTGTAATTTAACTATAAATCATCATCTTTGTAAAAGACTGGAGGATTCAAAAATAATTAAAAAAAAATTAAAAGGGTTATTCATTTAGACTACTAAACGTACCAAACCGATACTGTACTTTAATTGGTCTTCCATACAAACGGATTCCATTCAGCAGAGCTATTGCATAAGGCACTGATTCTTTGTGCTTAAAGCAGACAAACCCAAAAGACTTAGGTTTTCCTTCTTTGTCCTTACAAATCGTCACTTTGGTTAATGGTCCAGCCTGAAAAAAATTTGTATTATTTACTCACAGAAATTAAGAGATTGACTCTTCATTGTATTTTAAATATTTATTTCATAACGATGTACATTCGGCCAGTCAGAAAATGTGTGAGTTTCTCAGTATAAAAATCTCTACTTAATTTTGAAAGTGTGTCCACATTCTCCAAGCTCAAAATCTGAGCCTTCTGCAAACAAAAATCAGCTCTACAAATGTTAGAAAGCAACCAAGCATCAGTCCAAGGGTGATGTTTACTCTTTGAAAATCACATTTTTTTATTATTTTTAAAATATAATGACGACAGCTGCTGCAAAGGGGAAGTCTGATTTACTGACTCCATAGTAAAAGCTATCTTATGCGTGTACAGCTGCTAGTACAATTATAACTAAGCAATTTGATAATAATGCCTATATAAAAGTGACCTACTCCATTAATACGTTTCTATTTTACTCTTGCTTAAATTCATAAAACGGGCAGCATTAACACTATGGGAAAACAAACCTGAATAGAGAGTAGTGCTTCTGGAACCAACACATTTTTGTACTGCCTAAACCTCATCAGAACTACATGGCAAGGAATCAAGAGACCCTATCATCTCATCTGAGTTACCATTCTGTTGCTGCACACACACTGCACCCCACC
>JAHREE010000363.1:21203902-21257011 GCA_033628505.1 Tringa tobata | reverse complement strand
GCGCCCCCGCTGCCGTAAAGCGCCGCGCCGCTCGTTGCTAGGGAGCGGGCTCGGTGTCCTAGCAACGCGGGAGCGCCGCCGGGCGGGCTGCCGGGTGAGGGGCGGAGCGTCGTGCGGGAGGGGCGTGAGGGGACGGGGGAGAGGGGAATGGCTTGGGGTGCGGGTCCCGCCGGAGGCCGGGTCATGGCTGCGGGGGCTCTGCCCTGCGCTGTGTGTCGCTGGTGGGGCACCCCACGCGTGCAGAGAGTTGGTGCCAGGCAGGGCGGGTGCTGGCCGGTGCCCTTACTCTGTGGGGAACGTCAACATTTTGTAGATGCTTCTTTCATTTTTTTTAAATTTTATTTTATTTTTCTTTTCTGGGTTTATCCCTGCTGACCGGAGGGAAAGGTTGTGTGAGAAACAGGCTGAATTTTGCTTCAGCTAATTGATATATTTTCTTCTGTTAGCATGTCTGTATTGACAAAGGTGGCTCAGTGATAGTGGAGTCTCATCCCTTGTGTCCAACTGATCCGTGGGGCTGTCCAGGGATCCTTGTTTGCGGAGTGTTATCTGGGTAAAGGCTCACCAAAGGTTGGTGGCAGGCTGATAAACGGACAATGGACGGTGAAGACTGATAAGTGGGCGAAGGCCACCAGGAGGGTAACTGATGAAGATATGACCACCAGAGGACTTGTAACCACTAACACTGGACAGTAGATGATGGCAAAGATTGTGAAACAGGGATGTGACCTCGGAGGGAAGCGCGCGTGCCCGGGCATGCTGCCTCCTCAGCGGTGTGCAGCTGGAGGCCGGCAGTGAGGAGGTGGGAGAAAATGGCCTCTCTGTAGGGGAACAGCGCAGGGGAGCTGCCCTCTGCCCTGGGCGGTGTGGGGAGCAGGGGGAGACCACAGCTGACAGGGCAGGGCCAGCCGAGAAGGGCTTTGTAGGGACAAATGCTCCAGAACCATGGAATATGAATGGTTTGGGTTGGAAGGGACCTTAAAGATCGTGGAGTTCCAAACCCCCTGCCATGGACAGGGACACCTCCCGCTAGACCAGGTTGCTCAAAGCCCCATCCAGCCTGGCCTTGAACCCTTCCAGGGATGGGGCATCCACGGCTTCTCTGGGCAACCTGTTCCAGTGTCTCACCACCCTCGCAATAAAGAATTTCTTCCCAATATCTAATATAAATCTCCCCTCTTTCAGTTTAAAACTGTTAACCCCTCATCCTATTGCTCCACTCCCTGATTAAGAGTCCCTCCCCATCTTTCCTGTAGGTCCCCTTCAGGTACTGGAAGGCTGCTATAAGGTCTCCCCAGAGCCTTCTCTTCTCCAGGCTGAAAGACCCAAATTCTCTCAACCTGTCTTCATAGGAGAGGTGCTCCAGCCCCCTGAGCATCTTTGTGGCCCTCTTCTGGACTCTTTCCAGCAGGTCCATGTCCTTCTTGTACTGAGGACTCCAAAGCTGCATGCAGTACTCCAGGTGGGGTCTCACCAGAGAGGAAAAAAAACCTTTAAAGCCCTCAAGTGTTTTAGTCATCAGCGTGATAAAGTGTTGTGATAGTAATAAAATGAACATGTAAAGTGTCGGATGTGGTACATTTCTCAAGATTTAAAAAGAACTGGATTATGATGTCTTTAAAGCTGAAGTGATACCTGCCTTATAACCCTCTGTTGCACGGTTGCTACAAATAGGTTTCAAGCACATATACACATTTAACATTCAGTATATATTTTTAAAGAGTTATTTTACAAAGGAGCATGTTTTCAGAAGTCATCCTGATGACAGCAATGTGAAAAATATTCTTAAAGATTTTTTTTCCCCAGCGTAGGTGGTGTGCTTGGTGTCAGTGCCCATTATTTTCTAATGATGGCTTAGTTAGTTACTTGCCAAGTCTATTTAGAAAGGGATTATCAGTTTACAGGAATTACAAGCCTCAGGGTAGAATACATAATGAGTCTTAAAATTCTTCCCACCAGTCAGGGTTTTTGTAATCTTTAGACAGCTGCTTTTTTTTTTTTTTTTTTCACCATAGTTAAACATACTGCATTGCAAAAGCCAGGTTGTGATTTTGTCTTCCCTGAAAGGGAGCAGCACTCTTAAGTTAGCGGTTAGAGAGGAATTTTTCTGGAGAAGTGGCTTCATTCATAAGAAAAATGAGAATTGTTATGAGAATGGGATTTCCCAAGATTACGAAATTCTTGAGGGTTGAGAGAAAATTAGAAGGGGAAATGAATTTAGATATGACCACAGATCATGATATCAAGACTTGTGTAAGAATTTGATCTTAATCTTGAAAACTATGCTATAATGTTTTTAGCTGTTATTTTATCAGAAATTTCTGGGTGTAAACTGAAATCTAGAACTGCCATTCCATTACCTGTAAATCATAGTAATCCTGTACTGTCACAAAATGAAGTTTTTAGATGTTGGGGGGTTTTTTTCAACTTGAATACTTGGCCAATCTTGAGAGGTTTTTAATAAAAAACCTGGTGGACTGTGGAATCTCCCCAGAGCATCAGGGTTCATTTCAGGAGCTACAACTCCTGCAATCCTGAGCACTGTGGTGCAGGGAGTGCTGAAGAGGGGGTGCCGGCATCCTCCACTGGTTCCTCCACTGGTTCCTCCACTGGTTCCTCCACTGGTTCCTCCACTGGTTCGCATAAGGCACTGTCAGAGTGGGTAACTCTGAATTTCAGTGCGAGAAGTGTGTCCTTGTGAGAAAGGCAGTGGACAGAACAAACTGCAGCGAAGCGGGGTGGGCAGTAGGTGAAGTTTGAGGGTCTTGCATCTGTTTGTGACAGCGTACCTGAAACTCGGAGTCGCCTTGAAGGATTTACCTGACAGTGGGATGTCAGCAGAAACTACAGTGTAAACAGTAGTTACAGATTTAAGGTAGTTAAGATTTCTAAGTGGCATTACGTGCTGCTGCTGGTGAGCAAAGTCCCCTTGTCATGCGACAGAGGGGTGAGTCCAACAAGACCTGGTTCAACATCCTGATTAATACCACAAAAATTTCTGGGCATTGATTTAAAGGAATTCTTTCCTGAAACTGATTTCAGAGGGCTTAAAACTGTTTTATGGGTTGTTATGTTCACATGGGTAGCACTGTACTTTACTTCCATATGAGCTGGGCTTACTGGTTTTCAGTTCAGGAGGGAGCTTAAAATTTCCCTTTTTTTTCCCCCAGTCAAGTGTAAAAGAACAAGGATTAATTGATTAGCAACTGGTGGCATTAGGTATACATAAAATTTTCTTATATGACCAGGTGATTGGCTCGTAGATAAGCACGACAGATATTTCACTGGGGCTATTACCAGTTTGTTTTCGGTGCTGTTGAGCTTTCTGTGCTTTAACTTGTATATGAATGTGTACTGCGCACTGAGTACATGCTGAGGCTGCCTAAGTGGTGATTGCTTGGATGCACTAAGTTTTTGTTGTAACAATAATCTATATTAAAAAGTAGAGAGGGGGAAGGAGCCAAATTGACACTATGCCCTAACTTGTTCTAAGTAATATGTCATGCCAGTAGGGCTGTGGTTTTATAATAATAGTTGGACAAAGCATCGAAGTTTTGAGATGAAGAGGAAATGCAAAGGAATAACAAGAGCTGCCTTAGTGAACTTTACTGAGAATAGGGTGACAAATTTGAGAAATGAAAGCAAAAAAAATAAATTAGAAAAGGTTCCTGGTTAAGCTGAGTCGATTTTCATATGAGTGGACATTCTGCATCTTCATCTCCCTGTGGCTGCATTCCAAGGGGAAGAGACCTTGAAGAGATTTCCTAAAGGCTGTCCTCTGCAGGAGCTCCTGTAGCATGCCTTTGTTTGGCTGCTCAGAATCACAAAGCCAGCTGAAGAGACTGATCACTGAAATAATGAAACACACACATATCACCTTAACTGTTGTGGGTGGAAAAGAAGGAGACTTAGACCTTATGTTTAGAAGCACTGTGAAGGATACACTATGCAAAAAACATTTCTGGGATGGTGTAAGAAACTGGATGTGACAACCTAACACGCCTCTCATATTTGAGTGGTTATGGTTTGTTTCTCTTTCTCCTGCAATAGAAATAATTGGGGGTCAGATAGAGGCAAAATGAGCATTCAGACGTCTCACTTGAGTAATGCAGAATTTATCTGCCTCTTTTCCTCACTGTGAACCCCAGGAAAATGAAGTTTGTCCTCTTGTATATTTACCCAGTGAATTGGTTTGTAAATAAATGAGCTTCACACAAAAAAATATGTTTCTTCATCTGTTTTGTCCCCTGTATTTGGGGACCCAGAAGGAATGAAGTTGTTACATACCCAAAACACCCAGTAAGCAAGTGTCTGAGTGATATTTGTGGGGCTCTAAGTTCCATCTTTGTCCCATATGTGCACTTTCGTAGACCTCCTTGCATTTGGATTAGAGAATGACTCCTTGGAAAAAGCTCAGAAAATAACTTTGTGCAAAAATAATCCATGGAGATAGAGTTCATAGAATTATTTTCAAGTTCTTACAGAAAAATTCTTCTGCCACCAGAATGACTTTTTGTTCTAAGTTTCTTTTGCCGTCTCAGTGCCTTTAATTGCAATTGAGTGACACACTTAAAAAAAAAAAAACGGTCTGTGGGTCTCTAACATGCTGTAACCTCTAGGTACTTTGCTTCCTAAATTCCACGTAACAGAGTTGTCAGTAATAATGACATCAGTTGCTTACGTGTAAATCTGCTGATAGGCAAAGAGAGAGGGAAATAGATTAAAAACCAGTCCCAACCCTTAAAGACCAGAAACCACCCTACCTACTGAAGTCATTCAATAGGAGGAGTCATGAATTACTGGGTGAAATCAGGTAAGAACCATTAGCTTATTATTTGTGATGTAGTCTCTTGGCTTTATTCAAACATTAAAAAAAGAATATTCCTTCATTTAAACTGGCCAAAAGATTAAAACTTGTGAAATATGCCTAATGGAGCAGATTAGTAAAGAGAATTTAATCACTTTGAAACTGAGGCGTATATTTTCATTTTAAAGTAAATAGAACAAAGCCTGATACTTTATCTTGGGCTGTACTTTGCACAGAGAGACACTCAGGTATGTGCACTTTGTACAAAGTAAACAGGTAATTGTGAAATAGTTTTAATGTACTAATGTAAGTTTATTGTTTATTGCTGGTTTGATAGGTTGACGGGTTTTCAAATTATGCATTATGCATTAAATAGCAAAATTTAGTTACAAAAAAGTCAGCATGCACTTCAGATTTCCCCCTTTTCAACCACAGAAGATACTTACAACGCTTACAAACGTACCTAGGAAAGTTAAAATCATGTATGAACTGAGCTATACTGCATATGTAACTGCCCAACACTTACCTGTTTGTTCTGACTGTACAGAAAGGTGTATGTGAGTATTCCCACAAACGTGCACAAAGGGCAGCTGGGTATTCCTTCCACTAATCAATCAGAAATAGGAGTTTGAAAAACTTCCCCTCAATGACTTCTCACTGAACAATTCCAAGTATTAAATCTATAAATCTATTCATAGTACTTATCTAATTCCACAGTAAAGACATCATCTTTTCTTTTATTTCTCTATTTACTCTTCAAAGAATAGCTGCTGTCATTTCACAGCCATAAGTAAATGAGTTGTTTCCCTTCGACATTTGCCAGCTAGTAAATAGATTTCGTCAGTTAATTTCCTTGTGATAGATTTCTTACTTCCGTGGACCAGGCTGTGTCTCTGTTTTATGTCACTGTCATTCCACTGGCTTTAGAAGAATTAATTCTTATTTCTACCAATCAAATTATAAGAAATAAAAACATTTAAATGGATATAGAGGAATAGTTCAACAATATCTTAGCATGAATCTTGTATATGTTAGATATGTAGGAGTGAATTATACGGATCAGTGATTAAACTTGGATTTAAGAACAATATTAGACAAAACTAAAAGAGTTTCATGTTGTAACTTTGAATCTGAATAGCAAAAAATATAATTAAGGGGCTGTTTATTATCGTTTAGCTTTGTATATGACATTTGTGTAATAGAAATTTTATTCTAGTTTTATTGTCATATATTATTATATGAAAACTAGAGATTAAATGTGACACATTCTATTGACATCTCAGTATCATGTCACATGTATGACATTTTACCAGGTTATTTTCATTAAATTCAAGACAACTGCAGCTGAACAGCTCTTATTTTCAGAACTACATCTTGGATAAGTCTCAGCAATGAAACTGTTTCAGTAGTTAGTTAATAACATTTCCAATAACCTCAGTAAAAGTTGCTTAAATTATTCAGTGTCTAAATGAGAGTGGTGGTATTTATTTTGAAATATAGGTAATTCTAACTTTTCCCAAAGGTAATAATTGTAGCTGTTGTCATAAGGTGATGATAGGCATGAAACTTTTGCCTGGACAATTCAGGCCATTTCTAACACTCTGTAACTTCAACCCTGCTCCACTTTGGAAATATCCATTATTATTATTATTATTATTATTATTATTATTATTATTATGTCCAGGTGAGTGGTCTAGTAATTGCAGATACACGGTTTGGTATAGAGGTGATTGGTCTAGTTCCCTAAGGGAATTAGTATCTTTACCATATTAAGTGCTGTACTTCACATAGTGTAGCTTTGTTTACGTCTGCACTATAGTACCAAATACATTTTTTAGGTTGTAAACCCCCTGCACTTGCTCTTTGCAGCTTTATAAAGTGGAGAGCAGTCTATGTCCATCTCAGATGTGCAAATGCTGGTGGATTCAGTTCTGCTTGCTAGCTACTTGCTGGGAAAATGAAGAAACAGAACTGCCTCTCCTGTAACTCAAATATTTTGAGAAATTCAGATTACTTTTTTTTTTTTAATTTTTTAAGGAACCGAGTAGGCACTATCCCTCTTCCTAGTTTTGCTTTCTAGAGGTTGCCTGACTCTTGTTTTACAAGTTTGTTAATGACAGGAAAATTGAGAACCGTGCCATCAAATATCAGACAAAAGCCTCATGTAAAGTAGCATAGCCCATTAGAAGTCAAGAGATGGGCCCAGATTTCTTTGGCCATAAGCCAGCTAACACCACAGAAAAGGTGAAGAGGTTGTACAGAGGAACCACGACAGGCATCGGTGTTGTACCCAGAATCCTGAAGTGGCTTGTCCACGCAGTGTGAGCTCATCAGTCAAAGAATACTTTTTTCAGCATTAATTCTTGATGTTGATAAACACATAGGGGCAAAAATTAAGTCTTTTTAGACTTTTTTTTTAAAATATCCATCCTCTTGTTGATCCTCACCTTGTACACCATAACTGCCCAAGTAGAGAAATGCTGAATACTGCAGTCTTTCTTCTGCCATTATGTATACTGACCTCACAGATTCTTATTTTTTCAAACTCAGAACAGGATCCTTTGTTTCTTCTTTCTTTGCTTCTTGGTAATGGTGTCCTCATGGTGACCCAAAACCAGGGAAGAGTTCTGGGACATCTCATACTGTCAGGCAACTGTTTCTTATTGCTAGCTCAAACAATAAGGCCTGAAGATTGGCAACTTTGACACGTTGGCCAAAAGAGGAAGAAACAACCACAGTGGTCTTCCTGTTTATACAGCACACACTAGTTGTGAAAAAAATCTGAGAACCTAAATTTGATGGTTAAGTAACACTATCAACATTATAAACACTAACTTTTAATTTGTATTTGTTATGGAGAAAATATATGGTTCAGGAACGATTAAAAAGGTTAATTTTGTATTTGAAGGGTTCAGAGGAGCATAGTGTTGTCTGCAGAGTCGTTAGTTAAACCATTTCCTCATTGTTCAGTGCACGTTCTGGCTCCTCATTCCAAAGGTCTGGAGGGAATAAAATGGAAGTTCTTCACTTTTACTAGAAAAATGTGGAAAGAAAAGGGAAGAGGTGGTATTTCAGGTCTAACTCATCAAATGACTGTCTAAAATTTTCATCTTTTTCAGATGAGGAGAAAAAATGTCCTGAATTTACAGATCTTAATATAGGCAATGCTTTGTCTGGAACAGAACTTCAAGTCCAGCTACTGCTATACACAAGGGAAAATCCAGATTGTTCCGAGAGACTCATTGAACATAATGTTATTGCATCTGAGTACCTTAATACCACCAAGAAAATTGTCTTTGTTATTCACGGCTTCAGACCAACGGGATCTCCACCGGCATGGCTTGGTGACATAAGGAAGCTTTTGCTGTCTGCAGAGGATATTAATCTCATTATAGTTGATTGGAATCGTGGTGCTACAACTGTGAATTATATAGCTGCTGTTGAAAACTGCAGAAAAGTTGCAGAAATACTGAAGAACTATGTTGACCAGATGCTGGTAAGGCAGAGAGTTGCATCTGTTCTGAATAAGTTTAAATAGCATAGCTTGGGTACGAATGGATATTTAAAATGTGCCTAAAGAGAAGCCCAGTGAACAATATCAAATGACATTTCTTTGCCAAAGTATTTCCTAACTTTGTATGCAGTTATTACTGCATGTCTAGAACTACTAGTTCTTATTTCCGTTTTACTGAAGTATGGCTAAGAGTGCATCTGATTTCTTTAGCCAGATGGAAGTTTTAGGTCTTCTTGGAAGAGTGAATGCACCAATCGGGAGGTGAAATGAGAGTTCTTCAAATAGTATGCAGCATTAAAATTTTACAGAAACATTATGCTACTCTTTTCACTACAAACTACTATAACTAAAGGTTTTAAAAGAAAAAGAAATCACTGACAGGCATATAAATATTTGTTCCAAAATAATATGAACTTCTTGATTCTAGAGGGGGGTGCTGAAACAGTTGTTGATGCCAGTGGTCTTAACCGGGATTTAGATTTGTTCCTTAATCAAATGAACAAAACATGTTATCATCTCATTTATGGCATTGTTATTTATCACTTGATTTTTCTTCCATTCTCACCACTTCTTTTCCCAGCCATTCTCAGAAATTTTGAATGCTGGGCAGTAAGAAAGTATCCCTGTGGAATTTGAGTACAAAAACCAGCATTTTGAGAAAGGATGAGATGAAAGAAGAGAGACCCTATCAGAATATGCCCTCTGGGACTAGATATAGTGATAACAATTCATAATTGTGACAGAAACTTTATTGTTAGGGAACAGAAAAATAAAATAGGACTATAAGAACAGTCTCCAATCCAGAGTAGGTTAAAAAGGTGTATTTTGCAAATTTCTTGATGCGGATTTTTGGTTAATTGCTGGTTACAGATCCTGGCAAAGCAATGACTGATGAGCATGGTTGGGCCAATCTTGTGGAAGTCATCAATGTGGTGGTGGGGTATGTTGTGTCCCACAGCTATCACTTTCATACTTGGAAGCTGTTGTGAGGCCTTTCTTAATTCATTTTGAGATGCATTAGTATTTCAGGTCCCGCATATTATACCGTCAGTTTGCAGAGATTCCAATGGGTGTGCTGATTTTCAGAGTTCTTCGGTATTTTTTTTTAAAAAAACCACCACCTGCTTTATAGAATGGACATCTTAAGGCTTTTCTGCAGGCGTGCATTTAGCACCATTATTCAGCAAATCTGTGGCATAAGTGTTAATGGTATCATGTTTTAAATTTATTTTATTGGAAAGGTACAGAGGAAGGAGGTATTTATTTTTTTTCCTAGTTCATAGTTTTGGTTCATCTTTCTGGTGTGAGTATCTTCCTCTTCCCTCCCTATGCTCCCCCTTCTAACTAATATGACTCAAGCTTCCTTTTTACATTTTTCTATGAATTTTCTATGAATCTAAGAATTTCATAATTACCACACTGTTTGACTCATACAGAATGTCAAACTGAAAAGAACTTTGTAATTCCCATCTGTTAGAGAGTTAGAAATTTAACTTAGAGTACTGACAAAAAAGTGAAAACGTAATCAGTCTACTGATGTCTGCTCAGTTAACCATGTGTGTGGTTGTGGCTTTAGTTTGGTTTTTTTTCCCCTGATAGGTAGACGGAGCTTCTCTTGACACTATGTATATGATTGGTGTTAGTCTTGGGGCTCATATAGCTGGTTTTGTCGGCAAGAAGTATAATGGCAAAATTGGCAGAATTACAGGTAAGACTTTTAATGCCCCTACGTTCATTCTAATGTACCTTGTATTCTTGTCATGACTGCAGATCACATAGATGCTAGCACTGAAATATCGACAAATGAGAACTGATTATTTAGTAACATGCACAAGTACCCCACATTCAAAGTTAAACAACAAACTACCAGAATTTCTGTCTCGTTGATGAGGCAAGTCAGGTCCCTCTGAAGGGAAGTTCAAAAGCTCTTGGTCAGACCGCAGGAACCGGGCAGAAGGATTCAGTGTCAGTTGGAGGTATCTGAACATGGTGCAGGCTTTAGCATGTTGAGCTGTCTGCTACAGGGAGCTTAAAGCGGGTGTCCAGCCTGTGTATGGGTACTGCAAACTTGTACTTGTTACATCGCCAGCATTGTGTTCTGCAGGACTGGTGCGTGCCATGAAAATCAGAGTAGCCTCCTGTGGGTACGTCTTTCAGGACCAAGGTCGCATGATATTTGGGATTAACTTTTAGATGTTGGTTCCTAGAGCAGAATCCACTGGAGAGTGCTCATTTGGGTGTGCAGGCTGCATATACCTCTTGCAGTGAAAGAGCAAAACTCACCGCAGCTAGTGTGTTGAGAAGGAAGCTGACTAAGCTAGCTATCAGAAAGGTGCTAAGGACAGAAGGGACTGTTGGATACTGATAGTGTTTAGGATTTAAAAGAGCACCTATTTTGGGACTGAAGGGAGACAGTTGCCTCCCCTTGAGATTCATAACTCCAAACCCTCTTTTCAGAGTACTTAAGTAATTTTTTTCTCAAAATGTAACAGGAGCCAGTAGCCAGCCTTAAGAAAGGGAATTTTTTTTTTTTTTCAGTGGTGCCCAGTGACAGGACAAGAAGAAATGGGCACAAACTTGAACATAAGAAGTTCCATCTAAACATGAGGAGGAACTTCTTTACTTTGAAGGTGGCAGAGCACTGGAATAGGCTGCCCAGAGAGGTGGTGGAGTCTCCGTCTCTGGAGACATTCAAAACCCATCTGGACACGTTCCTGTGCAACCTGCTCTAGGTGGGCCTGCTTTGGCAGGGGGGTTGGACTAGAGGATCTCCAGAAGTCCCTTCCAACCCCATAGTATTCTGTGATTCTGTGAATTAGAGACTCCTCCCCTTTCCATACAGCAATCTGAAAGACAGGCCATTTTCTAAGAGTGTGTTAGGCTCCAGCTGCATTCCTTTGGTTAATGATACTAATTTCCACTTTACACAATTGCTAGAGTTTGTTGGCATCACTGTTTGGGGACAGTCTTGATTGCACTGCTAGGATAGAAGGTCTGTGTCTTCTCTGTACACTAACAGGGAACTAGTAGATCCATGTAATTTCTGAACTCAGATGCTCACAGTTGAATGGAGTTATATTAAATGTTTCAGTCACTTTCTTATAATTACAGATATAGGTGAATAAAGGCAAAGACTGAGTGGTCCAAACACAAAAGCCTCATAACCTCTGATTGGATTGTTTTGATTTTTTTTTAAACATGTTGAGCCAGTGGCCCAAACTGATGTTGGAAAAATGAGATTTAAAAAAACAAACAAACAAAAAAACCCCTCATATTTTCTTCTTAACTGTTTGGAGGTTTCTGAAATGTAAAACTAATATATTGTGCTTTTTTTTTTTTATGAAATACACAATAGGAATGGTATATTCTGGGAAAAAGGACAAAAATAATTCTCTGATTTGGAGATACTGTTGCTGGATTTGGAGATGCTCCCTAATGCTGTTGGCTTACAATTCATCTGGAGAACTGGGAGACAAGCACAACTAATTAGGGGGAGAGAAAAATTAAAAGATATGGGTTGATCAGTCTATTGGTAGGAACCTTTGTTTGGCTTAGCATGTTGAAGAATGGAAACTTGAGAAGAACTGTGCTGGTGTTTATTTTTGTTATTATCCCAGGAAAATTAAAAGTCATTGATGAATAAAGCTCATATGTCAGTTTTGTATATATCTATAAAACAGACCCCAGGATTTGTAATATTATTGTTGTTTTCATTTAGGTCTTGATCCAGCGGGTCCTTCATTCTCTCGAGAACCACCAGAAAGGAGATTGGATCGTGCTGATGCACAATTTGTTGATGTAATCCATTCAGATACTGATGGTAATGACATAGCCTTTCCTATTTCAACTTGAGGAAATGTAGGAAAAACAAAGAAAAGGGATAAGCTATTTCAGTAACATCCAAATAGTGCTGCAGAAGTATATTTTGTGTTATCAGGTGTATTCCTGTGCTGCTGCTCTCTAACCATGTGTATACTTTTGAAATCATACTGAATGTTATTATGCCTATTAATCAAAAAACTGAAACTCAACTTTGTTAATCACTTAAGCAATGATGGGCTGTTTTGTTCAGTTCTGACATGAGTAGCCGTGTTATTGAGCGAGTGAAGTTTCATGACTGAACCTGAAAATATTGAAATAACATTTATGTCCAACAGCTAACTGAAGGCATATGTAGATAACCATATAGTCACGAGTCCACTAATGTCATGCAAAAGTAGTGATTACACAACTGTCATTTGTCTGGTTTGTTATAGTGGATTCCTTCTGAATATGAAAAAGCCAAGTCTGTATATTGAATAAAGCAGGCCTATTGCATTAATTTATGATACTACTATTTGCAAAACAGTTTAGAATTAACATTCTTTTGCTGTGCCAGTGTGTATGAACATAGAGGTTGTAAGCATGTGATTATCACTGAATTAGTCCCTTCTGAGACAGCCAGTCTCAGCTGTATCACGGTAGTACGCTACCGATGCCTGCTTAAAACTCTATGTCACATTATTGTAAGGTTAAAATGAAGAACATTGTAAAGTCTGCTTCATCTGTGCTATAATCTGGTTTAATTTTTTTCTCAAAACCATAAGTAAACCTTTCAAAGCTACCACACGTGTCCCATTATTTATGTAGTTTCTTATTGGCTTCTTTAATAATATTAAGAAATAAGCATTTTACTATACAAATTTATATACGAAGCTGTAAAATACCAATTTTTGTAATGTTCCAATTATATGAATAAAGATAATGTGTGGTAAAAAGGAAGGTGGGTCAAATTGAACTAAGTCTTGCTCATGGTCTTTTATAGGACCAATACGGATTTTTCTGCTTTGATATACTGCTGATACTAGCGTAGCTCAGAACCCAATGTCATATGAAAGAAACTGAAAATCTTACTCTGAAGAAAATTATGTTGGGAAAGAATCTTGGTTGCTGGAGAGAACATGAATTTCACAAACTTCTTTGTGCAAATAATGTCTCAGCTACAGCACTAAGTAGTTGTTTCTGTTCTTTCCTTTTTCTTTTGTGGCAGTAGGAATCATACACAAATTTTACTATATTTGTGTACAGCATTTTACATGTGTATAATTTTCTTAAAAAGCAAAAACCCATGCAGTTTAACTCATAACATGACTTCCATTTATAGAACAAAAGAACAGTATAATTGAAAAAACTTTCTTAAGACCTTCATTATTTTGCAATGAATGTAATGATAAATGATTGACTGCATAATTGTGCTTATTTTTTTTTGATTCATGATGTTTTTACTTTAGTACTAGGTTTCAAGAACCCTTTAGGAACCATTGACTTCTATCCAAATGGAGGAATGGATCAGCCTGGTTGTCCAAAAACATTATTCAGTGGTAAATAAAAATATGTTCAATTAATGAGAAAAGAGTTTGAGATCAAATCAAAAAAGGTTAAACTGAATTCAATAGTCACTGCACATATTCAGTAATATGGGAGCTGAGGGCATAGTATTTTTTCTTTTCCATGGCTACTCAGCAAATGAGAAATAACAAAGACATTTGACTTTTTTTTTTAATTAAATAAAAATCTTCCTATAAGCATATATTCCACCATACCGTCATTATTATTGGTATGATGGAACTATATTATGATGTTATATATACAATCTGCATATAGTGATTGTTATTTTTCTGTGTTTATACATGGCTGGGCATGTGAAAAGATGTTTGTGTCCAAGTGGTTTGAAGAGGATCACTTGCATATGACATGGAAGACAAGGCTTTCAAGTCTTCACCGTATCTTAGGTTCCTGCTTGTTGGCAATGATGAATTAGGTTTTGGACAGGTCTTTTAGGCTCTAGAATGAAAACAGTTCTATGACATGACCTTTTGCTGCAGAATTTTGCTTATTTCAACTTCTATAAATCTTAGGCAAAGTTTCTGCCCACTGTTTTTGTTTACTCTTTTTGGATATGCTTATGACTGTCTGGTGTTCTATCACTAAACTGCACACTGCTGCTATGAATTAGAGCTGATACAAAAACATAGGGCTCCCACGTGTGTGCCTGTGAGTATGGGAGAATCTCTTAAGACTCAGGATCATCTTCATCTGTACAATTCTCCTATTTTGTTTTGCTAGGAGAGGAAGGTATTTATTACCCAAAAAAAAACCAAAAAACAGAGAGAGGAATCTCTGAGGTATCCTCATGGTAATTTTTCTGCCAAAACATTCTGCGCTAGATGCAACAAGGCTAATTTTAACTCAGACTCATGCTTTATAACACAAATTCTGTAAATTTGATAGGACTTAGTAGACTATTTCTTGTGTATAAAACCCTGTAGACTTTTCTCTGTACCTGTAATATTCAAAACAGCCTTTAATTTCTTCTTCTTGTGCATGTGCATCCATTTTTTACACTTGGTGGTCAACTAACCAGAGAAGAACAGCATGGCTAACTAAAGATGAACTCGAGTAAATGGGATTACTTCGATAACAACTTTTCTTTCATAAAGAAAATGGTTACATATTCTTTGTATATTTTTTTTTTCTTTCCTGAAGGACTTCAATATTTTAAGTGTGACCATCAAAGATCTGTTTTCCTCTTCTTATCATCTTTGAAAAGAAAGTGCAACATAATAGCTTATCCTTGCAACTCTTACTTAGATTACAAGAGAGGAAAATGTGTTGATTGTGAAGCTTTCTGGCCAATGTCCTGCCCAGTACTAGGTAAGCGTTATGGTATCTGCTCTGGGCTGGGTGGGACTTTGCAGGAAATCCAGACTAGCTCTTTAGGGGGCTACTCCAGAGATGTGTGGTATCGTGTTAAAGGATCTGTAGAGACTGATCACGTGCAGAGCTGCATACTATTTAAAGCAGTTTAAAGTTTATGGCTTTATCTGCTTTATAGTTATCTCTGTTAGACACAGGTCCTGAAAGTTCCTAGTCTCTGATTATTATGCTTTCCAGTCTGAAATGGGTTCACAGAGTATTTCCTCTCTGCAGAGAAACTGCTTCTACTTAGTCGATGACTTTAGACACACATAGCGTGTTATCATCCCTAGAGTACCTGTGGATTTTGTTTAAAAGTAGCAATGTTTATAGGAACGTCCCGGTTTCTCTGGCTCTTCTTTTGGAATCAAGCTTTTATTTGGAGGGGTTTTTAGTTGTTTGGGGTTTTATTGCTTTTAGAGAGGATCTGGGGACAGCTTGAAAACAGCTACAATGGTGTGAACATTTCCTGGTTGGCAGGGTTTTCTCCCCAGGGAAGTGGTTGAATCACTGTTCCTGGAGGTAATTAAAAGGCATGGGGTGGCTGGGGACATGGCTTAGCGGTGGGCTTGGCAGTGCGAGGTTAACGGTTGGACTTGGTGATTTTAAGGGCCTTTTGCAACCTAAATGATTCTACGATTTGATGATTCTATTATTTTATGGTTCTGTAAATATGTGGGGTATGTTTTCTAGCTTCTTTTTATTACTTCTGCAGGAGTTTATGAGCAGTATTTTTTTTGTAGTTAGTACTCTAGACTAAATAGATTCCAACATTAATACAATTTTAGTGATGCTTATATAATAGAAGAATTAAATACTTGCATGCTACATTCTATTATACTCAGGGGATTCTTGTGTTTTCCAAGTCAATTTAATTTCTCAGAGAATGTTTAAGAAAATTAAAGCCAAATGTGTCCCTCTGAATGGGGGGGGTTTTGTTTAATTATATGTGTATCAGGATTTTGGTAAATGTCTGAAATAAAATGTTTAAACTTTGTATTTCAGGTTATGATGCTGATAGATGGAAAAATCTGTTAACCCAAAAGGGTTCACCGATAAAAACTTATTTTGATACCTCGGGCCAAGACCCATTCTGCAGTGAGTGGCTGAATACATGTAGAACACACTCTTTATGAAATGTTATGGCTGCTATTTTTAATTGATCTGGAGTGAAAGCATGTTAAAAGTAGAAAGTTATTGTCAGCTGCTGTGTAAAGTGGTGTAATAAAGCAAGTGTCAGTTTGCAGACTGGAGGAAGAAGGAGAAAGATTGTGGCAGAAGAGTAAGCAATCTGTGAACTGAGAAAGAAATGTGACTTTAAAAGTAATGGAATGGGCTGCCAAGAGGAAGAAGCCAGCCAGAAAATGCGACAGGGAAAAAGCTGGACTGAGAGAACCTGCTTAGATGGAATCAGTGCTGCCATTTTAGGAGAGCAAATATGGGAAGTGAGATTGCCTTGGCTCAGGGACAAGAAAAGAGACCTCTATGTTTCACCCCAGGAGGAGGGTGCCTCGCAATCAACTAAAGCTAATCCAGTTTATAAAAGTCCATGTCTCTCTAGGAGTAAAACAGTGAAGGAGAAACGTAGCTGACTGTTTCAGCTTTATGAGGGCACAGTGGAGCAGGTCGGCTCCGTGCCCGTGCAGAGAGTGGCTGCCCCATGTACCCAGCCTGTTCTCCTGAGGCTGTGGGCCCCCCAGGGGAGGGGGAGAAGGGGCTGGAATGTGGGAAAGCAACTGGATCCTTCTCCTCTTCCTCAGCCTTCCCCATGCAGTTTTTCTAGCATCCACAGAGAGGTTTTGGCAGGTGGGCTTTGCTGGGAGAAGGGTGCTTGGAGGACCGGTACTGCTGCACCTGCTCAGACCGGGCAAGCAAGGCATAGGAGTAATGTCTCTCTTCAGCTGTTACCACCTGATTAATCTTCTCACCTAGCTAACTGCCCACGTGGCCTACACGTAAAGTTTGTGCCAGTGTTGTTCCTCCTGTCTCCCTGTCAGTGTACCTCAGCAGTTTTCTGGACATGTCACTTTTCTGGATAACGTGATAGGGCTGCTACACTAATGGCTCAAATACCCCCTTTGCATAGCTTGCCAAAAACTGTTAATCAGATTAAAGCTTGATTTTCCATTTTTTCCTTAGGCAGGTCAAACTCTTCACGGTAATTCTGATGGTAGCTTTCTGATATACATCCTTTCCATGTAAGAACTGAAGGAAATGACGCACTACTTACACAGAATTCCGAGTAGCAATTTGGTAGAACCTAATTTTTGTCATTAGCCTTCTTATTCTGCTTTGAGCTGGTAACTTGGAAGTAAAGAGTCAATATTCCTATCATCAAGTAGTGGATACTTTTAATAGAGTGATAATAGCAACCATATCCTTTTGAGGTAATTCTTTGAACCTTATTATTTTCTATTTCTTTTTGCAGTGTATAACTACTTACTGGATATTACTACCTGGAATAAAAACATTAGGAGAGGTTTCATTAAAGTTAAAATAACAGATTATAATGGAAACACACTAGAATCAGAGATGAATAGGTATGTTGTGCTTTGCATCTTTTTTATCACTTTATAGGGCTAATTTTCTGAGTTTCCTAAACATTTTAATTTGCTGACTTGTAAGTCAAAATAGTATCATGAGTTTGTTAATACTTGGCCATGGCTTCTTTTCCTGGGTATGGCTCAGTGTCAGAAGCATTGCTCCTCACGCTGAAATGATTCTTTCTCCATCCATGAACCAGCCCAGGTCCTTTCATGGTATTGGTTTAAATCAAGTTATAGGTGCCCTTGTTCTGAATGCTCAAAGTTGATACATTTTACAGATTTCTGATCTTAATAATGCTTAATGCTTAACAATAGTGAATATTGAATTAACAATATGAATAACGAATAATGAATATTACTCAGATAACAAAACCCTGACTAGAAATAATATTTTTCTTCAGTGAAGCTTCAACATTTCAGCAGTATAAGAGAGTCAAAATACTGACTGGATTTTACCAAGACCTTGACAAAATATCAAAAATTTCCTTGACCTTTTCTACGAAGACTTTAGTAGGCCCAAAACACAAGCTTAGGATTCTCCAGATGAGGCTGAAATCTCTTAATAATCCAGAAAGGTAAGTGTTTGTCATGTATCAAAGTTGTGTATCAACTAAACTGCTCAGGATGTTTCCTCAGAAATTGCCCTACGCAAATGTCTTTAATCGCATATTCCTAAATGCCTGAATATCCTTCTCATCATACCTAGGATGAAATTTATCATGGGGAAGAGCTGCTTGGTACATCAGCATGTAGCACACAGCACCCTTGTACCTGTAGGTGTCACACATGCTGCTTGCTGCAGCAGGGGGCTGCTACTGTCTGGGTCACAATGGCTTTTCAAGACCACTTACTTATTTACATAAACTCACATGGTTAAGTTCTCTTCCAGAAGATAAATTTTATTTAGCACTTTTCTGATTTTAACCATGTGTCTGTACACAACTTCTCACACTCAGGTATGAAATGGAGCACTTCAGCTACTTGTGTGACTGGAATAGGTTTTTGGTCTTGTTGCTGAAGGTAAAGACCTTACAAGACCAAAACACAGTCTAGGCTTGCCTACACTTAAAATGAAATCATCTGCATTTTTTGATAATCAGGTGTAATTACGAAGCTCTTATTAATTATTTCTGCTTTTAAGTACTTCAGCAGTATTGCCATATGTTCATTTTTTACATCTCCAGAGTTACTTATACAATAGTACTATTAATTAAATTTTCCATTCACATTTTGTGCAAATAATATATTACATGGAATAGGTAAGAAATATCCAGGAGTAACAAGAGTACTTTATTTTAAAGTTGTTACATTTATTTGCTTACTATGAACAGCAGATTTAACAAATTCAGAATTTAAAATAAAACCTACAGTGGATCTCAAATGAGTAATGAGGGGGAATAATATTACAATATGAGTAAGTCTTAAGTCAGTATATTTTGTTAACCTGGGAAATAACATTAAGGCTTTCTGATTTGATATATGATAATAGTCTAGTAGGAATTGGGCATGATACTTTGTAAAAGTTAAGAAATCTTGTTAAATTAATCTACTATTTCACATTTACTGGGAAAGAGGAGGAGATGGGTGGGAGAGACTTAGGAAGAAATAGAATGCTCAGTAATCAAAATAGTACCCCAGAATATATATACATTAGACTTGATTAACTTGTTGAAGGCCACAAGTCTCAAGCTGTCAGGTGAACTGGAATTATTTTATTTAAAAGCATTTGGTGATGAGAGACAGTCAAAGCTCTAAATCATATTGCAATTTTTTTCTCAACTCGATGATAAATCAGATGATACATTTCATGCAAGCCTATCAGCATTCAGGACTTTTCCAGATAATGATCTAGCAAATAAGGAAGATTTTTAGTGAACGGCCCTTATTGGTTCTGAGTTTTCATTCCTGTTACTCTGACTCTTGTTAGTTTTAAAGTAAGATGCACTTGATTTGCTTTAATATAGGATCCACTAAAGTCCTTCATCGAGCCTCATCAGATGGCAGTCATATAGGCATTTCGATACTTTTAGATAGCAATGGAAAATAGTGTATTACATTTGCATGTGAAGGTAATTTAAACACAGATGTTACAACACTATTTGTTGGTATAATTACATAATTGCTCATTGTAATTATAACTACCTATTTACCTTATTTAGTTACATATAATTACAACAATTAGTTGAATACAGGGTAATCAACTAGAAACTACATTAAAAATATTTAAATTATTCATATAACAGAGTGGTAGGTAAAAACCAGGGGACAGGTGCAGGGATAAAAGACAATAGGAGTCTCAGCCTCCCCATATCTGGATTAAGAGCAGACAGTGGGAGCTGGCAGAATATCACTGGCAATTGTCTGCTGGGCTGGTCCCTTGTTCATACAGATGGTATCTGAATGTGGAAGTGCTAAAAGGTACATATAATTTTCAGACTGTTCTTCTGATCTCTGAGATAAATAGTTCCTGCCCACCCATAAAACCAGAAAGCTTTCCTAACTTATGTGAGTCCAGTTTTCATTTCTTTCAAAAAGCTTTTAAACCTGTCAGTTTAAACTCAATTGATGGGGAAGGTGAATATCTCAAATATATTGACCCCAACCACCTTTGTTTTTTTTAACCCAAACAAGAACAGGAGTAATAAAAAAGAAGACCTTATTAATACCTCTACTGAACAAAAGAGTGTGGCATGCCCTTGCTTTTTAGTAGACAGCTGAGGAGACACATGGTGTGAGAGATTCTGAAAGCTTCACCTAACAAAAAATTATTTGTTTTTTACTCTTTATTGGTGAACTGAAGAACCTGCTCCTAGCTCAGGGCTACTTTCCCATAAGACATTCCTGGTAGTCAATAATCAGAAGTTTAGATGAATTGCACTTCAAATGAGATACAATATGTTGGAAACCATATGTTTTCATTTCTAGTATTCATCATTATGTTTGTCTAAGCATTTGTCCCCTGCGGTTAGATAGAGCCCTTCCCAGGTGACAACTGCTGTTGGAGAACTGGCTATGCTAACACATTGTGCTGCTGTGTTGCCAACACTGTTGCAAATGTGCTAAAATACACCCTCGATTTGTTACATGAGTTATTGAAAGTCAACTCAGAAAATGGATGCATATAATAATCTTACATTGCTCTGGTTGGAAATTTGTCCTGTGAATTCTTTCACAGTATATTATAAGGACGTTTTAAATGCTAGCAATTTCTGTGCTTTGATGTCTTTTTCTTTTTTTTTTTTTTTTCTCCCTCTAAAAAAAGAATGTAAACCATTAAATTCAAATCAAAACAAATTGTGGATGAAGGACTGGATGAAATTCTATGCTTGGCAATATAGAGAATACCAGAATTTGTCTTGAACTTTTTAATCATAGAGTCTACTATCTTAGCTTTGTGGGGTTCTTAAAGGGCCTCATATTCTTATACAGAAATACAACAGTCTTTTCACATACAGACAGGTTGGAAATTTCACACTAATGGACAACAATAGAAGTGTCTGGTGGGATATTCTTTCTCGATTTTGTCCTTTAGCTCTTTCACTGTAAGCTATATCCCAGTCCAAGATGGATAGTATTGTACAGCCACATCTGTGAGTTCAGAGTAACACAGAAGATAATTTTAAATAAAATAAGTATCATAGCTTGTATGGTCTTAGAGGTGCCATCAGAAGGTGTGCTAATCATTTGCTTGTTCAAAACAGCTCTCACCATCTCTATATAGTAGTGCATGAAGGGCAGAACTATGGACCTTACCCTTGCCCTAAAAGGCAGAGCATCTGTGTTGACCTCAAAAAGTAAAATTTTGTGTGTGTGACTGCCCTTGTGAGCTCTGTATGTGTTCATGTAATATGCAGTTCTGAGTTTTCTAGGTGTTTAGATGACAAATCACTCTCTTGCATGAAACTTTCTTATACGTGCTGTCATTGCAACTGAAAGACTTAGAAGATACGATGTGATTTTCTACTTTCCTCTGTGGAATGAAAGCAGAGAAACATTCATACTTAGGAAACTCAAAATAAATTATTTGGGCCCAATGTTAGCAGGAATTGGGCTCTTCTTGAACAATTGTTCTAATGAATAAATTTGAATGCAGATTAATAGCTTTAATGGATGAAGTATTGCATTTTCATATTTCAGACTACTGTGATATGTTTCTTACTCATGCCACTTTGCACCATCCAGCTGATGTCCTGATTGTTGTGCACAGTCTGGCAAACTACTCTAGCGATGCATAAAATAGGGTGTAAACCTAGACAAGATGACTTTTCTTCTTGTCCTGACTACTGTCTCTGAGAGATGGTAAATACTAGAGGTTTAATAAGTCCAATACTTAAATATTTTTCTGTTAATGTTAACTTTTTCTATTGTGCACATTATTTTCTTTATCTACTTTTGTAGGCTGCAGCTGTGCAGATATGACTTTGTACTGATGGAGAACACTGAACTGACCTTCAAACCTATCCCTTGCCCAGAGAGGGGTACATGAAGAGAGAGCTTCTACTAACTTAATTTCTCTTACAGCAGTGACATTTTGATTCTTCCTCAGGATAAAGACTGCAATGAGAAAGGAAATGAGATAAGCTAGATTTATTTTCAGGAGTCTACCTGGTAATATGCATTACTTGCTCTGAGTGCCTTAGGGGGAAAGCAATTGGAAAGTTCAGGTATCTATGTATTTGGGAAATTTGAATAAAGTATATGTATCATGGTGGAGAACATGCAATGGTATATTCATTATTATTTGTCAGCAGTGAAGCAACTACTGAATTAAGTATGAATTGTCTGCATAATCCTGGCACATTATTTGTCAAATCATATAGATATTTAATTATTTATTATTTGTAATGGTTTTTACATGGAAACATAATTATCTGTCTACTAAGGGAATTTAATATACTGTACATGTGATCTACAGATCTAATACACAGCAGTTTTGCTGTGCTATGTTCATTGGATAAATGAATTCATATTTTCTCATTATATAATATCTCAGTCCCTGAGAATTGGAACAATAAGATTTGTGGGCACATATATAAATTTGCTATTTACATCAATTATCCTTATGCTCATCATAGATTAATATTATTGCAACCATTAAGATTTCTTTCTGTTAAACCTATGGGCAGGGCAGTGATGTTTCAGATATGAAGCAATTCTAAAATCTGTTCTGAAGAGAATAGCTTAAAGATTAAATAAATGCATTTTCATTCTGTTTCTATTTGTGCCTTGTAGAATTAGAGCTGCTGCTCAGGCTGAGATTGATGACAGATTTTCACCTATTGGAATGTAAGCAGGAATAAGCCCTACATAAAGATGCCCCCCTCCAATTCAGAAAAAGGTTTTCCAATGCCAGATTGCCTCTCTTGATGGTACTGATTGAAAAATAGATATGTATGCTTGTCCTCCTTAATATTATTTTATGTATTTAACCCTGGTTTCTCATGTAAATGAGTCCTATGCATGTTATCCTTTTCCTTTCTTGCCTATGCCCCTGCTGTCCCTGCTCTTGACAATGATACTTGGTTGAACCTATTGACCAATTTGATCTGAATGTCAGAGTAAGATGTCCAAAACCTATGAATTGTAAGTTTTGTTGAAAGTCAATAGCTGCATTAAAAGGAAGATGGAAGATAGAGTCCTAAGGAAGGGAAAGCAAGTTATAACTTTGTCCTTCTCATTGCAAGAGGCAGCTCCAGCATGCTGGTCATAGAATCATAGAATCATCGAATTGCCTAGGTTGGAAAGCACCTTTCAGATCTAGTCGAACCATCAACCTAACTGACAAAAACGATCACTAAACCATATTACTAAGCACTATGTCTACTTGTCTTTTAAATACCTCCAGGGACAGTGGCTCAGCCACTTCCCTGGGCAGCCCATTCCAATGCTTTATAACCGTTTCAGTGAAGAAATTTTTCCTAATATAAAATCCAAACCTCCCCTGGTGCAACTTGAGGACATTTCCTCTCGTCCTATCACTTATTACTTGGGAGAAGAGACTTACACCCACCTTGCTGCAACATCCTTTCAGGTAGGTGTAGAGAGCAATAAGCTCTCCCCTCAGCCTCCTCCAGGCGGAACAACCCCAGCTCCCTCAGCCTCTGCTCATAAGACTTGTTCTCCCTCACCAGCTTTGTTGCCCTTCTCTGGACCCGCTCCAGCACCTCGATGTCTTTTTTGTGGTGAGGGGCGCAGAACTAGACACAGTACTCGAGGTGGGGCCTCACCAGTGCCCAGTACAGGGGGGTGGTCACTTCCCTAGTTCTACACACCACACTGTTCCTGATACAGGCCAGGATGCTGTTGGCCTTCTTGGACACCTGGGCACGCTGCTGGCTCACATTCGGCTAGCTATTGACTAATACCCCCAGGTCTTTTTCTGCTGGCCAGCTTTCCAGCCACTCTTCCCCAAGCCTGTAGCGCTGCATGGGGTTGTTGTGACCCAAGTGCAGGACCCGGCACTTGGCCTTGTTGAACTTTATACCATTGGCCTCGGCCCATCGATCCAGCCTGTCGAGATCCCTCTGCAAAGTCTTTCTACCCTCAAGAAGATCAATACTCCTGCCCAGCTTGGTGTTGTCTGCAAACTTACTGAGGGTGTACTTGATCCCCTTGTCCAGATCATTGATAAAGAAATTAAAGAGAACTTGTCCCAGTACTGAGTCCTGCAGAACACCGCTTGTGTCCAGGTGCCGACTGGGACAGCACTCTGGGCCCAGCGCTCCGGGCCCAGCACTCCAGCCAGTTTTTTAACCAGCGAAGTCTACTACTGTCCAAGCCATCAGTAGCCACTTTCTCCAGGAAAATGCTGAGGTAAACAGAATTGAAGATCTTACTGAAGTCCAGGTAAACAACATCCATAGCCTTTCCCTTGTCCACCAAGCAAGTCACTTTGTCATAGGAGGACCTGCCTTTTATGAACCCATGCTGACTGGGCCTGATTGCCTGGTTGTCCTTCATGTGCCGCATAATGGCACTCAGGATGATCTGTTCCTTAAGATTTCCAGGCACCAAGGTCAGACTGACAGGCCTGTAGTTCCCTGAATCCTCCTTCCAGCCCTTCCAAATGTGATGGGCACCACATTTTCTAGTGGCTGGTCAGCTGGGACCCCCTGTTTTGCCAGGACTGCTGGTAATTATTTTACCACAGATTTTCTCAGGTCATGTCTCAGCTTTATCATTTTATTGTATATCTCTTTGTTCCTTTCCTCTGAGGGACTCATTAGGAGATACACAAGGAAAAGATGTTTTTGTCTGCTTACATATATGAGTATGGAGGGGTGGGTTGTTTTTTTATTTCTCCTGCCCTTTTTTCTTAAACTGCTGTTATTCTGCTTGTTTTCATTCTGCAGTTTTTTGTCCATCCTGGCTCTCATGATCCATAGCTTCCCTTTTACAGGTCTCTGAGCCTGCTTTTTTTCACCACCTTGCCTCCAAATACCTGTTTCTCATATCACTTCAAAAAAACATAGAGACTTCAGAGTAAATTTCAGATGTCTTGAACTAGTCTTTCAAAGGGTGACACAGATGTTCAGGCATATGAATGTATTAAATGTCCCCTTAAATTTGCTTTTAATGTGGTTTCTAGAGCTTCTCTGAAGTTTTATATTTTTATATGTTTTAAATTTTTTAAATTTTTTTTATGTTTTATATCCTCGCTGTTTTTTCGTTTGTTGTACTGCTGAGAGGAACTGAAGCACAGTGGCATGAATATGATTTTTGACTATGAACTTTATTTTGCTTGAGATATTCAATTACAAGTTAATATCTGGAAAAATTAATGAAATTGTATTAGCTCTAAAGTGGCAGCATAAAGCGTAAATATACTGCTCTTTCCAGTAATGGAACTGAGTGCTTGTTTGTTACCACAGCTATTATTGATAAAGTAGTCAAACAAGTGCTTTTTTCCCCCCTGTTTTGTGGATTGTTTACTCGTATGAGCTTGATTTTCAGCAGCTTATTCTATCTAAAGACAAAGACGCATAAAAGTCTACCATTTCAGCATTTGCTGGAGTTGGCATTTTCACTATGAACTATATCCTTTGCCATTTACTTGCTCCCAAAATTAGGATAGAACTCTGGAAGTGCAGCCCTTGGAAAGGTCAGCTTGCATTAATATATACTGTTAGGCAGTAATCGTAACTCGCATGCAACAGACTACCAGTCTCATGCATCCTTTATCTGTTATGTAAACATTCTGGCAAAATGGTGGCTATGCAAGCAGTCATGATGAGTTGTGGGGTAAAGCATAAGATACAAACAAGAAAATGTAAAGAACTGAGGACTGATATACCTTCCTGGAATTTTTTCCATTATAAATGCATGGAAAAAAATGTGAGGTTGAAAGATAAAAGGAAACATACTGCAGACATGACCAACAATGTTGCACATTGGTGCAATATAGAGGTAATGGTAACATTTTCACACATTTGAAACATATCTATAAACAGGGTAGGACAGGAATACAAATTTGGTGCCTTGATTTGGCTAAACTTTGGGTAAAAGGGAAAGAAACAGTGGGCTTGGTAAGGAGGTTCCAATAAACAACGTGAGATGGAAAGAGACTTTTAGTTGGTAATTTCCATTTTGTAAGAGGGACTGTTCCAGGCAGTGCATTTCCAGTGCATAATTGCACTCCTCAAGTGGCTAAGTACTTGGAATGTAGCCTCATGTCTCCCAGCACCAACAAAAATGTACTGTAATTGCTTTTTATGGCTCACTGCCACATGCTACATTGTACTAATTCTGTCAGTTCCCTTAAGCTCAGCAGAGGATACCATGGTCAAGCAGAAAATTAAAATCTTCCAAGGAGTTCCCTGTTATGAAGTAAGTGGTGACGATAGTTCAGTGGAGCACACTTCTTCTCCATCAGAGCTGAAGAGAGGTTGGACACATTGCAGTACTGCTTTGCATTCTCTGTCAGAGTACAGAATATCCACTAAAAATTTCAGTTTTACTATATATGTTTTCATTGGAAAAATTCAGAATGAGCTGAAAACCCCAAATCAATTTCCATTGAAATAATCTAAAATGGTGAAATAGGTCATTTCAGATTAGTTTGTCATGGAATGGAATGAAATATTTGCTTTATTGAACTACCCTAAATGCTCTGATGTCCAGTCAAGAAACACTTCCTAGTTTGCAATGATAAATTTTCTTAACTTTATTTTAGAAGTTTGCTTGTATCTAGTGTGTTTAACCATAAGGAACAATCTCTATATATGTGAAGAAAGATATATCTCTTGAGTAAATGTAGGCTCTGTAATTAACCAGCATATTGTAGTAATACCAAAGGGGTCTTGTTAGTATATACTTGTGGTAATGAACTCTAAATTATTTCCATCAAATGCAACAAGCTTGGGAGATTTAATGCAGTGTTTATATTTAGTGCTTAGTCACAGGGAGGTGAAATTGTTAATTGACAGGTTTATAAAACTAATATAAGCTTATTTTTCCTATTTGTGTTAGAGCTGATTTGTATTTGATAACATCGCCTTTTCTTTTAACTGTACTATTTCAAATTGCATGACAGTGAGGATATGTCAAGAAACTCATTAAGCGCTAGTAGTCACTGGAGTAAGCAGTAGCTTACTTAGACAAAAGACAATGTATAATACAGGAGAACTTCTCTACATCACTCTCTTAATTCACAATAGGTTGGAATGGTCTAGATTAAAGATATGTAAAACAAGACCATTTGCCAGTTTAATTTGGGATGGCTTTATTGATTTCAGTGATACTATATACAGTTGAGGCTGTGGTTTATGATCTCTGCCTCAGATAAAGATTGATTTCACATTGGGATTACTTATTTGTAGAAGGTAAAGCGCAGATATATGTTGGTTGAATTAATGGCAGCTAAGTGGAAAACAATTTAGTAAGAAGATGCTGAAAGGAGGTCAGGTATCTTTTTAGGAAGAAGAAAGCCCTGTAAAAACATCTGTTCTTTTTATGCAAATTTTGTAGAGTTATGCGTTACTTCTAAAGGAGCATTTTGGGGTAATTAATAGTCACATAAGACATTAATTTCTGGGTGACAGGTGATGGAGCATTACAGAACAGCTAATACGAGTGAAGAAGGAAGGATTTAGACATGGGGTCATAAAGAAATACTAAATCAGGTTTTATGCTAAGTCCAGAGTCACCTACTGCATTTGACAGCAGTAGAGTATCTCAGTGGGTATTTCAACTTATTTTTTCACTTTGAAGTTTCCAAGATTTCTTCTGAGCATATCCAGATGTGTGCACCAGTCTTAGGGCTGAACAGTTTGGTGCTGCCTCCTAGCTAACCAATATTCCAAGTCTAAGCATGCTTACACCTCCCCCTTCAGTCTGGTGGGCAAGCCTGGTGCATATCTATTGCTTTGAACTACAGTCCACACAAAAAGTTGAGAGCTGCTCAGCCAACCCAGTTTACGGTTAACAGACCATGTCTGAAATGCAAGGTAGTTGTCCATGGTATCCGGGAGGTTTAGAGGTTTAGATTTACATGAGTGCTAGTGCCCTCATTCATGCCCTCCTGAGCTGGGCATGATTTTCCACCCTCCTCTTGAAGATGTGCCAGTGTGCAGAAGGGACTCAATGGGAGAGGGACTCCTGGGTGACAGGCCTTTTTTCAGGGGCTCTTAAAGAGTCAATGTGTAGAATGGGCTAACTCTTAAAAGATTGTGTTCAGTGGCTCTCGGTTCCAACTGAACTACCGGTCCTTTCTCACAAAGTGAAGAAGCAGCCTCTGTGTCTGCTGCACTGGGTTCACTGCAGCTGCCAACGAGGCTCTGCACTGTGGCATCAATTAGTTTCAGCCCTTGCATCCATCTGTGTACTGTAGGAGTGTAGGAGAGAAACACTGATTAAGAGCTTTATGACCTAAAAAGTATTGTGGTGGCTTTTAGATAAGCTCTGCTCTTAGGTCCCTGATCTGCTGTGACTTCAGTGCAGCTGGAGACTGTGGTCAAGGTCAATAAGTAGCATGGCCAAGGGGCAGAAGATTGGTAGCCTTTGCCATTGATGTGAAACTTGACTACTAACCATATACTGCAGCTCTAGGAAGTCCTCAGACAAGCTCGGTTCTGGCTCTTTACTGATCAGAGTGCATTAGGTGTGCTCCTGGAAGGCATCTTTCAGTTTAATTTCATTTGAAAGGAACCACTTGTCATGCTCTGAGACCGCTCTGCAATGTGAATTAGGATGTGATAAGTCAGGATGGTCCTGATTCAAACAAAAAGGCTTATGCAGATACTGCCAAAATGCTGTGGAGAAAGATATCCATTCAATGGATGTATCTGAAAAAGGGGAAGATGACATCTGTTTAAAAAGTGGAAGAGTGACACCTATTTCTACCATACCTCAAAATACACTTGTTTCCTGCTTGACTGTTTGAGTAATGGAAGGGTGGTGGTTTTTATCATGCTTATCAACTGCATGCAGTTTACACATTGATTGCATAGTGCATTTAACCTTCTCATATCTATGTTTCTTATATGGTTCTGAATATGAGTGTAATGAAAATGGATAATGATCCTACCAATACAATGTACAGAGAAACAAAGGATAAAATATAAATGGAGAAAAATGCGTTAAGATTTTAGAGGAAATGAAAAAATTGTCAGAAGAGGGCAGCCTTTTCACATAAACTATAAAAGAACAACAATACAGAAAACATCTCAAATCATTCCTTTCACTGTAGTTAAGCATGCCAGTGTTGGATTAACCATGTTAAAGAAACTGCAACATGCAGAAAACTTGATTACAATAAGAACACTTCTTGTTTTAGCTACCTTCAAAGGACAGAGGCCTGGCTTTGTAGTAGTATTTTTTTCCTGTTATGTTCAGACAATAGAGTTAGAAATGATTTTAAGATGAGCCAACAAAAGGGAAATGTGATCTTTTTTTTTTTTTTAGTTAAAGGCAAATGAACTGTGAATACTTTGGGTATTTAGGGAAAAATACACTTGCTTAAATATTATTGCAAGCAATAAGCCAATATTTTGATTAAGAACTAACAAAGCATGAGTAAATTAAATGAGTGATGCTTTATTAATGTATTCTTAGTCATATCAATCTGAGTCAGTATTTATTCAAATACAATATGTCGTCATGAAGACTGTTTCAAATAGTGAAATTTATATCATAAGCAATTGGCAGACTACACAGGTTTTTTACAGAGCGTGTGGCAGTCAGCAGACCCCAGCTACAACTAGTCTGTAACCATTCCAGTGAATATGTCACTGCAGTGGAAAAAAAGAAACCTTAAAATTTGAATGAACGTTATTTGTGATCTAATACAAGAGATGTGTTTGGTTTAACTTCTGATTCCTGAGTGGCAGGAGTAGCCTTGTGGCTACTCCTCTCTTTGCATGTAATTTAGCCCAGAGTAGATCAGAGCAATGGAGCAGGAACTCCCAAAGGATCTAGGTAAGGCTTTATCAAGATCACCACCATTGTAGGTAGGCATACTTCATAAAAATTTAACATAAACATGACAGTTACATGCATTATATATCAGTATCCATTGGAACTTTTCCACATTCAGATCTTTCTTCAAATCTCAAATTAAAATGTCAAGCATCTCAGCAAAGCTTATTAACTCAGCCATTGCTGCCAAGTGACTTCAAGACCAGAGGCATCTCACAGCCAGTAGCTCAGAACAGCAGTGGAGGAAGCTCTCATCTACCTGTAGATACTCAATTTAATGTCTATGGAAAGGGTAAAATGTAAAAGATACAGGCCGAAGAGGAAGGCTGTAGTCACCTCTGAAGACATAGCTTAAATCAGCAGAGTTCCTTGAACATACAGGGATTTACACCAGTAAAAAGCAACTCAAGAGTTTTTGGACACCCTGTTCCAAACAGTGTATGAGGAATACATATCTGTTTTGTTCTAAGAATGGGAACCCCACCTGCTGGCTGTGCAAGACAATGTAATGGAACACATTTTGTCTGTTCAAAACAGCAAGAAAAGGAAAAGCAAGGCAACTGGAGGGTTAGGAGTCTTGACTTTACAGAGACTTAGTATGCTTCTGTTTATTTAAGATGGGAACTTTGCCCATTTTGAAGTGCTTCTAACTCAGGTTGTTACTTGCTTTTAACTGATATGTCAATGAATCCCTGCAAGATCTGAGATAACACAGCCACTTTCAAAAATCTTCAGTGAATTAAATTCTGCAGCATTTTAACAAAACTGTCTGAAATTAGGAGAATTAAGTGGCAGTGATTTTTATTTATTATTTTCTTTTAAGAACTGACAAGCAATAGGTCCTGCACATAGTGGTATCAGGTTTTTCCTGTGTTCAAGAGGAAACTATTGCACTTACCACAGAAATAGTATCCTAAAACAGATTTTTAAGTTGCGCAAACTAGGAGTCTAATGGAACTGGTTTGATGGTAAAACTTTCTTTCTACCTCAGAATATTTTCTTTGTCAATTAGGAGGAAATTTTCATGAAGCAAAGCAGAGTCTTGTGACCTTCTGATAGACAAGAGGGAGTGATAAGTGACTTCCAAGAATGAATTAAAAACTTTGGTAGCTGAAATAAAGAAATGTATGATATCAAAGCAAGGTTAGTTTCATTTTCTCAGTGTTTCAAAATAAAGTCAGATGTTGGCCAAGCCAATGTGAGGGATCCCAAACCTCTCACTTTCAAAAATATAAATCAGAAATATCTCTAGTGCAGGAATGACTTTTTTAGACCTTGATTCAGTAAAGCACTTAAACCGCAGGTGATTTAAATGATTGGTTAAGATGAGAATTAAGTAAGCACTTAAACAGGAGTCTACCTAATTGCAGCCTCAAGCAATTAAGTATTTTTGTTCAAAGATCAAAGATTTTCTTAGCACTCAAAGCTGTCATAAAATAGTTTGTGTATAATATGCATATTACACGCTTGTTCCAATTAAGAAACAAATGCACAACATAAGGAAGAAGCAAAGGGTTTCTAAAGGCTCTACCAATCTTTTCCCTTCCATCCGTCTATTCCGTGCTCATGGATGCTTTTACTCTGTGGTTTCCACCCTTCAGGCAAGTCTAAGGGGAAGGCAGAGAGTAAATCATAGCATGGCATGCTGCCCAACATGAGATGCATGCATTGTCATGTACTGGATGCCAAGACACACCCCTATTCCTATAAAATATAGCAAGGCATCTTCACTGTGGATGCAGAGCAGATGGGCTTTAGCTTTTCAGTTCTTATTCAAAACAATTCTTTCACTTTATAGCATTTGATTTTGATTTCCAGATGATTTTCCTTAAAGGAACACAGGGCTCCATGAAAAGTGTTGGGAGCTGTGCTTATGGCTTAAAGGTGTTGTGGTATATATAATGCCTATTATTGTATTTTAAGATAGCTGAATTTTGGATATTTCCCAATGTTTTGACTAGCAAAACACATGGGATGCTTATAGGTCCACATTATTGAAGAGACGCACATAAATTGGAAATTTTCCAGAAACAGTATGACTCCTCCTGTCTGTTAAGATCTGTTGCCTTCTGAGCCTGGTTGAATTGGAAGTAGCAGATTTGTATAGTTGTCTCTGTATATGCATGCAATAAAAGCTTCAGCCCTCATATAAGTTATTGTTAACTTGTCAGTAGGATCCTTAGGCCACCTTTGATTATCAACAGCTGGATATAATTTTAACAAGTGATATTTTTTCCCTTTCTCAAAAAGAGAAAGGATAAAGAGGAGATTGACTGTTCTGGTCAGCAAAATCACCAAATTTACTTTGAAATCATATNTTTTTTCCTAATATCCAATCTAAACCTCCCCTGGCACAACTTGATGCCATTTCCCCTTGTCCTATCTCCTGTGACTTGGGAGATGAGACCGACCCCCGCCTCTCTACACCCCCTCTTCAGGTAGTTATAGGGCGCGATAAGGTCTCCCCTCAGCCTCCTCTTCTTCAGACTGAACAACCCCAGCTCCCTCAGCCTCTCTTCATAAGACTTACTCTCCAGTAACAATGACAAAAACAATGACAAAAGGAAACTCCAGAATGTGCTCATGGAAAAGGAGTAAGATTTTTGGGTGCAGTGTTATCTGGGAAAAGAACTTGGAAATGCTAAGAAGGGATGTGTCCACTGCAGGGACTTTGTTCATGGACATAGCTGCATCCTGGGCTGAGCCAGATGTGGTTCGTTCTAGATCAGAAGTCAGAGCTGGATACTGAACTACCTGTCAGCTGAAGAAGTGCTGCCTCCATTATATGCTGCTCTCCACCCTGGTACACTCTTTACTGGGAGCCATGCCACCCAAACTTGGATCAGTGGGCAACTCCTCCTTCCCCTGCCCACTGAATCACAGAAGAATTCCCCATCCCAGGAACTGTCTGTGAGTCTGGCAGCTCACCCGTTCCCGCACCTCCCTCCAGCAGTGATTTTTCCTCCCAACAAAAACAACCCACAGGACCACAAATATTAGTTTCTGCTTGGTTCTTAAAGGTGATGCTCAATGACAGAAGAAGCTTTATGCTTAAAAAATAGGAGTGTCCGTCACCCCAAAACAATCCCACTGAAAAAGAACATTATTGACATTCTTCAAAGGACAAGGTCTGAAAAGAGAAAAAATGAAGTATTACAATATCTGCTCCTGAACGGCTTTCAGGTCACAGTTAAAGGACTGGAGCAGTGTGATAGCTAGTGCCAATACTCCTCACTCCATGCCTTCTCTGCATGTTACACAGAAAGCTCCAACTTTGTTAGGCTCCAAAATACTGTACCTCTTTTTGTTTACTAGGTCTTGAAATGTCAGTGGAAAGATTCCCGCTGGCTGCAATGGGCCTGGATCACCCTGCCTCCCTCCCCTCTGCCAAAAAAAAAAAAGAGATTATATTAACATCAAATCTAAAGCCAGTGAAGAGGAAAAAAAATCTATAAACACTTACCTACATCAGGTACAATGTTAATGAAACTTTGAAAATGCAATCCATTTTAAAAAAATAACCTACAGCTCTCTTTCAGTAGTTTTATCCCATTATCTACAGGGCCATAAACATTGTACTTGGTTTCTGTCTCATGTAAGACTTTGAAGAAGAGATAGTGCTTTGTGGCATACAAATCACTAGAAAAAAGATCCAAGATTGAATAAAATAGGCTTGAAATGATTCTCTAGATGGAGATGCAGCTTTTGCCTACAGCATTAATATATTACAGTTTGGCATCTCTAAAATATAGCTGTGAAGAATGCTGTGAACTTGCTAATTAATAAGACTCTTTTCCTGAGACATTTCATTAACCTAAACTTTTTAGTTTTCTGTAGATTGAATGCATACTTGCCTGTTTTTAACCTTTGTACAATGGCTTCTAATGTTAGAATTAATTTATTCCCACTAACAAGAGGAGAATATTGGGTTATAGAAGTAATTCAAAATGAGTCATGCATAATTTATATTGATCAATATTGTTGAGTATAATATTTTATTTTCTCTGATGACTTCTCATTTTATAGAAATAACACATTGCCAAAAATATAGAACTGCAACATTTAATTTATCATTTAGCTCTAAACAATATACAGAATATATAGAAGGGTCTACAGGAGACATGAACATAAAGAGTTAAAAATACCTTGCTTGCCCAGGTAAGATCTCTAATTACACAGACGATGTCCAGTGTCTTCTACTAGCACCCTACGTGAATGCCTTTCTATTTATGTAGTACAAAAAGTGAGCCTGGGGTTTTCTGCAGAGAGGTCACTTTTGAATCCTTCTATTGCACATCTGCCTGGAAGGTGAGAATAATCAGCTGAGAATATTTCCCAAGAGCTGGAAAAAGTCAATGGTGAGGATGGAGTAATGACTACATGCAGTTTCTTTTGACCCTGACACTCTATCACTGCTAAAAGCCAGTTTCACTCCTCACTTTCCCCACCCATTGGATCAGAAGAGAAGTATGTTTAATGACTCACACTGAGGACTGTTGAACTCTGTGGGGAATTGAAAGGGACAAAAGGGGAAATTTTCTCTTCCCACAATGCTGGGCTGGTCAAGCTTACTTGTTTTGTTCTGCTTTGTTTTTCTCTAATTGTATCCACTGCAGAGGAATGATCACAAGGGGTTGGTTATCCAATAAGCCAGGGTGGAAATGGCCTGGCAGGAACAGGGTGTGGGGCACCAAAATACCTATTCTCTGTGAGGCCACAGGGTAGCAAATAACAGTCATCAGCTCTCCTTTCATTTTTAGCCAAGGAGGGACTGAAGGACTGCCATCTTCTCAGTGGGTTGATGAGCACCCTCTGAAATAGGTTGGGGCAAACATGGAAGAAATTACTTACTGCTGAGAAATGATCCCAGATTTAATGGAGCTGCAGCCTAATTAAACTACATCCCTTGCATCATGTCCTTCTTCCCTTTTACCCTATTTTATTCCTTCTTGGTGTTACTGGTGTTGCCATCACTTTGCAGAGTTCCAGGAGGGGAATTTGCTAGTTTGTCGGCTACCTGCATTCACAGGCACCCAAAGGTTGTATGTTGGGTTGCAATGCTGATGCTAGATGAAACAGAAGTATTATTCTGCAAATAACTCACCTGTGAAAGGCCATCAGTTAATTCACACATTTTTAATTAATGGTTAAGGTTTTGTTTCCTCTGACACATGCAGCACTAAATATAACTAGCTGAGTACTCCTTCAGCATGGATATCAGTTGATGTGAATTTTACTACTGATTTAATTCCTTGTGAAATCAATTTTATGTTCCCATTAGAATTAGACCTTTATTTAATAGGCAAAGTAAGCAAAAACATGCCAAATTTGGAAAAATAAAAGATACTTATGTAGCAGGTAATTGTTTTAGATATGATAATTAGGAACTTCGTATGTTAGTAAAAAGGACTGTGAAGGAGGTGGCTTGATACCGGTTTGAAAGAATGCAGTAATTGTTATTGATGCGGGCTGTTGTTTTCCGTGTTTTGCATGTTTATGATCAGGTGAGACACAGAAATAAGACACTCAGTAAACCTCTATAAGCAAAATACTTTTTCTTATTAATGTAGCAGGTTAATATTAAACCATTTGGATTCAATCTCGGCAATGAGAAGACCTAAATTTCTTATTCTAAACAATTGATGGTAGGAAGAGCTCTTGCCCTCTTCTTTTTTTTTTTTTTTTAGTGTCTCTTGTGAAACAGTTTCCTATGAAGTGGCTATATATTAACATCATCACAGTTGGAGAATATTATAACAAGAATATCATTGTTATGGCATCCTTTCCCCCTCCTTCTTCCCAGTTTGCTAATAAATAGTTTTTTAGGTATTCAGCTATGCCCAGGCTGTTTTGAATTCATGGTATTTTTCAGTGTGCAGATGGCTTTGGTTTTCCTGCTTTAGTATTCATTTTGTTATTCCCCTTGTGATTGTTCCAGCTTAATTGGTGTTTATTATATAGCAGTCTCCTAATTATATGCTTGCATATTGCAAAGTTTAGGGGTTTGAATTCCCATTATGTGCCTATTGTGCAGCTCTTCGTAAATTTTTTTCAATATGCTTTGACACTGCAGTCATTCTAGAGAATATCATTAAAACTATCCTTAATGTCTTTTAGCTTGTTAAAGGTGGCACTTCAGGTTTGTTTTCCTTGTCATTCTTATTCCATATTTTCTTGCCTAGCACTTGGGCAAAGTGAAATGAAAATTGCAGAATGGCAAGGAAAAGTAAGCAAGACAGTAATTATCTACTTTGCATGCTTATGTTGTGAAGTATTCTGTCCTGAGTGCCTTGAAGACTTATGCTTATTCAGAATTATGTAGGGTTACAAAATTTTTTCTCAAGAAATGATCTTGTGCTTTTATCAATCTGCTCAATTCAGATCTTGTCCCACCTATTTTTTTGAGTAACTGAAAATGAAAGAAGCTGAAACTCTGTCCAAGTGATGCTCAAACTGTGGTTTCAGAACCTGGCTGAATTGAATTGGGAAACAGACTGGCTTGAAAATAGTAGCAACAAAAGCAGAAAAGAACTTTTGTAGACCCAGCTTAATTCCCAGATGTAGTTCATAGCATGCAACCAAAACCACTCATTCTAACTTAGTTGAGCCCCTGGCTGCTGTGGCTACAGTTACCTGTCCCAGAGCTGGCTAGTTTCAAGGTCAAGCTACCACAGCTATTGAATGCATTCTAAACCTCCTTTGAGTTAGGAAATCCCTGCTGTGGTTGGAGCAGTTAGCCTGACTCAACTGTTAGGATTGCATTCTGCAGATCAGTCTCTTCAGCAGTTAAGTTTTCTCGTCCCGCTGCTTTTCTTAAATTGAGAAGCTGATCTGAAATATCCCATCTCTACTTCTTTCTTTTCCCCTTTCCTCATTGTAGTTTATTACTTTTGAAATTTTGCCAGCACACTGTTAAAGGGGTGAACTGATCAATGGAAGAATCTGCATGGTAAAAATAAGCTAAAAGATATCTCTGAATAATTTTTAACCCAGCAAATTACAGAAGTCCGTCTCATTGCACAAACTTCCAACCAGTTGTACAGGATAACTTGGCAAAGATGAAATGAATAAGGAATATGAGAATGGTCTGGTTTTACTGAAAGAAAGAAACATGTTTTAAAGCACATCTTCAGTCCATGTATTAGGTTTTATTTGAAATCATTACAGCTAGATGGTAAATAGTAGGAGTTTTGTGAATCAATACAAAGATGCCTGGGTGTGTGCCTGTCACAGTGTTTTAATTACAGCAGTCACAGGAAGCATATTTCCAAAGAATATAATAGAACTTCTTGTCTTCTGAGGTGTCTAGTCTGAACATTTTCATATTTTTTTTTCCATGTGAAGGTAATATTCAATTGTTCATGTTGGTTTTAGAAAGAGAACATGAGTAAAAGAATATTTCAGTTATTATGACATGTCAGTAGGAGTTATTGCTAATGGATGTCAAATAATAATAGGAAAAGAACATAAACCTACGAAAAAAAAAATAAATAAAATTAAGTTCAGTCTACTATGATATTTTAGCACTTTCTGTAACAAATAAGAAAATTTACCAGCAATAAATTCCAATTAAAAAAAAATCTATAGGAATTATACCTAAATATTTGGAGCATTCAACATTGATCTCAGAATTTTCCAATTCAATACATTTCCTTATGCAGGTTGGCTGATCAGCTGGCTTATCTATTAAAGCAATCTGGTTATATATATAAGATATAGTCCCATAATACTTTTCCAAACCCATGGCATTGCAGCTGCTAGAGATGACAGTAGATCTTCTTCTCCCTGAATTTCACTCTTTTCAGTTGGATTCCTTATTAGGTGCTTTATTTGTTAAAAAAATATCTTCCATTCCTGTCCATGCCTTCCATATGTGAAAGCTTTCAGTATCAAAGTTCTCTACCCTTCTGCAAACTTCTATTGAAACTTCTATTCTATGAGTAGGAACTTTGTCTGATTGCAAAGCACGGGGAAGGGCCTTGTCTGCATGCTGCATAACAGCTCTTGTCATCTTTCAGACTTTCCAGACTGAATTGCTCTGCAAGAGTTTTCTTCTTTAAGTTAAAAATGAGCACATAATTTTCATTTTTCAATTATCTGTAATGCATTGGAGGAGATTTAATTTCTGAAAGAGAAGAATGTAGAAAACATTATTATTTTTTTTAAGCAGGCTTTTCTTTTATCTTATTGGAGCCATACAGAGTCTTAAAACAAAAGGATCAGAAAATATAAAACAAATTCCAAGAGATTGATCATTATAATCAGGCTTTTTGAAGTGCTAGAATTATCAATGCAAGAAATGACTAGCTCTGATTGCATCCACTTGTATTAAGAATTCATAAGCAGTACAGATTTGTGAACATGAACAGTTTAACTAAAGAAGTTCACATCAGTAGTAATGTATCTGATTTATGTTTTAGTTTTATCTAGCAGAAACACAGACTTTTAAAAAATAAAATATTTTAAACTACAGACAAGAAGAATAGATAATAAAGAATGTAGTAGAGCTGGAGAAGAGTTCAGAATTTGGGACTGTAGGAAAAATATGATCTATGCAGATACATTATAAAGATGCATGTATATGTGTCTGTGGAGAATACTGTTCAACAGAAAATCCTGCAGAAAAAGGCAGTGGAAAAGTCATAAATGTTTCATTTGTGCAATTTTCTTGTATTATTCTCTTCTATCGAGGAAAAAATTCTCCTGTATTCTGGAATGAAATAGTACATGTTTAGAAGGAAGAAGGAAATCAGGCTAGTTTACAGAAGGCCGGGAAAAAAAAATGCAGCATTTTGGGAACATATTCTGATTTTCCCTACTGTTGGTGCCAAGTTTCCTTTGATACTGATGGCTTAAGACAGTAAGGCCATGGAAACCATAAGTAGCTAAGGGTTTGTAGCATTTTCATGGCCAACAAAGCTCGTGAGGGGTCTAGAGCACAAGACTTATGAGAACGGCTGAGAGAACAGAGATTGTTTGGCCTGGAGAAAAGGAGGCTGAGGGGACACCTTATTGGTCTCTACAGCCTACCTGAAAGGAGGTTGTAACAAGGTGGGGTCAGTCTCTTCTCCCAAGTAACAAGTGATAGGATGAGAGGAAACAACCTCAAGTTGTGCCAGGGGAGGTTTAGATTGGATATTAGGAAAAAATTCTTCACAGAAAGGGTTATCAAGTATTGGAACAGACTGCCCAGGGAAGTGGCGGAGTCACCATTCCTGGAAGTCTTTAAAAGATGTGTAGACATAGTGCTGAGGTACGTGGTTTAGTGGTAATTTCCAGTGCTATGATAATGCTTGGACTTGATGATCTTAAAAGTCTCTTCCGACCATAATGATTCTATGATTCTTCAGGCTGCTTCCCAGGACAGTTTTGTGGCAAATCCTGCAGAACAAATCTCCATTGACCCTCTTCCTTCCACATGGTGACACATGTTGGCAGCCAAAAAATGTTGTTTTAGAGGTGCTGAGATACCTGTTGTTGCGAGAGGTGTTGTTTTATGGGACCAGGAGGACTACAGAGAAAAAAACCAAGGACATTAAAGGTGTTCATTAATGAGCATATACTATATAAGTGTATAGCTAAATGTAAAATTCCTTTTGTGAATTAATGCACCTGCTCACTCATTTGACTGAGTACATTCCCAGGCCAGGTCTTGTCCCTTCAAGGGAAAAGGTGCAGTCTGGATGGATGTTTTTTCTATCTCTCTTGCAAATGGGCTATTGTGATTTATAACATTAGTTCCAGGGTGCCTAGATGCTGTCTCCCATTATCTGCATATCATCTGTTACATGTTACAATAGAAGCTACATGTGTTTGGTGAGGTCATGAAGTCTTCTTAATTTCAGGTCCTTGACCTATTTTTATGTAATAAAAACTTTATTTCATCAAGCTAATAATATATCTTGAAAGATGATATATATATATAATATACCTTATATATTGGCAAAAAAGTCTGCAGAAGTGCAGTTACCAGCAAAACAAAAAATTATGTTACAACTGAGTGAGTTACAGGCTTCTGTGTGTCAGCCCATGTTAAACATAGGCCTCTGTTCAATAGGCCACCTATTGATGCCTATAGCAAGGCTTTGGTAGTCATTTATCTGGCTTCAGTGGTGCTTATATCTGGGGTATTACCCTGTTTGCCAGCACTGGGGAAAAATTTTCACCTCCTAGTCCTGTATCCCTATGACTGACAGTTGCTCTAGTTAGCTGAATGAGGAGACTAGATCAAAACCATGTTCAAGAGGTGCCCTATTGCTCTGTATAATTTCAGGAATTTTTTGCCTTGGGAGCCTCATCAGATGCCAAAATTTCTTTTGTGTTCTATGTTAGGATGATGAGGACCAGAAACTCAGTTCAGGACTTAATTAATAATTTAATTAACACTACATTATGGATCAGGATGAGATGTCAGTATTGGTTCCTCAAGCAAGGAAGCAAGGGCACCCTACCTCTTTTTTGATGTAATGCAATCAGTGCTTCTACTTAGGACTATCTGTAATTGGGGGTGGGGGCAGAATAATGCTAGTGGTAGAAAGCATTGCCCACTATTTAGGACAGTGGCCCAGGAATCCAGAAATGAAGATTCAAATTGATGGCCGTGGACAAAGCATTCCCCTTCCTCTGCCTGAGCTCTCCATCTGTAAAATGAAAAACAGTGGTACTCCCCTAACTCCCAGAAATTTTATAAATGCATTAAGACTTGCAAAGTAATTGCTGTTTAGCAGTGGGGAATACAAAAGTATAGAAGACACAATTCCTGAGCAAAAAAAAATGCTTTTTGCTATTAAGGAATACTGCTAACAATCGGTTTTAGCTGACAGTGTTTAAGTACTAGACGTTTCAGACATATCTCCTTTTCTTTTTTTTTTATTACAAATGCATCAACATTTCCAAGTTAGACCAAGCTGTGCTAGACTGTCAAATTAAAACTTTTACCTTATAAGATTCCTCTGCATTGTCTGCCTTTTGCAGTGATGAAACTTATAACTGGACATACTGTTGACATAGATGACATACTCCAAAACAAGGTTTGTGAAGGAACCCTTTGTGTTCCCCTTCCTCCCACAGGCTTGCCAGCTTTCTTGTTGCTTGGTCACTCATATCTAACGAGGAAATACTTTAATGATTTTACTAAGAGGAATTTAATCAGCACTGTTAACTGGGAAATCGAACCTGCGGCCATTTTCATCTCGGAGGGGAGAGTGGCTGGACTCAGACCAGCCCTGCTGAGCTGGGAGAAGAGCTCTACATTTCCTCACCACCTCTGCTAATGAAGTGCTGTGTTGGGGAGGATGGTGTTATTAAGTTGTCATGGACAACACAGAATCAAAGCTTTAAAAGCCTAATGAAACAGCATACATCAGCTGGTTTCACTTGGGTAAAAAATTGGCGTTCAGGCCTCCGGTGCTTTGGGGGCTGCCATCAGGCCTGCCCTTGCCTGCCCCTAGGCCTCGCTTAGTTGGCACCACCCTCCCCCTGACCCTGTCCCCTCATGGGGGCTGCCTTCCTGGCCGGGCTGGGGCCTGCAGCAGTGCCTGGGGGTGGCTGGGCTGTGGCTGACCTTCCCCAGCCTGGCTGGCCTCGCTGGAAGCTGAGGGAAGGGGCTGGTTGGGCAGGTAGGGCACCATGGCCCCTGCCCCCAAGTTGCCTGGCACAGTTTGATCCACTGTGCTTTATACTGTTCCTCTGAATAGTAATGTCACAGACTTCCTTGCAAATAATGCTCTCAAGGGTTTGATAATTTCATAAGGATGTACTCAGCCTGCTTACTAGGTAACAGTACCTTGGTTTTTATTTTTGTTAATATATTTCTGAACAGGGGAGAGATGGCAGGTGATGAGCAGCTCCCTTGGCCCCGTGGGCCCATCACTGGTAGGAGACACATGTAGTTCCTGCCACGAGACATCAGCCCACCGGTGCCAGGAACAGCACATCCCAAGGTGTGAACAGTCTGGCTCCCAGCTCTGGCAGAGACAGCAGCTGAGAATGAGGCCATCAAAGCTACATGCCATGATAGCACTTTGTGGCGTGTTCACTTTCCAAATACTTTTGTGAAGAAATATTTTCTATGCAGGATAAGAATCGGAAGCGAGAATGTTTCTGCACTTCTGTGCCATTGTGGAGCTGCTTCTGTAAACAGATGTAGCAAAAATTATTCTGATGCTTGCAGGATTTTATGGGTGCTCTGGTGGCTTCTCACACAAAATCTTTGTGATGGGACATCCTCCATCCGGAACACTAAATGAGTAAAGTTGTCAGGGTTCGATCGGTGTAGATTTAAAAGCTAAATTGTATAATCTAATAACAGCTTAAGGCAGGAGGAAATGTTTTGAGAGAATTGCTTTGGGCCATGGAGTCTGGCTTGGTTTTGTCTCTTATTTTCAGATTCTTTGGTAAACTATTTCACACACACGAGACTTTGTAATGCAATGGAGTTCATCGTTTACATGGTTAAATAAATAGATCAGAAATCCAAATATGCTGAAATGGTGCTTCAAAAAATACGCACTCTAATACTTCCTATGGAATTAAATAAATGTAAGCCTGTCACTTTAAATATATGGAAATCTCTTGACTTTAATGATACAATTGCAAGACTTTCCTACAGCCACAAAGCAGGTGACTAATCTGGAGTGAGTCTTTGAAGTGCAAATTGTACATTTCCCACCAAACACTTGAAGTAAAAGATGGGAAACATCAATTCACACTACTGATAAAAAAAGACTGGAGTTTGTCACAAGAAGAAAGGTTTTAAATTTGCAATTTTCATCTACAAGATAAGGTGTTAATGAATTTTATATTTTGTCCAGATGGATATGTAAATTTCTTCTGAACTTTGTTACAGAGCATCTATTGTACAACTACTGAAAAGGGTGGAGACTGTAGTCAATTGAGGGAAAAAACATCTACTTTACCTTTCTTTTTTCCAGTTTTTTTTCATGGTTTCTGACATGGGCACCGTGTTCAATACTGTGATTGAAATCAGTAAAAATTGTCTTTTTGTTGTTGTTGTTGTTTTGGGGTTTTTTTGTTTAAGTAAGTTTGAGATCAGGCCAGTGTTGGAAGAGGCAGAAAATCTCCTTTTGAATTTAGTCAGAGTAGACAATGTCCAGCACTCTTACCACTTCAGTTTAATAAATAATAGATCACCTTCAATAAATTAAATGACATTTCTTGAGGGAGAGGTGGAGGATTACATTAAATGACCTTGATCCTGTGATATCAATTGTCAGCAGTGGCAGTGAGTGTTCATCCACTTTCTCTGTAGAAGTGGAATAAGAGCTGCAGAGCAAGAGTTAATTTCCTAAAGGCACATCTATTTTAACAACAAGAAAAAACCCCAAACTGTTGAACTATGATGTACAAAAGATTTTGTTATAAGGTCTGACTTCTGTATAAGTTGAAATACTGCTTTACATCACGAGTAGCTCAATAATTTGCAACAACCTAATAGAAATCTTAAACTATCCACAGTTAGAATTTTCCACTTATGTTTAAGCAAAATATTCTTTACTTCAATTTGCACTGCCTACTGCTTCTTTTTGTGTCACTGGATACCCCTGAGAAGAGGGATATCCAAGAAGAAGACACTGTCTTCTTTACATTCATAATGCCTGTGTAATTATGATGAAAGTATTTTAAGTATTTGTAGCTCCAGATTAGAGTAAGGTGATTATATTATTTTGTTTTGGATTTATTCCGTTTCCTCCTTCAACTCTGTGTCTCAGGTTATGACTTTTTGTGTAGGAAGTTGCATTACATATACAGGAATTATGCAGCATGAAGTTGAAGGCTTTGTTTAAATGTGAGGATCAATCAGCTTTACAGAACTATTCCCTACAGTTAAGTCCTAAGAACTATCGCATATCTGAAACATGCATATTTTAAGTCATAGGTGGCTGCATACACCTGGCTCTTCACAGTAATGCAATCACTGAAACGTTTAAAAAATTTTGCTCAGAAACACTCCCCAACCATGAATTCTGTCTCCAGTTACTAGGAATTTTTCAAGTACAGACCACTTTCTAAGTGCAGAACTGAGTCCAACCTAGATCCATCTCATCTGTGGAATAAATCACTACGATGAATTTCATGCTTGGCTACAGCAGTGCAAATGTAAAGTAGATTCATTGAAGTCAACTGGGTAACTGCAGATTTATGCTGCCACTAGCGAGAAGTGATTTGCTGCAAATGTTTGCTATTTCACTCCCTCATTGCTACAGTTTCTATACCAATAAAATGTGTGATAGTTATTATTGGACCTTCACAATATTCTAACAATTGAATTGCAAAGAAGTAAAACTTGCCCAAATCAGTCTTAAACAGTTATTTTAAGTGCTTCCTTCCTTCAGTAGCAGGAAACTTGTGTTTCCTAGGAGGATGTAGGTTATGGTATCAGGCTGTTTCTCTGTCCAACCATTCCTTTGAAACTTAACTTTTCTGTAAACAAATATACTATGATCATAGAGACAGTAGCTTCTACATTTTGTGACAGTAGGTGCCATAGAAGAGAGAGATACTACTAGCTCAACCCAAGGGAAAGAAAGGCTGTGGCGTGAATTTAATCCTTACTAAATACCAGAGAAGTCACAAGGGAGAAAGACATTACTGATACCCCACTCACAGGAAGACTTCTTCTGGAATTCAGATGTAGTTATTACACATCAGAGAACTCAAATATGAAACAACATCATACAACACTTGGTTTCATGAACTTTGTTTTTGCTGTAAATCAGCAGATTGGTAAATAGTAGCTTCTCTGAGTTAGTATTGTCTTCTTTGTGTAGCTGGGGGAAAACAAAAGCATATCAGAGATGTGGTAGATCACTCCAAATTGCAAAAGGGCAGCTTGGGTAATCCATTCTTGCAAAATTATTCTCCCTATTCTAAAAATATCACAACGAGTATGTTTCTTAGCTGCCAGCAGCCCTGGATTTGGAGGTCTGTTGCAGGATGGCGTAGTGGGGGAAGAATCCTAAGAAACTTCAGCCTTCACCTCTTTTTCAGGCCCATGTTTATGGCAGTGGCCATTAATAACAGAGTCCATTGGAAGAAAAGTGCAATGGAAAAATATTTTTCAGGCCCATCTGAAATAAGTTAGATATCAACTTTGACATGGGCATCTCAAGAATGGTCTTGTCCATTAGTATTTATCACTGTAATAGCTATCAAGCCTGGTAATGCTATACTTTTTCTGTGACAACTACTATCTGTACTACAACAAATACAATGGATCAACCCCCCTGCATTAATTTAGCAGATTGATAGTGTACTTTAGTTTATTGCAATCTTACTGGTCTGCAATGTATATCTGCCCCTCTAGCTACATTCTGTTCTTTGGAAAAACACTTTCAATCTAGCAATTTATTGCCTGATGCACTTCTTAAAATGTCATATAAAATTGAATTTTAATAGACGCAGTTGGTAATAATCAATGACCTTTTAGAAGCTATTGTGCCAATAAGTGGTTACAGACTATCTTGCCTGAAATATCTGCAATGATCCCATTTTTTCTCTAAATATCTGAATAATTTCTCCAGGAATTTAATGAAAACTTCACAGCCTAGTAGGTAGGGTAAATAGTCTCTCTTGCCTTGTGATTGTGCTATCTGGAAAGGTTTTTGCAAACAGAGCTAACATGTAGACTAAATTGTATAATTTTGTGTTATGAGAGACCACACACAGTGTCATCACATCTAATATAGGTTGGGGCTGCACTGAGATTTTAAAAATAAAATTTCCCATATCCCAGCCACCTTGTGGTGGGTTTGTCTGGCTACACTGAGCAGAGCTACAGGTTCACCTGGCTGACCACCTCCCCTGAGGTCCCGGATGAGATACTACAGCTAAAGCTTGTCTGCTCTGCTATGGTTAAAGTTGTATGTATTCCTGTTTGGTTTGTGTTCCAGGTGACACTGAAAGAAGGATTTGGCTATGGATGTCTGTACTCAAAATACCAGATTATGTAAGTGGAACTCATTGTGTGAATTTAGCCATGCCTTTTTCAGGGAGACAATTCCATTAGTTTAAAAACTGTTTACTAAAAAGGTGACGCTAGGATCAGCTTATGTCATAAGCTACCAGCTGCAAAATGTTAAGCTTCATTAAAAGCTCAGTGTCCTGTGTAGGACATCTGACTTATTTGAATGATGTACTATGAGACAACTTATGAGGGGAGTTGCTCTCCATATGATGTCCTTCAATTCTGTCCCTAAACAAGGACCTTGACCGAGGCTGGCGAACAGGTTACTGGGCAGGCAAGAAAGGCTACAGTAAAAAAGAAAATGCAGAGAATAATTTAGCAGGTGTTGTGGACTGACCCCAGCCAGAAGTCAAGCATCCACACTGCTGCTCACTCACTTTCCTCTCCACCATGACGGTGTAGGGGAGAGAATGAGAAGATTAAAAAGTGAGAAAACTCATGTGCAGTCTCCCCACCCCTCTTCTTTCCACTGCCCCAGCCCCCTTCTTTATGTGCCCCATGGTGTTACAGGGCATGGAATATCCCTTTTGGCCAATTTGGGTCAGCTGTCCCAATTGCGTCCCCCCTCCCAACTTCTTGACCGTCCCCAGCTTACTCACTATAGGGACAGAAAGGGGAAAACGATAAAGGTTTGACTCTGTGGAAGCCCTGCTCAGCAATAGCCAAAATATTGGTGTGTTATCAATGTTATTTTAGTCACAAATCCAAAATTCAGCACTGTACAGGCTGCTGTGATGAAAGTTAGTTCCATCCCAGCCAGATCCAGTACAGCAAGAAAGTGTGGTCAGGGTAAAAGAAAGAATGAGTATCTATGGCAAGTTTTTGATGTTCCTAAAGGAGGAGAAACTGAGTGATATTTGTCTCTAATTAAGTGCTGTATAAATAAAAGAGAAGTTTAATGCCAGCTCCAGATGTTTTCTAACTCAAAAAATATGAAATAGACAGAATTTTAATAGTCAAATGATCAAGCAAAGATGACATTGAAAAGCATGTTGCATGTGCTTTTGGAAAGAGTTTTGATACTTTTCTGAATATTTTTAGGTTTTATCTGCAAACATCATTCTTCATGTTCAACATAAAGTAAAACATTACCTACAGATGCAAACTGTTAAGAAGTATGGCTTATCCTGTCTGTAAGGGTAAAGATTTTTTTGTTTTAAAAGAAAGAGCCAGATTTATGAGAATGTGCAAGTCCAGAAAAAGGTGCCTAAAATCCTTTTTACATAGGACACATAGTTTATCTATTTAGGATTGTGCAACAAATTCTTCAGTGGAAAAGCTGGTCAGTATTTTTTTTTCGCTGTTTAATTATAAAATGTGTTTATTGTGCTACATCCACTACTTATAACAGTCTAGCATAAATAATTGTGTGACGGCTAATGGCTTGCCAAAAAGCTTTTTTTTTTTTTTTAAACAAAAATTTATTCAAAGGAAATTTTAAGCAGGCACTTTCCATGCTCAATTGAAAGTATATCTTGGCAGACACTATTTATCTGCCCCACTACTTGAAATATAATGAATGAAGTTTGATACACTGAAAAGAGAGAATTGAAAAGGAAGTGCAAAACACTAAATGGAAGTGTCAAAATGCACTGAACTCAGAGAAATGCATTGAAATACATTATGTTACCAATAAGATGACAGTGGAGGGAGAGTTTCCTAAACCAGCAGTAATACATTTGTAGCCAATTTTCTGTTGGACACATAATCCTGCACTTCATAAGAGTGTTATAAATCCAAATGAGACTATCTTTTCTAACCATAGACCCTTCTGAATAAGGCGGGGTTTGTCTAAATGTATTTAAAAAGTTAAGCCCTTGCAGGGGCTTAATGAAGTTGAATCTTGGTGCAGAGTTGAGGTTGATTTTATTTATTTTTTTGGTGAAATAACATTGAAGTTTAAGGACTCTATCAAGTTACATTTGATATGCATAGTAACCATGACCTGACAGTAATGGCTTGGTCCTGCAGCCCACTGAGTGAATAGATTTCTCTTAGTTTAATTACAATGAAGGATGAAAACAATTAGCAGGATCAATTCTGTCTACCTCTTTGCTTACATAGATATAAACTTTTGGACTTCTGCCTTTTGGGGGAAAATCATTCCTACTATGACTAACAAATGGAGAATGTCCTTTGTTTTCTCCATTTTTGTTCTGGTAAATTGCAGTTCGTTAAGTGGCTGATTAGCTATCAGAAATTCTGTTTCATAACAGTTTCTGCTATTATTTATTGTGGTGGTTTTGGGGTTTTTTTTTGCAGTTTTGTTTTTTTTTTTTTCTTCCTTTAACTTTCACTGTAACTCAACAGCTCTGTATTACATTTTCTTGCTTAATAACACACAGCTGTAAGGTTGAAATCCTTAATGTTCATAAAACTTTATGTTACACTGGTAAAATCTGGAAATTATTTTATGTTATTATAATAATGAAAGTAATGACATCATAGAAATAGAAGCCTAATTATTCAATTAGATTCAGATTCAGATTAATTAAGATATGTTAGGCTTTTTGAGTTGAAAACTCTAACCTAAATACTTTTCTGATATTCAAATACATCAACTCTTCAGAGCTCAGTTTCCTCACTGTTTGACAAAATGTAAGAGAATTAAGAGGAGATGTGGATGGTGGGATGGTTCCTGAGTGTTTGGAAATAGCTCAGGCGGTCTATATTTGACCCTCATGTATATAAAACTGAAATGTCACAGTCAGAGGAACTGAACCTGGATATGAACATGTTAGTGAAGTTGCTTAACAGACATGTCTCTTTGACCCTGCCTTCCTTTATTAGAGGAGAGTCATCAAGGTGAACAGGAACTGTTGCTAGGAGTGTAAAACTTAAATTGCACAGCTCCTTAAGAAAAGGAGCAAAACTTTAACATACATACCACCTTGTGTCTTCTATAAAGCTTTTCCCAGCATGTAGTAAGAAGATAGATGCAAATAACAGAAATAATGTTCACTTCCTTCACCACTGCTGACTTGATTATTTTTATTTAAAATTAATAGATAAATGTGCCTAAGCAGTATAGACACTGCTATACCCATTGTAGCAAGGGATGGGTACTTGCTGAACTGTGATTAATTTGTACCACTGATTCAGTTGCATTTTCAACCAATGCTTTTACATTCTGTCTGTCTTACTAGCTATAGTTTTCAGGAGATATTTTCCTTGCATGGCCTTCACTCTGCTTTTTCAAAACTGAGCTAATGACATGCAGAAAAGGACCCTCTGTGAGTACTTGCTGCTAAATCCCATAGCCCTTTAGAATTTTCATAAAATATAAGCAATGAGAGTTAGAGAGCATACTTGAGTCAACCTGAGTTAATATTGCTTCACAAGAGGCTGAAGTTAGTCAAATAGAGGTTTGTCTGTCTCTGTAAAATCGTTTTTTCCACATTAACATTCGAGCATTAAAATGATAACATACTTGAAATTGAAAGATTAGTTCCTTACCAGTCATAATCTCAGTACAGCATCTTTAATAATATACCATTCCTAACCACTGGAATCTATTACCATTCTGTCATTAGCAGTTGTCCTTTTGTAGGGCTGTTCCCAGGGATCTGTTGAAGAAAACTGTTTTGAATACAGCCTTCGGAAAGGCCTACGTGTCTTACATGTGGTTGTGCTACAAAAACAAGTGCGACTGCCTACTACTTTCATACTTTCATTTGTGTTGGAAATAGTCATGTCCATCCATACGCACCTGCCATTACTGCATTTTATACAACAAAATAAGAGTTCGGTCATGTTTTTGGACTCAGTAGCAAAATTATTGTAGCAGCTTTTGTGCAGCTGAGAGAGTTGCATGAGCCTGTCTAATCTATTTTCAGAGTTCCAGCTGCTCTGAGGTCAAGGAGGATGATGAGTGAGATAGAAACAATAGCAGCAGCAGAAAGTAGGAAACCATTAACTAATTGGAAGAGAGAGGTGTCCATCCTTTGGTTAGAGAAAAACCCTGATTAAAATATTTCAAGGGTACAGCCGAGAGGCTGCTGAGAAAAGGAAAGTAAAATACCTTCTCAAACACTGTGATGTGAAGGAGAAGGTTAGAAAAATTGCCTGAGGCAGTACAGAATTATTTTGACACAAGCCAGGGGTAATATTGTAGGTTTATACAAGATAGCTGGATGCTAGCTATAGATAGTGATATTAGTATAGATATAGACCAATGTTGGAAGATGAAAATAAGTTGTGAGAGTAATTTACATAGTGGATTAGAGAACTGAGCAAATAGTATTTGTATTTTTCCTCCCCAGTCTAAAAAACTGTGGCTATTTTCACAAGGCTTCCATAAAGATTCCTCCAGCTTTATTCTTTCATTGGAATATACTCACAAGAAAGAAGGGTAAAGTCTAAAGACTCTATGGTTCTTCTCTTTGCTTGTCCAGAACCTTTTCTTCATGAAAAGTGAATGTAATTAACTCAAACGTCTCAAAAATATGCTGAGTAATTGTGAGGTACCAAGTGGTTCAAAGCAAACGGGCTGCTGGGATGTAAGCACCATAAAGAGTAGAGAATGAACATTAATTTTCTGGTTCATTCAGAATTTTTCACAAACAGTTAAATTCTGCTCTTTCCCAGAGCAAAGTATGAACTTCCAATTCTTTGTCCTTCAAGGATGAAGCAGACAGATGCAAGAAAAAGGTCAGAAAAGCAAGGGAAAATTCAGAAAGAAGAGTATATAACTAGCATGCGTATAAAGCATGTATCCTCTACATAGGATTTTTAGATTTTTTTCTTTTTGGAGGCTTCCTTGTCCAGTATAATTTAAACTGCTCAAATTGCAATGGACAGTCCCCGAAAGGCTCCTATGTCAGGCAAGGGCTGCTGGAGGGCAGTTTGTTCCAGACGAAAATTTTCTACATACATCATCAGTATCTGGGGAATGCCCAGTTAGTTCTTCATATTCATGGCTGTCCAGCTCATTTGTCCTTATATAGAGACAGAGCATAGGAACTATGGGACAAAGCTTAGGACATTCTTGTTCGGGTACCCTGTCTGGTAGTGTAGTCACACCTGTCCTGAGAGTGGGCTAGTTCAAAGCAAGAATAGCATACTGTCTTTGTTTGTTAACATAAAGACAAGGGTCAAAAGACTATAACACAGAAACCACAATCATTAAAGTGATAATTACATACATTTTGTGGTCCTCTGATGTGCAGCAGAAGGAAACTTTAAGAAAAAGTGTTGCTACATTCGTGCTTGTCCACTTTAAGTATGAACTTGCAAGAATATTAAAAAGAGGATCCAAAGTACCTTCTACCCAGCTGTCTCAAAAAAACCCAACAAAACACCACCAAAAAAACAAACAAAATAAAAGACAAAAATGTAACAAACCAAACAAAAACCCCACCCCATCTCACTGAATCCCATTAGATGAATATATCCCCTGGAACTTATATCTCTTTAAAACTTTATTACCAACACATGGAATCTCCTCTTTCATACCAGTTATATAGTTTGGGAAATGGGAGCCCCAGAAAACACAAATGTAATCAGGTACAAAATAATGGAAAACTCTTGATTAAATAATAATGAGTTAATCTTAGGGCTCTTTATGGAATGGAAGGTACATTGCTTAGTCAAATTTAAGGAGAGCAAATGAACTGCTCTCCACCATATTGTAAGCTCTCTAACTGGTATATTCAAACTTGATAGTGGAAATTTCCTTTGGAATTCAAAGACATTACATTCATAAAACTGTCTGGGTAGTTGCATAAAAGGAACAATTTTGAATGTTCATTTTCAAATCAGAAAGTTCATTTTGCTACTTTTCTGACCAATTCTGTCTCAATGTGTTTTCAATGATGCATTTCTGTTAACAAATATGAAAGTTATAGTATTTACCATTGTCTTCCTTTGATTCAGAAGGAGGCAGGCTTTTAAGTTATGAGCAATTTGTAGGTAATAAGCTATATTTAATGTACAGGACAAAGTAAATGCTATCGCAGCTGGACAAGTTCCTACTGAATTAACTGAGATGTAAATTCTCTGCAACCAGCTTCTTCCTATCAAGGTCATTCCAAAGTGTTATGGGATGTGATGTTATTTTCCATTTCATGATGACTGGTTCCATAGGTTTTGTCTGCCCTGCACAAACATTAATCTTTCTGGAGTATGTATTTATCTATTCCTATGGTACCTTCTTCAAAGCTTTCTATTGATTTATGCTTTTCATCTGTCATTTACAAGTAACTGTTCCAGCCCTTGTGATTTTTTTTTAATCTATTCCCTAGGTTCCTGTAGCTATTGATTTTTTTTTCTTTTTTTTACTTCTGTGTGTTATTTTCTAGAATTAATTCATTTTGCAGCTTTTCTTTTTTCAATATGTATAATAAGAAAACCTGGAGCTATCAGTTGTCTTTCTAATAGAGGACATAACCAATAACTGTGGTGCTATATTTCCAACTCTCCATCTTTCAGAAAGATATTAATGATTTTTGAGTACATACATTACTGAACAGTAGCAACAGCAATTGAAGTTTCTTTGAATAGACTTGCTCATTCTCTTTGTTGCCTTGACCTAAAAATGGTTTATAAAAATAATTGAAAATTTAGTTTCACTTTTGGAGGGATTCTCCCTCCCCAGTTATATTCCCTTCCTCTTCTTCATTGTCTTTTAAAATGCCTATTTTTACTCCTCTTTAATTCTACAAGCAGGCGCCTGTCCTGCAGTATCTGTAATGGAATATGACACTTAGAATCTGTGTGTAATGTTCCAGAAAAGACAATTGCAGGTCTGTAAGGGTTCAAGTGAGTTACAGGTGTTTTAATGATTTAGAAGCCAACAGAAATACCTCATAATACCATAAATTAGTACTTTATTAAGTTAGGTAAGCTGGGAACAATAATTATAATTTTTATTTTCTGATAAAGCTGAAGCAATGCTAAAGTATCGAGCACTATACTCTGTTCTAAAATGCAACTGGAAGCTTGTTCTCTTCATACACAGCAAAGAAAAAGATGTTGTTGTTTTGGTGTTGGATTGTGTTTTGGTTTTTTTTGGCGGGGTGTGTGTGGGTCAGTCTGGAGCATACAAACATTATTCTTTCCTGTCGTTGAAACAAGGTAGCTAGTATATAGGTTCATGAAATAACTTGCC
>JAHREE010000363.1:21031866-21179419 GCA_033628505.1 Tringa tobata | reverse complement strand
TTTTTTTTTTTTTTTTTTTTTTTTTAAATGAAGTTCAAGACCTCTGTATGAAATAAAGCATTTTCAAAGAAATTTACTTCCATGGGGTAACAGTCTAGAGCAAACAGGGAAGTTCTGAATGCAAAAGCATTCTTACCAGTGAGTATTTTTTAAAACAGAGTGACAAATATGTACTGAGGAAATCTGTGGGAATTTTGTTTTGTTTTCCTCCACCCAAAGGTATATTTCGCAACAGTTATAACTACAACATTCAATAATATGTCTTTGTATAGCATCCAATAATGCAATGGCTGAAAGACATGGAAGCGGCAGAGTAACTGGATGGACACGGTGGATATTAGCAATAATTCTGATGCTGTGGAGCCACCAGATCAGTGGACAAGGACAAGGTAAGTGAAGATCTTTTACTACAGTTTTCCATTTGTTTAGTATTACAGAGGATTAGTTGGAGAAATGAGGGTGTGTCATGAAGTGCTTAACTTGTGTGAACTGCTGACAGGAAATAAGTATTTCAAAATATGAAGTACTTCAGTTGAAAAGTGAAATGCTGTTTGGAAAATGATGTCTCGGTGCTTTTTTGGAATTTTGCATATGCTTGAATCTGTTCTTTTGTGCCCTGTGACTGGAGTGTGTCTTGAAATAAATCTATTGTTATCTGTTGTTGACTCTCTAGGTGTAGAGAAGTAGTTGTTTAAGAGCTTATAGACAAGGACACTGTGCATTACTTAGTGGTGATGTGTGCAATGAACGTGCAGTATTCAGAAAGGCTTTTGTTGCAGTGCTATAAATATTTTCCATGTTGTGTTCTTGTCTTGCTGATGGTGGTGCATAATAACAGCTGCTAGAATGCAGACAGGAAAAAAAAAAAAGCTTCTTGGGGTTTTAATTTTGAAAAATGAAACATGGTTGCCTGTTTCTGATCTGAAGACTGTATCTAAGGTCTTGTAACAAGAGCAGTAATAAAAGGCTACTGTATTATTTTTAAATATATATTTTTTTAAAAGTTGCTTGCACGTTGTGTCAAAATGGGGTAGGGGGAAATCTGTAAGTGATAATTCTGAAGCATCGAAATTAAAGAAATGTGGATAGATGTTCCCTTTTGAGGTATGTTACGGGTGATCTGAGATTTCCATGTCCTTAACTTGCTCTTTCCAGTGGGGAAAATGCTGTACTTTTTCCAACTGTGGGCTGTCTGTTCTATGTTACTCTAGTCAATGACTATGAGTGTGATGCTAGGTCCCTCCCACTGCACAGTTTGGGCAGAAGTAGTAGTGCTTGGCTGTTGGAATAATAAGAATGCTTGGTGCAGTTGTAGGTGTAGAAATTGGATGCAATTCTGCAGATAGTGAAAGCCAACCTCACGGCCCATAGAGCACTTTGTTTAAGGTTCACGAGCATTTTGCAGCTAATCACTAGGCATGCAGAGAAGCTTTTCTGTGATATAAACTGTCTTTGTACAAAAGGTGATCTGGTTTTCTAAAGATTTTTTTTTTAAAGCTTCTATTTTGACATTATAGTCTTTGACTTGGAAAACGAGATGTATTTGACACCTTTTGTGGTGTTGTGCTTAAATGTAGCATATGGTAAATTTTTGTGTTTTATGAAATACTGGTTAACGGCATTGGAAAGAATGGGATACAGTAACTTGAGTTTATTTTCAAAGTGGACAGTGTGAGGGCGTTTGTGCTGTGAAATATGCTTTCCATGGTTCTAAACTTACTTTGAGTTTCTGGCTGATGAGAAGTATTGAAGATTGCAGACTTCATCTGTGAGCTGATCTTTCGGTCATGTGGTTCTGTTTTCTAATTACCAAAATATAACTTAGAAAAATGAAACCTTATTAGTGTGAGAAAATATTTTACATTCAAAGAAAACATAATGTCTTCCTAAAATTGGCTGTAACTCTTACTAGGAAAGGGATGTAAACTTCATCATGCTATTTTGTTTTAATTTTAAATAACTTTGCTAGGTTGGTATGCAGCTCGTGACTATTAAGAAATGGGTTTAAGTAGGCTCAGTGTAGTAAAGCTGGCTGTGTTGGTAGACTTTGTGCTCTGCTGTGATGGAAATTTAGTGCAGATTTTTGAACATACATGCTTATTGCAGCTGCTGATGACTGACTGTTTAAACCTTCATTTGAAAAATGTGAATTTTGAATCCTCTGGCAATATAGTAGTAAATTAAAAGCAAGGAAAAAATATTTTCTTGGTATAATTGCATACACAGGGTATTTGGGAAATGTGAAATCTAGTTAAGTTGCCAGATATATCCCTAATCTTGCTGTGGATTTCTTTTAACATTTTTGTTTGAAGTAAAAAACAAATCCCTTTGGGTTTGACTTGCAGGAAACTGAGAAACGTGAAGGAAAACTTGAGTAATGTGAGTTAAATTATAAAGTTTGAGTATTCAGAGTCTATCATGACAATAAAATGAAGAAATAATTATTCTGTGTCTGGGCATCAAACCAAAAGGGTTTAAAAGCCATATGGCTGCATTTAAAGAAAACAGCTTCTGAGTCACATAACTTCAGCATGAGTGGGTTGCTATGGAAGTTAGAAAGAAACCAACATTTGTTCCACTTCCATTTCCAATCTGAATAGTAAACTCAAATTAAAGCCCTTTGTTTTTCAACAGCTACTCCTATCTGTCTCTTTTTACACATTAACCCAAGCCATTCTCTGTCTTTTGAGGTCTGTGGAGCCGCACCTTGCTCTGTGTTGCTTACCCACTAGTTACTTCAGTCTGCCCAGTGTAAGTGTCAACTGGAGACTGCAGTATGAAAGAAACTGTGTCTTGTTTTATTCTGAGCTCTTGAACATAAGTTAAATGCATAATTATTTTGAGTTTTGCACCCATTCTGCTTTTCTCACTTACCTGAATATTACAGTTTCACTCTTCTGTATCCAAAACAACAATGGCCTATATTTTATAGTCATAAGTAACTTTGGAAAAAATGTTTTATATCTCTTTCACATTGAGCCATGAGTATTCTGAAGACTGTTTTGAAACAGTTATGCTTGTTTCTTTTTCTTGGTGAACTTGGAGAAATCGCATAGTTGGAAGTCTTTAGTTATTTGAACAGTGAGCAGACAATTCCTTTCTGTGGTATTCTCTAGCAGTGTTAATATTGATACTCAACCTAAGACAAAAGATGAATAAAGAGCCCTGGAATCTAATAATTTTCAGGCTTACCAAAAAGTGAATGTTTCATAATATGTGGAATTTCATTGCTGTATAGAGTAAGCAGGTGCTGTCTTTGAAGCTCCAGAGATGCTGGATAAAAAGGTGTCTGCTCTCTGAAGAATGCAGCAGTAGTGTTCATGTTCTTGGATGTATGCTTCCTGCAGAAGATCCTTTCAAATCAATTTTTTTTCAGAGCTGTCAGCATATCGTGTTGACAGGTTGTTTTCTTTAATGATCAAGCATAAAGGCTGTGCAATGTGCTACAGCCATGAGGCTTCAGAGCTCAAACTGAATGTGCTAGAAAGCAGTGGGGGTCGCTGGCTGCCTGAGGTCTGACCCCCTGCCTGCAGGAACTTCTTTTTTCCCCAACACAGGCCTGTCTGGAGAAAAATCATCTTAACTTCTGAATTAAAACAACGTTGCAGGGAATATTGTTGTCTTCTTTTTGCTTTTAGAAACTTTAACCAATGAGAAAGCAGGTTAAGCTCTGCCAGCATTACAGCTTACTTGGAATATACAGGAGTATATATCAATATACCTTCAGAAACAGTGAAAGGGAGTGTTTGCTGGACTTCAGAAACTCACACAGTTGATGCTTATAGTTGAAAACAAGCATTCAAATTACCTAACTTCCACCTTCTTTTTTTTTTTGTCTGTGTTACTGAGGAAAAAAAAAGTGTGCCCCAAAACAGTTTCCAGAAACAATGAATAACAATGTCTTTTCTCAGTCCTGAGAATTTGCTATTGGTGCATAGAGTGCTGAAATATCGTGACAATTCTAACTAGTTAGAAATTGAAAGAACTGAGCTTTGGTATTATTTCTAATCACTTCACGTTGCTGTGGGCTAAAGCAGCTGTGTGTAAGTACCTTTCTTGCTCTCAGTTGTTTGCTTGTCTGACAAGGTAAGGAAATAAATATTTTATATACATGGAGTGTGTATGTGTGTATATATATATACATAGTTGTATAACACTAAATTTATAAATGACTAGTGATTTTGGTTTGAAAAAGAACCATAAAACACCAGAGAAGACAAATGTCTACGTAGAAAGCTGGAGTCTCAGAACTGGTTCCAATTTCACGCCTCAGCCAAGTCTGCCAAGTTGACGTGTGTAATGTGGCTCGTGACTCCTGATGTGAGGATAAGCAGCTCTGTGGTGACGCACAGTAGGACTCAGGTGGCATCACTGCCCCAGGGCCCTGGGGAGGGATGCTGCCCAGACCTGCCTTGTGCTCAGGGAGCTCAGCTAGGGAACAGGTCTCCCAGCCCCTCCAAAGCCTGTGGCATAACCTACCAGAGTGTGACAGTTTTGAACGCATGGAGGAACATACCTGAAATCTGTTCTGGGCTCCTGATGTTAGATGACTTGCAGGCTCTAGTTTTAATGTTAGCTTCCACTATCTGAAAATCAGTTCTCTTATGTTAATATTTCAGACTAGCTTTTTTTTAAAGAAATAATAAAAAAAAACCCCAACCTGTAAAAAACCACAGGTAATCTGTAAACTCTTTTTAAAGCATAAAATATATATATAATACAGCTTTCCAGAAAAGGTCATGGATGTCTATGTGGGAAGTATCAAATGTGAGTGAGTGTCATGCCCTGGAGGTGATGAAAATGAACCACAATACTGTGTGGCATTAGCAGGGGTATAGCAGGCAGGCTGAGGGTAATGGCCATGCTCCTATATTTGGCCCTCATGGGGCTGCATTGGGGATGATGTATTGATTTTTGGGCCCCTCAATATAAGAGACATGTTGGCAAACTGTGGTGAGTGCAGCTGAGGGCCATTGAGATCATTGGGAGCTGGAAGAGACGTGTGCAGGAAGATGGAGGGAGGCTTTCCTCAAAGATGCACAAGAGGAATGGTTGTGAGGTGCAGCAAGGAAAATCCCAATCAGAGACAAGGAGAGGATCATTCACTCTGTGTGTGGTCAAGCACTGACCCAGGTTACTGGGAGAGATTCTGGAATCACCATCCTTTGAGATAATCAGGACTTGACAGGATGAGGCCCTGGGCATCCTGAAAGAAATTGAAGTCAGCCCAGCTTTGAGTAGGAGGCTGGATCTGTATGCCTTCAGAGATCCCTTCCAACCTGATCTTTTCTTATCATTATGTGAAAATGTTCATCCACAGATTAATTGCTCTTTTAAAAATAAGATAAAGTAAATGCTTCGTAACAGGCCAGCAACATAATGCAGCTCCCAGCAGCTACAAAGTTACTGGTTTCAATAAAATCTTAGCCCAGTAACTGTCTGGAAAAAGTTACTTTTTCATCTCTGTTTCAGCAGCAACATATCAACCAAGTTTTTTGCAATTTACAGGAGGGTCATGAGATTAGTGAATTGGAGCATCAGCTGCTGAGAAGGTTTACACTTAACATTGCTCACCATCTTCCCTCAAAAGAACTGTCACACCTAGATTGTTTCTAGCAGACCTTTGACATTTCGCGTTTCATCGGACTACACCAGTGTGTGTCCCATGTGAAATCCCGTCCAGAGTTTGCTGAGATGAAAAGTTTGTTGCAATTTCCTCTATCAGCAGGATTGGAGTGCCAGTAGATTGTCTGGCGCACACAAGAAAAGCAGTTATCTCTGGAGCTGGTCTGCTGATCCCTCCCTCCTGGTGCTGTAAGAAGGCAATGGCTTATTGGGATTGGGCAACAGGAGGTGGAAAAAGCTCCATTGCTGTTCCCCTTGAATTTCTAGATAGCCTCACTTTCTCTCATGAGAAGCAGAAAATACAACATAAACTCGTTCAGATATTGGAGGGGGGAAAAAAAGGCAAAAAGAAGACTGAATAGGTTTGCAGACTTCCTGGTTAAGTTGAATTGCTGTTCCTAGCTTGAGAGTCTCTGTACTCTGGTGCTCTGAAATATAAAAATTCTCTTTTTGGCTGGCAATGTAAATGGGGAAAGTTGCATTTGTTCCTTAAAAATTGTGCATGCAATTGCAGACATATTAGAAAGTGTCTTCTATGCATTTGTGTTTTATGTATTTCAGAAATACATATTTTAGAGAATTCTTGCATTTTGGAGGATATATATACTACGGTAGTTTTCATGTATTAATGGGACTATCACAAGAAGAGAAAATTTGTGGGGAAAGTCAGTGCCCACAAAAGCCATAACAAAGTGGGAATCCTAACACCTTGTTTTATGTTACTCATGCTGGAAAAATTTCTTTTCTGGAAAAGAAATATTTGGGATGGGAGAACTGGGGAGAGAGATACTGCCTGCAAGAACTCCTGTACCCATTTCTGAATCACTCTGTAGTCCCAGCTTTCACTCCAAACTCCACATAAATGTAGTGTAAAACTTAAAGGAAATCATCACCTACAATTAAGTAGGTGCTAATGAAATATATATATTTTTAATGTGTCTCCAAAGATTATCAGAATGTGTTGTAGATTCTATTAAATTTTTTTTAAGGTAATCAGTTCATGTCCTTTAAATGAAACTGAAGCTTATTCTAGCAAAATCAAACTGAGCTCTACTGCTCTCCTGTGAAGCATCCTACTGCAGAGAGCTGGTGAGCATTCACTTGCAATTCAGTGTTGGGTCTCTGATAAACATCTCTTTGATACAAATTTAGATTAAACCCAGCTGACAACCTTAACAATCTTTGCTTGAGCATTACCACCTGTTACACATTCAGGTGGTGTAGTAGGAATAATTGGGGGTAGGACAAGCAAAGCTCTCCAGGCATGTTGTATTACACTGCAGTTGTTTCTTCTTACGGCTTCTTCACTGTGGAGTTCTAGTAGATGTTTGAGTTAAGTTGTAATGAAGGAATTAATTGATGATGGGGCTAGGCCTGTTTTCTTTATCCTCATGTTGGGATGGTAAAGGCATTTAGAGACATTTGATTGATTTCTGTAGAAACAGCAAGCTCAAAGCCATTGCTCTTGGGACCAAGATGTACAATGCTGGAAAGAATAGGAGGCATGTGTGTGAATGATACACCTAAAACTCATGTTCTCACTTCTGCCTATGCATATTTGATGCTACTTTTTATAGGTGGAAGGGCAAGGTGACTTGTATATGTCTATGTACAAAAGAAAAAATTCTTGAGCTGCGAAGAGAAATCTTGTTTCTGGTTCAGCAGTTTGTATTGGAGGGGTGGAGATAGCTTAGTTTTAATGAAAGAAACTTCAGTCTTAATACAAAGTGACCGCTGCATGTCTCATAATAAAGCTCTCAAAATACATTTGAAAACATGGCATCAACATGTGCCTTTACCCTATCAAAGTACCAGTAGTTTTTTAGAGCAATTGAACATGATTTAGTACTTAACCTTTATCTCTTGTACATTATGCAGCTTTGTTAAAGGATAACAATACTACACTTTGAAGAAAGGATTGGTTTGGGTTGTTTTTAATGGAATGGTTAATCTTAATCACTTTAAAATTGGCAAGTAGCCTTTCTTTTTTTTTAAAAAAAGACTGTTAACCAATAATATGTTACGACATATTATGTTTTTGAAAAGAGGTCTGGTTGTTTTTGTTTGTCTAAGCAACACACTTTGCAGAAACTCTTGATGGAAGAGGAAACCAAAGGAGTGTTTCTTTAAAGAATTCTCTCCTTGTTCCTGCCACAGGTATTGGCTAATTGGAAAGGAAAATGTTTGCTGCCTGCTTCAATTTAGCCACAGTATTAAAAAAAAAAAAAAAGCAACTGCACATAACATTTCGGAAGGCAGCTGAACTCCTACATGAGCTGTGGAATTTAAATTTGAACAGCAAGCATGCTTTGCTTTCAATCAATTATATTTCCATTTGTCATAAATGCTTCTTGCAGTCAAAGACACTGTGCAAAGTTAATGCAATCTACAAATACTGTATTTTTCTTTAGAATTAATCTTCATTGACTTCCACAAAAAGTATAAGATATTAAGCATGCAGACATTCCACTTTGTTGCCAATAATCAAAATATTTTTGTCAAGCCTATTTCAGATTCAGTATAAATAAACAATACACAATTAAACGTATCATCATTAAAGATTCCACTACGATCATTTTCAGATATGGTATAACTGAATGTAAGAATATTTTTTTAACATTAAGTACAGAAGAAGACGACTTGAGCAGACTACCTATTATTAATGAGGAAGTATAAAATCATGGTAATAGTTCATGAAACTAACAAGTGCTAACTAAGTAGCTAAGGACAATTGGTTCTTATTACTGAAGTGACAAAAACACGACATTTTTGGTATAAGGTAATAAAAGTGCTTCAAATTTTAATGAAAACTTTGTGAACTATTTGTGAGCATAAATTAAAGTTTTCCTTATGATTAATTTGCATAAATTTGCCTGAGGTTATTTGTATGACTCTGTTTTATGACCCAAAAAGTACCTGTCTTTTCTGTGGATTGCGTTTTCTGTAGCTGTTTTCCCCAGGATTTCTAGTTTGCATCTTTGAGGGGTGACAAACCCTCAAAAGGTTTTATGGAAAGCAAGAAATAAATTGTTCTATGTTGGGCAGCAATATATAGGAAACTAGACCTGATGTAGGAGATGAGAATTTTTATTCTTCAGGTATTGTGTTTGTTCCATACACAAAGAGTGCAGGTATTCTGTTGGTCTTCAGTTCTCCTAGCTTAGCAAACCAAAAATTGGTGAGAGCAGGTGCAGGATGTATCACCTTAGTAGAACTTGTGTTGCAAAACTAGACATTATATTTTTATTATATGAAAAATTAAGAGAAACTGAGACAATAACACTGTTAAACTCTTGATTTAATAGTCTAACGCAATTCAAGGTGGAGGAAACTTTTTAACATGAAGGATACTGAAAGGTTTGTTATGGGCTAAAAGGAGCTAAATAGGAAAGATGTTTCTGATAGCAGGTGTGTGGGATGGTTGGATGGTTGTTTTTATGTAGAAGGTTCAGTGTTTGCAACCTGTAACAGGTTAAATCCTCAAGAATGTATTTCCAGGAAGCTTTAATTTTGGATAATGAGAACTTTCTAATGAATGTATGTGTAATTGAGAACCTCAAATGTCATGTCCTGGAAACAAGCTTTGATGATGCAGATAATTGTTGGTGCTGCTGTGGCACCCACTGCTCTAGGTGGGCCAGAACTCATACCCTGTCATGTAGAAATCAAAAATGATCCTGTGATCGTAGCACCAAACTCAAAAAAAAATGTATGTCTTCCATTACAAAAGGTAAATTTACTTATTGAAAAACAGGGTATGAATAAAACCACTACTTGATACCATTCTAAAAAAATAGTTTCACTTGATATCGTTTAAAGTAAATCTTTCATTTTTCAAAATATGGTGTTCTTGATGCTTTAACAGAATGTATGAGGTTTCAAAAAATGTTCTTGGCAGTCACTGTGGTAGTAAGCTTCATAAAAAATAACAAAAATTGGCAGTAAAAGGAGTGATACAATGCATTTAGTATAAAACATTTAATCCTGGAACCTGTACAAGTACTAAGTGTCCTAATGTATATTTATTGAGATCCAGCTTGGAGTTTTATTTATGTTGCACTTTAATTTAAAGTATTTCAGGATTCAGTTGTCTGTCCTTATTGTATATACTTTAATTTAAAAAGTTACCATACCCATAAACTCTCAGGTATTGGCAAGTTGAAATGAACATCTAAAAGGAAATTCTGGCAAGAAGCTCGTAGCTTAAACAAGCTTGTTTAATATGTTGGATAGACTTGTTTTTAAGCAAGGTTTGTATTACTTTTCAGCTGCTGTTTGGGATTCACGTCTTTCAATATGAAAAATTAATAATAATAAAATAAAAGCAAACAAACCCAACAGCAAAGTCACTTTAACTTCTTTAGAAACAGAACTCCTCATAAATAAGTATTGTGAAAGCTTTATTGGAGTGAAAATACCAAGCCTGGGTTTCACCATTAATAGCTACTTCATGACAAGTTCAGCATTTACCCTTCTTCACCCTGTCAGCTCCTGTGCCGTCTGGGTGACACTTGGGAAACAGATACTCATTTTTCCATCTGCCACTTGCTGTTCTCTGTTTAGATCCTCACTTCTCCAGGGGGAATGTAGCCCAGCAAAGGCTTTTGGAATGGCAAACCTTGACTAAAAAACCCAGTAAAGGTACCTCAAGAGTTGTCTTGACTACTCGTAACCAGAACACCAAATCTTAACTACCAAAAGAAAAAAAATCTGTGTAAAACTGGCAAACCATATCTGCGTAATGCTCAATAACCAATGAATTGTGTGAAGATACAGATGGGGAAATGACATCCTTGGGATGAAGAGTGAAACAAAGTTAAAAGGTCATGAATAGCCCTTCTAGCTCTGCTTTGAATAAAATTAAGAGAGGAACCAATGACTATTTAACTGCAGGCGTGTAATAATATAAAGGCAGGGTGTCCTATGCAGTGTCTCGCATGTAAATCAGTTAATTGAAAACTGGGCTGAGTCTCAAGCCATTTCAGTGCTCATTCTAGAGGTGAATTATTTCTTGAAGGTCTTGAATCTTTCTGTATTTCAACATCAGTTATGAAATCCATCCAGTGATGGCTATTTAAGAAAGTTGGGGGTTTTTTTAATGAAAATTATATTTTTTTGGTTATACTTATTAGATGACATTTTATTAAAGTGAGGAACTTCTCATTAACACTCTGTTCAGGGAAAGTGGCCTTCAAAGGATTATCTCAAATGTATTAGATGAAAGTGTTCAATGATTTGCAATTTCACTACAGTCTTTCATTCACAGTTTAAAAATTGCCACCAAATGCACAATTAATTACATAACAATTTAACTTTGACAGCTCATTTCTGGTTCAGATAAAATAAGTCACAGCTTTCTCATCTTGTTTAATGATGTTTCAGTGCTTTGTGACTATGCTTCATAGTTGTAGGGTCATATCATTAAAAATACATGGGTAAGAATGTTGTTTCCATTATCCTAATATGTAGTAGGAAATGCAGATTATTTCTTGTCTGTTTAAATCTATTACTGTGAAAGTGAATGTTTTCAATTTTTCCCAGTCTGCATTAAATTTAGTAAATATATAGCAGCTACTAGATTATTTTTTTTTTTATTGCTAAAGTTCAGGCAAATGGTATCAGACATATGTCTTTCAACTACACAAGTTAAAAAGAAAAGCTTATTGAGAAGAACTGAAGTTTTATTTTGCTGCTAAGAAATACTCTATTGTATGGTTCAAGTCCAAAGCGTGCTATCCTCTTTATGTTCATTTTGCAGTCTATGTTTCTTTCAGAAACTCTGGTATCAATCATTACTAGTAGTAAATCCTATGAATTTCCTTTATTATAGAAAAGTAGCCCGGGGGAATTTTTATCATATCTATCTGCAGTATTATACTATATATGTATGTGGATGTGCCAAGCATTTTCCCTTGCTGCCTGCTGGTTTTATTTGCTACAACATTTTATTATTTATTAATTTGAAATGAATGAATAATTTGATTTACATCAGAGATCTGCTCTTGAAGTGCATGTTGGAAATTTTTCTTCAATAGTAACAGACTTGAAAACCACCTGGTATAGAGCTTATAGATGTCTTGCTTTAGAGCAGCGTAAAGTTCCCAAGGGACCTTTATGAGAAACGTGAGGCTTCAGTTTTCACAATGTTTATATTTATCCCTGTCCACTTGTATTTTGAGGTTCAAGAGTATTGTATAAAAAATATTTCACTTTTTCCTTGAAAATCTAATTGAAGCAGCAAAATGTATAAGATGTTTAGTTGTGTATAGAAAGCAGTCAGGTGTTCTCAGAATGGCTGAGGTTGGAAGGGACCTTTCAAGGTCATCTGTGCCAACCTCCCTGCTACACGCGGGCTCAGCACCATGCACAGACACCTGTGCTATGCAAATGTTTTGGACATGTTGAATTACTATTGCTCTCTAGACTATCTTAAAAAGATGAGGGGGAGGGAATTTGCAATTCTAGATGCAATTTTCATATTAATTTATGAATTTGAAGACAGTCAAACTCAGTCTGTGTTGATTGTTTCACTGGGCTGTCCATCAGCTGGAGAATGAGTTTAACAAATATGTTCACTCTCGTACAAATCAGAAAGCAGATGCTGTGCTTGAAGTGCCACTGTACACAGCATGAGTTTATATATGCCTGTTAAGAAAAATAAACGCAAGTATGACAGGTTTTCATGTGAAACTGCTAACTTAATCTGGCAGGTCACTTTGTTATTATCTCTGACTTGAAATGCAGTGGCAGCGTTGTTATCCCCCCACTACCCCAAAATATTTCTCTCTTTTGTAGGCCCTGCATATTGGACTAAGATGCTTGTTGTGAGGAACTCTTTGCTTTAGCTTCTCATGTACTTAAACATGCTGAATACATAGCATGTAGATCCTGCCTCTATTCAGCAAAGCAGGGGAGTTAGGTGCTTTAGCTCTATTCAGATCTTTGAAGGCTAAGGTGTCTGTGATGAAGTATAAGAATATTTTGCTGAATTGGCACCTTATCTGATGGAGATCTAGCTTGGTCAACAAAAGCTCTACAAGCACAAGACAAAAAATTGAAATTGTATGCAAAAAGTGTCTTTATTTCTTGCACATGGCTTTGTGTTTAAGGATTACTATTTTTCATGGCATAAGTATTAAATGCAGCTTCAATAGTCATTAACATTTGTGTGCAGTTGATGTACCTATTTCTTCTATGGAAAATATCATTTTGGCTACTTGATTTGCCTTGTTATCTTTTTATGTGAGAAATTCTTTCCTTCATCCAAACCCTTTTAAAGAACTAGTTTAATGATCCTGTGTTTTCAAGTTGAAAATGAATGACGTGGAGGGCAAATGTGATGAGGGGCATCATGCACGCTGAACACCTGTAAGCTTTCACTTTTTATGAGCTACCAAATAAGATAGCCAGCTTCACTTCTATTGACAAAGCAAGCAAATAAATTAATTCTAAATGTTTAAAACTAGCTACACGTCCGATAAGAATATAATCCAATAGAGAAACACTCGACCACTTTTGGCCTCTCTGTTACATGCATGGTCTTTCTTCACATCAGTTCCGAGTGAAAGTAGTGTTGTGATTTATGCTCTCTACCACAGCCAGCTCGTAAATCTTGCCATTCTTGAATCTTGTCTAATAGATTCTTCGCTTTTTTACAAGGCCAGCCACTGAGAAGGTCTGTGACTTTCTGATGACAGATTGCATATGTTTGAAATATTTTTTTCCTCCAAAAAAATTAGATTCTCAGCATATTCCTCAGTATTTTCTAGATCTGATATGCAGAATAGTTTCAGAAACAAAATAAAAATAGTAGCATTTAACACATTTTTTCAGGAATCTCTATATTTTACAGTGTATGTAAATTGGGGTGTGGGGGTTTTTTTTAGCTAACCTGGATACAAATCATAAAAATGCATTAATATGGTGAAAATGTTACTAAGCACTTGTTAGAAGAGGTGCTTATTGCTGAGGCGGTGCTGGGAAGTAATGAATTCTAATTAAGTTCCACAGAAAAGTCCAGAAAGCATTTCTGCGAGGATGCTTTACAAGCTTGCTGAAGGCAGCAGTCTCCTCTAACTGTAAAAGCATGAAAACAAATGGTTCTAATTCTTCTTGTTTTCACAGTAATAACTGTCATAGGTTAAAATAGATATTTCCATTAGAACACTTGTATTAGGTTAGCTTAGCTTATTGAGGGGTAATAATGACTTTCTTCCAAGGATGAGGAGGCAAAAAAAAATCAAATTAATATCAAAGGAAGCTGCAAGTACTTTGTAAGTAAACAAAGACAGAAGTTAGTCAAATTTGTGGTAGAAATATGTATATTAAGGAGGGTGATTATTTTTAAAAAAAAACTTTCAACTTATCAATACCTGGAAGCTTTCTTGTGGAAGTACACAAGTTTCACATCCATAAATTCTTGTGCAGCTTTGATTATACAGTTCATATAGGTCATATAAAATATATTAAAGTTTAGGCCTTTTCCACTAATCCCTTAGAATTAATCTACATTTCTTTCTACTCTCCAGTGGGTCCTTGCACCTGGAATTGAAAAGCACTGACCTAGATCATCTGACAGCATCTTTATAATTTCTACAGCTGATGGTACATTAATTAATGTCTAGTATTTTCTTCTTTTCCGGCTGCAGTGAAAAGGCCTTGAAGAGGCCTTTGGGGGGAGTTGGGCTTGATATGAATTTATAACCTTCGCATCAATAAGATTTAACTCCAACCTTTCTCACTGCCTTGATGGTGACATATCCTAGACTGTTTTGCTCTGGACTCCTACAATGAGTTTTTATTAAATCTACTATGGTACCTACTAACCTATTAATGTGTAGGTGTGAGAGGATGGATACAACAGGTGAGTTCTGCCAGCAGCTATCGTCATTCCTACATGACAAATAAGGAACTGCCTGGGGTTTTTCCTCCCTTAGAGGGCAAAAGGAGTTCTGCAGCTTTGGCAATACAAAGTTTAATGCTATTTTTTGCCTTGGGAGTAATGTTTGGATTATAAACCGGAATAAGTAGCAGCATATGCTATTTGGAGACTGGCTGAAGGCCACCTCTTCAGAGAAACTTTGTATTGTGTTGACAAAGCCCACATATAATAAAACACTATCCATTTCATTGCATTGCACATGTGCTGCAAATGGTATTGGTAGCTCCAGGCAACAGGAAGAATTTCCTTATTTAAATAATTTTTATGAAAATTCTTAGTTTACTTAATCTGTCTTCCTCTGTTAATGTGCCATGTGTAGGAATATAGTGGGGAGAACTTACCCTTCTACTGAAATAATATGCAAGTATGTGTTACTTTTGTTCAGTAAAGTTAAGGTAATAAGAAAATTAAAGTACTAGTAATGATTTTGCTTGTGGTTCTGGGAAGATACTAAATGCTGTGTCCTGCCTTCCAAATGTATAGTATTAATAGAGACTAGAGAAATGCAATTGCCTAATCAAGGGAGCAGTACCTGTTATAACAACCTGCTCAAGAAGTGAATAAGGTGACACTTTTGTTCCCCCCAGGCTTTCAAACCAAATCAGTCTGGAAGTAGTGGCTCCTGGCCTCAGGTGCCTAGGACTGTCTCTTTAAGCCAAAGTATCTTGCTCGTTGCCCTTCTGTGGTACCTGAGACCAGGATGTCACCATTGTTCCCCGTAGCTAGCATCTCCAGCTGTTACATGTGGCTCCCCTCTATTCTTGGCTGTGTGGGCTGCTTGCTTCATTTTGGAGGCATTGAAGATCTTCTACTGAACTACAGCAACATCCCTCTGGCAGCTGTCTGAAGCCACCTCTCTCTGAGAAGAGAAAAGCTGAATGGCACTGGCTTAGCTCCTGCTGCAGCTGCCAGTGTGTCCACCTTCCCAATGACACATCTGCATGTGCTTTGGTTTTCCCCTGGGATAGCATAGGGCTGCTGGCACCATGGGGTTGATGTTACATCATGTATCTGGCACTGCCACCACCCCCTCCTCCACCTTGGAGCTTCTTAACCTCTCTTGCCCACACACATGTGTCTTGAAATTGTGTCTTGATGTTTAATTCATAACATGAAGCTTGCGATTAGGCTGCCTCAGATCTGGAGCTGGAGGGTCTCCTATATCAATTTATATACTTAAGTTAGGCAGGGGCTCACCACCAAGTGTTTTGGCAGGAGACCAGCTAAGCATTACTGTCACATTTGATTCTTTATTAGGTACTGTAAATGGATATTGGAGTTCAGAGAAAATAAGATCTAGCATAAATACTGGCTTAATTTGTGTATGTTGAATGGGTTTACACCAAGCTTTGGCTTGTTTACTTTCAATTAGATACAGTATGGAAAAAGATTTATGTGATAATCCATACCAAAGGGCCAGTTACTAATGAAGACATTGGTAATTCTATGAGTAATTAAATTTCAGCTAAGCTAATTACTGAGTTATTCTAATTCGGAAGCTTCTAGCCACAAATATTGAAAATCCATTTATTTAACTCAGCTTTTACTTAGTTTGTCACACTAGTTGACAATGCACATTCAATTATAAAGCATTTCCCTGGGGTATCCTCTTCTCCTCCCTTTCTTGCTGTGGGTGTGTGTCCAAAGATACTTCCATCTATCTGAAATGCAAGAGAAAATGTTCTTCTACAAATCCAAGCCCACAATAAAGCAAGCCAATATCCAGTGGGGTTTTTTATCTTTGACTAGAAGAAAAACTGGTTTTGAGAAGAACTGAATCCATTTATTTCCTGATATTCTGTCATATATTGCAAATCTTTTGTTATTTCCCCAGTCATTCTCTCTACACACGTGATGTCCTGATGTATCATGATATGTAAAGCTTGTTCTGGTAGCTATAATATGATCTTATGTGACTACAGCTGAAAGCACAACCTAATGGGAGAGGAAACTCGACTCATCAACAATTCAGAATTTGGTTGGAGTGAATTTAAAGAAAAATCTTAAATAGCTAAAGACCTGATTCTACTTTCATTTGAGCAACGCTTATAGAAATTTATTATACTTCTTGATGACATAATTAACATGACCACCTTTTTCCCCTGTATTCCTTTTGCAAAAGAAGATTTTTGCATAGCCTTGGGAGCAAAATGGAGAACATAGCTTGTGTGCTAACCTTCATTCCCAGATTGAGCCTCACTTGAAATTCTCTTTCATAAGATCTTTATAAAGGGTTTAATTTACACACACAGTAGTATCTGCAACTGTTTTTCTGATCATTTGTGTTATTAGATAAGTGATTAAAGTTTGTTACATTCTGAACGTTTGATTAAAATTGCCTGCTATGTGTTCTATAAATGGCAGTATTTTCTTACATGCGGTTCTAATTTCTCTGTCAGCATCACCAACCGTACTCTTTGGCGAATAGCTATTACTAGTTTAAAAAAAACAACCCAAAACAAACAGAAAACTTTTACAGTGATTTCTCAATTGCCTGATGCAATGTTTAAAAAGTTATATTTTTTTAAACTTGGCAAAGTTGTTGTTTCAGTATTCACCATTACTATACAATCAAACTACTTTATAGACATTTTCTGGGATCAAATCTTGCCTTGAAAATCTACAGTTGACTCTTGAACAGAACCAAAAGGTATTTTTGTAATCCATTAACAAAGTAATATTGACCCAAGCACATTCTCTTTTAACTGTGTTCTCCCTTCTTTAGTCTATCTGGTAATTTATCTACTCTTTTGTTTCATTACCATTTTCTTTGTTTCTGTTCCCTCTGTACAGGGTAGTGTGTGTATATATATATTGCTTTTAGTACTGCGTATAAGATGAGCACCTATCCTGTCATGTTTCTGTCATTCCCATAGCATTTTGCAGTCTGCAACAGTATTTCAGGTTTTACAATTTTGTTACCTAAATATGAACAAAGTTTAGTGAATTCCACTTCTGATGGATCATGACTTATTTCCTAATTAATTTAGTCTCTATCTTTCTATGCCATCATCAGATCATTGTTTTACGTACTATGGAATGCTTATTTTCTATCTCTTTGTCCACTGTTCTTTCCTATTCAGTGGAGCATTTTTAGGAGGAGATTGACTACTCTGTTCCTGCACCTGTCTCATCTAGGAAGTGGTATTTTAGATTGCCCTTCTTACATCCTTTATAAGTATCCTAAGTACCTGACTTGTCAAAGGCAGTGTCTCATTTTCCCTTTTATGAATTGTGACTAAATCTAGATGTTTTGTTTGCCTGTGCCAAACAATCAAACTCAAACTGAAACACTTGTTAAAAACAAAATTAAATAAGTCATTCAGCTTAAACTATTAAGATATTCTTCATTTTTGTTTTTTCTTCATTGACTTTACTACCACAATTGAAAACTGGATATTTGGTCAGTCTGGCAGAGGGAGTACAAATCCTTTATTGTCATGACTATGGCATATATTACTGCTGAGGAAGTAGAATATAAGCGAAGATCTTTGACTGTGTTTTGGTGGTACTGGATGATCTTTTATTTTGAAAAGCTATAGAAGGCTGCTGGGTATTTTATAAGTATGCCAAGGCTTAGAAGCTGTAGTCGAAACATCTTTAAACTGAACAAACAAAATGAGTACTAAACGAGTGAATAAAAACCTAAGTATTGAAACAATTTTTTTTAATAAATGCCAAGCACAATGTTGTACAGGACATTCCATTTCAAGCAAAGTCTGCATTTTCTTTGAACTGGCAATGGTATTTTTTAGTAGTATGTTGCTTGAAAATGTTTTCTTATGAAGTTGATGCATAAGAAATATTACTACCTTGTCACGTGTCTAGCCCCAGTTGAAAGGAAATCTGTGTTTTCAGAAACTAGAAATTCTCAAGACCAGCTTGAATTCATTCCTGGCATTACTGATCTATAATTTCCGTCAGCAGTGCAATTGAGCCTTGAAAGCTCTGATAGAAGCTACTGCACCTGATATAAACCCCTAAGGATCTCCAGGGCTTCTATCTTCCCTAGCAGCTTGATGGCCCTGGGGACCAGCTCCATTGATGATGGTGCAGTGAGGAATCCTCTCACCTTGGTTGTAATGTGGGGGACCTCCATCCCTGCTGAGGAACTGTACCCAACTCTAATGCTAGATGAAAAGATATTTTTTTTGTGTTACGGATGGTATTTTGTTGGGTGTTAGAGATGTGGGAAGTCTATCTGTGAGAAGTTGATTTGATGAAAAGATAGGTTTGAACTTGAATTGTGAAAATAGCCTACAATGTTAATTTTGCAAGGTAAAAATAAATGCTACTCAACTTATTTGCCATGCTACTTTTCATAAATAATTCAGAAATTGGAATTTCAATTTTCAAACTTCTCAGTAACACGTTTACCCATTTATTCACCTTTCATCCCCTTTAAAAATCCAATCAGGTTAAGAGCATTTTAATGCACTTCTAATATGTGCATTGCCCGGAATTTTAGATTAAAGTAGAAAATGGGTCCTTGTGACCATTGTAAGCGGTGTTCAACAGTTACTTTAGGAATGATAAAATTCATTCCATTTGGTCAGTGTTGTGATGGAAATACTTTCCAATTTTAAAACACATCCTCCAAAGATCACCTTCGATGCTGGAAAATTTATATACCATATACTTTGACCTGCTCTGGAGACAATTAAGTCAAACCAAATTGTTTCGCTACTAGTAATCATGAAAACCACAGCTTGGTACCTTTTAAGAGAAGGTTGGTTCATAATAGTTGTGCAGGGAATCACTGTGATCCCTGCAGGGCTCAGTTGTTGATTTATATGTGGTAGGTGCTCAGACACAGAAGTGGTGGGCAACCATTTAAAAGTCTCAAGAGAAATGGTTACATAAATCCAACTGAAGACTAATTCATTGTAAAATGGCTTCTGCTAGTTTGAATTAGTCCTCCTGCTTCAAACGAATACTTCTTTCCTCCTGACACTTGGGATTGAGGGGATTAAAACAAAAATGACCTGTAGCAGAACAACGCTCAATGTTATGATGCACTGATTGCTCCTAAAGTTGACCAAAGGTGCAGTTTCTTGCTTCCTTTGTAGAAAGAGGGAAAGCATCAAAGATTGGCATGACCAGCCAACTAGTGGTCCAGGTAATTTGGAAAATGAAAAGTGATTGTAAGCAAGAAAAGGTGATGTATTATTATTTGGTGTGTTTGGATATTGAATTAGATGTGAACTTCAAACAATAAGTGAAAGGGGACTTGTAATAAAGAGAGCGGAAAAAGGTTCCGCTAACTGGTAAGTGGCACATAATACTGTGGGTTACTAGTTAAATATACTTCTTTCAAAGTTAGCTCTTCTCTTCATGTATCCTGTAACTAGTATCTGGAGAAGGCAATAATAGAACACATCTTAGTTTCACCTGATATTTTTGTCATAAGAATTGTGTGTGTGTAAGTGCTTGGAAGTATAAAAAATGCTATGGAAATGGTCTATAAAAAAGTTGAACTCGAGGTAAACTTTGCAAAACCATACTTTCATGCTAGAATATTTATCGGTGAGTTTATTAATTGTAAGTTGATCACTTTTTATTTAGCATATAGTCGTAAAACTAACTGAAAGTGACCAATTGGGTCATCTTCATTTCAAAGACCTGTTTGCTAGGTAGAAAAATAAGAGATAACCACTTTAATGGTAAGATCCTAGTGATTCTCTATCAGGTATGTAAACAGCCTATAAAATTAAGGTGAAATTAAGAAAAAGCCCATGAAATTAAGGAGTATCTTTTCATTTGCTTTCACTGGGACTTTCTCATTTAATAATTTTACAGTGACTGTGAGTTAATATTATACTGAAAATAAAAATGGGATTACCTCCGTGGCTTTGTTTGAAAAGCTTTTGACAGATTGTCACAATGGCTTCCCTTGCATTTGATGTATGTGATTTAACACATTAAGACTTAAGATTTATCAGCATAAAATGTAGCCAAGTCACAGGCTTATAAATGAAATGCAACAAAGGTAGCTTTCTGATCAACCCGAGCCAGTGGTACTAGAGCCGCATGCCTTGTGGCAGTGTTAGCATTCCTTAGGTGTTGTATCTTTTTATAGGGAAATTATTTTTATTTATTTTGTAGAATTCAAAACTAATTATCGATTATATCTTCTATACAAGAAAATATGTGAAGTATTTATATCTGACTTTTATACTTTTTTGAGAGAAATGTGAGACACTATTTTAGGGAATAAGTGCATCTGTCTTTGGAGATGTGGAGCTCTACTGCACTACATACTCTGGTTTCAGGTAGAAAATAGGGAGTCATTCACTACCTCTAGAGAAAAGACCATTTTTCAGTGCTTTTTAGCTTGTCTCCTACATGTTTTTAATGTCTTCACAGCAGCTAATGCTTGTCAGTTTGGTTTTTTTTTTCTTTCTTAATGCAGAGCACTTCTGAACAAATTTCAGCTTTTATTCAAATAAGATACGGTTGGGTTTGATACAGCTCTATAGTGTCAGGTTACATTTAGGTAATTTTCTCATGTTACTACTTATTTTCCTAAAATGTTTGCAATGTTTCATGAAAGTCAGAGTATGAAGGAAGGCTTTCTTCCCACTTCATTAGTGAGTGTCTTGCTGTGTTTTTCTCTGCTGGATGGGTAAGGTTGACCCTACTATTAGAATAGACCGAATCGTGGAAAATTCTACCACAGTCATTGCTACAACTGAAATATAAACACAGTAAAATTGTACTTCTGAATGGTAACATTAATTATGTTGTCTGATAAACTTACTGTTATCCCTAAGATAGGCTTGTGCATTTCAGGTAGGTAAGTCAAATTTGTAAATAATTGCATTGTATAGGAGTAGGGTAATACCCCTTTGAATAGCTGCAATGATTTTCATACACATGCGTGACAAATGGCAAGCTAGTAGAAACATATTTTAATAGAACCGTCTTATCAGTCTTGGCAAAATGCTCTAGAAATGCCCGTTTTAGATTCCAATTTTATTTGAAAACAGAGCTATTTGTATTTTGGTTCTTTGAAATGCACAGAGAATGGAAAAATTCACTGAAAGCAAAGCCTTTGCTTAAATTAGCTCATAAGTATCAGATGAGGTGTAACAAGATTTTCAGATAAAACTGAAAACAAAAGAATGCACTAGCATAAACTAATACATAAGAATTCATTTAATTTCTTTCCATGTCTCTCTTAATCTTATTCTATTGAACACATAGTTTGCAACTTCAATTTTTTATTAAAACAAATTTGAAAGTTCAAAGTACATACATTGTTTGCGTATCTTGGAAAAAAATAATTTTAACCTGTTGAATAAATATTTAATGTATGCTTTTATTTCCTGGGCTAAGATTTGAGCTTCTGTCTGCACTGGTAAGCAATTTGTAAGGTGTATTTCAATTGTATTTTGTTTGAGGACTTCTTCAGATCACCTCCTTTTCCATTTCCACAAGCCAATACTGTTTGGAGACTTCACGTAATGTGCTGTTGTGGGTTTTTTTTTTTTTTACTGTGAAAATAAACAAACATGCCCAGCTATTAATACAGAAACCAGAATGTGTCCTGGTATATAGTAGCTAAAATCTACAAAATTAGTCCATTTTGAGATGATGGAAAATATGCTCCTAAAACCAATGCTTGGAACAAATTTGGGTCTCATGGTCCCTTCCACTGGGATGGCTGTGGGCACTAAGGCCTCTTGTCCCCTTCAGCCCTCATGGTTTAAAAGATAACATTTAAGTTGAACTGAAACTGGTACAGTTCACCTTGAGTGCTTGAGGTACAAGCAAATGTGAAAATGTCAGGGCTGTTTCATGAGCAATTTGTCCATTTGCTCAGCAAAGAGGAGACAGCTGGGAGCATTCACCCTATCAGTCATATCAACCATGTTGTCCCTGTTGGCAAATGAGAGCCTTTGCTTTTCTTATATATTTAGTTTCTGCAAATGTACAAAGTCACTACCATTTGCAGCTCAGAAGAGGCCAAGATAGTTAAGGATTCAGCTGCAATTAACCTTTGAGAGCTATGTAATTCCCATTTATGTCTTTAAAAAAAAAGATCTTTATACATCTCATTAATTTCGTTCAGTTGCTTTTGTGCAGAATGATAAAAATGTATTTGAATACATGCCTCCAAAAATCTGTTAGATGGTTCTATTTTTCATGCGTTTTACAACTACCTTACAATCTTCTGCTCTGAAAGTCACAAATAAAATGAGAGCCTTATGAACACACAAGTTTGGATGATGGGAGGGTAATAATCATGTTAGTTAAGGTACTCACAGAATCTTTGCTTTCTTTTCAAGATTTTTGTGTTTGGCTATCTTTTGTGTTTTGTCATGGTTTAACTGCAGCTGGTAACGAGGACCACGCAGCTGCTCACTTGCTCCCCTAGTTGGGATGGGAGAGAGAATTGGAAAAGTAAAAGTGAGAAAACTTGTGGGTTGAGATAAAGACAATAAGTAAAGCAAAAGCCATGCATGCAAGCAAAACAAAACAAGGAATTAATTCACCACTTCCCATCTGCAGAAGGTGTTCAGCCATCTCCAGGAAAGCTAGGGTCTATTGTGCATAGTGGTTACTTTGGAAGACAAAATACCATCACTCCAAAAGTCCTTCCCTTCCTTCTTCCCCCAGCTTTATTTACTGAGCTTGATGACACATGGCACAGAATATTCCTTTGGTTGGTTGGGGTCAGCTGTCCTGGCTGTGTCTCCTCCTGACTACTTGTGCACTCTCGCTGGCAGGCCAAGGTAAGGAGCAGAAAAGGCCTTGACTGCACAGCAACAACCAAAACCATCAGTGTTTTACCAACACTATTTCCCATACTAAACCTAAACCATAACAGTATGCCAGCTGCTAGTAATAAATTCAACTCTATCCTTACTGAAACCATGACAATTGCTAATTCCCAAAGATTAGTCTAAACAGAGGTGAAGATGTGAAAACAAAATACTTCCTCCGATATATTGCATTTGTACAAAAAGGCTAAGGTACTTATTTTAGTGTAATATGTCAGTAATATGTCATTGATCTTTAAGGTGTTTTTTTCACAAGACCCCAATGAGATGGTGTGCAGTGCAACTCGTTTTAGAGACGGGGACTGAGAAAATACAATTATGTTTTAGAAGCCTGTTGTCGTCTTTTAGAAGACATGCTCAATTTGACTTAAAGACTCTAAGGCAAGTTTTTGAAACTTGTTATGACCACACTATAGGCCTTAACTTGTTTTGACTTTGAGGAGATGTCTTGAGACTTTTATCAGAGATTTTCTATTAGGTAGTGCATTTGGAGATTTCCAAATACTGTTGTACACTGAAACTCTTGGCATTGCTAAGCCCAAAACCGAGCCCAGTTGCAAGCTCCTCTAGATACAGTCTGGTTTTCTTCTTGAACCCCAAAGGCCCTTCCATCATTATGTTAAGAAAGTCATCTTAGAAATGATGGGACTGTTTCAAAGATTGATTTTTGTTTTTTAATTTATTATTCAATTGCAATCATTTTTCTCCTACTGTAGAATCTGTTGCTTTATGCTACTAACTTGTTCAGTCCCTTGTGGTCTTTGAAAATTCTGTTTATGCATAATTTATGTACAGTTCATTTGCCTCAGTTTGACCCCAAATTGCACAGAACAAGGGAAAGCTGTGCTATTGCACAAATGTTTAGGAATATACTGAGAATACCTTCAAAGAAATTAGTCTTTTCTTACATAAGGAGCTGCTTAGGTTCCTTGCAAAAATTCCTTTTTACACGTAACTTTGTTGGTGTAAGATCTGTTGCTTACCAATGTGGACTTGAAGCTGAGGTCTAAAGGTCTCTCTTACATGTGTAGTCCCAAGACAGAAAGTATGGGAGGATTTTTTATTTTTTTTAGTTTTTAAATAAAGACTCGTGTGAAATAGGAAGACTCTCAATTGAAGTCAGTGAAGTCAAATGTTGACCTTTGTATTTGTTGCGCTGCCAATTATCTGATTCTGTTTCTTTTTCTACTTGCATGCCATCAGTAGCATAAACATGTCTTAAGTACACAGTTTTGCTTGCATGCTAGGTATAAAGTTGGCAGACACATAAGGACTTTTTCACCCGCAGTACATATTAAAAAATACACTATAGTTATTTATGTATTTTGTGCTAAGGACAAATTTAAAGGGAAAAGGGAATAAGTGCAGCTTTCTATGCTAGCAGTTCTGAAGGAATAGATTTTTATGAAATATTATCTTAATATCTCTTATTTAAGGAACAGACACAGGCAATTTGAGATGGTTGTATTCCTTACATTTGTGTATAGAAAATATGAAAGATTTATTTCAAAGAAAAAACTGAATAATTTAATTTCAGTTAAGAAATGTTTGTTATTTATACACTATACAATATAAAATGAACCTCAAAAGGGAGAAATGATCTAAAATTCTGTAACCTGTTTTTTGTACTATGTTATTTCAAATTATTTGTACATAATTGCTACTTTTTTGTGTAAATTTCAATGAGTTTACAAAGCATCTACAATGAATCATTCCCTTTTGAATTTCAGATGGCATCCAAGCTTGGTAACAGAAGGTACAAGGGATTAATATTTCGCTGCAAAACAACAGTTTGAGCAGGTGGTACTTGATGCTATTACACATATAGGTCACTTGGGAGAGTGCTTAATCACTGAACTGAATATTAATTAGGACAGCTTTCTCAGCCAATTTTTTTAAATAGAATACTTCTTAGGAAGGGGGAAAAAAACCCCACCAAACCTAGCAAAGGTCTGGAGTTTTGAAAATTAAGCTTATAATTGTAAAAACTTGCTATACAATTGGGATCCATTTTTTTTTTTCAGATGGACTAATTTTGTGATAAGTAGGAAACACTGTGAACTTCAAGTATAATCTGAGTGTGAACCTAGTCTTTCCTCTTAATTTGTCTTCCTGAACTTTTCAATACTTATCTGCCTGGATTTTAGACCATCCTGTTAAATGCCTCACCAAAAATGCTTAGTGACTTGAAGCTGTATGGTTACACAGGTACAAAACAATACTTTACAGACTTTTGGGCTTGAAATCCTGAAAAGAAATATGGGATTAATGTATCTGGGTTGAAAAACTAAACAGTTTATGAAAGCAGAAGAGAGAAACAGCTGACTTCGTAGCATGAGTTGCAGAACATAAAATCCACTTTCTTTGACGCTAGTTTTCTGTCATGCTTTAAAGAACTTCTAAATTCTGGATCTGGTTTTAAAAGGTATAAGGTAAGCCTGCAGAATGCTTAGATGCTCTGAAACATAATATTAATGTCTTTTGGCTATGCCTGATGTTACCATGGATTAAATCCTCTGAAATTCAGGGCTTCACCAGAAGAGGTGATAGTTTCCTGAAGGTAATGCTAGCTATTGTCTCTACGGTGGCCACAGTACGGCAGCTGGCATTGATATGCTGTATTAACATGTCTCTGCTGCACTGAAACTCCTTTAGGAGCTTTGATTATTATTTTTTTCCCAGGCCCCTGTTTGAGAGCCACTGGCTGTCACAGTTGTGTGACAGTGATGAGCGGCTGGATTTTCCCTCCACCCTAGGTTGGGGTATGGGAACTGCATAGCTGTCTCCTGGGGCGAGCGCTTGGATAAGGGAAATAAGGCATTTCCCCCAGAAAATGGGCTGAGAAATTGAGGAAGAAGGGTGTTCCCAGGGAAGACAGGAATCTCCTGTGTGGGGCTGGGACCTCCTGGGAGGCAGCTGCCCTCCCCTCCTCTACTTTCCTTTGCCTCCCAGTCTAGGGAAGAAAAAACGTCCTTTCAGGAGAGGCAACTTTACCTTCCTGCTCACTGCCTTCTGAGTTCAAAGCCCTAGTCCTGTTTTCCTCCTGGCCCCTACCAGCTTTTAGCACTACAATTTCTGTCCTTTAACAAAGGGTCCTGGTGCAGTGTCTTGCGCCTGTGTTTTTAGGTTGGTTCCTGTGCTGGGGCAGTGCTTATGTGGTTTCACCTGGGACTGGATATTCACATTAGCTGCCTTGAAACATCTTTCAGAAGGTTGGGCGTTCACTGAAAGCGATGCACACCTGATGAGACACTGCATGCCTTTTTTGTTTAAGAGCATCTTCCTTTTGAGGCCTGGTTTATCATCATGAAGTTATGAATTGCTGTGAATACTATTGCTTTGACATATTTCCGGCTGCATTTGGGTTGAAGCATAATGTCACTTTATGGTTACTACCATGCGAATAAGTGCTTATCTTTCCTGTATAGCAGTCCATTCCCTAAGTCTTAGCATTTACTCATGGAAAGCTATCAGTGAAATTCAGGATTTCTGTGTATTGGTAATATAGTCCTGGGAATATGAACATAATTCCATTTCAAAAGCTTACCTTAAGTTTATTTTGTGCTCTTAAATATGTTGGGGGGGGAAGGACTTATCTGGGTTTTTTTCATTCAAAGATGAAGTTCAATATTTTATTAAATATTGAAGATAAAAATTAGTTAACAGTTGACTTCATTACTTAGCTGGATGATGTTTTTCATTATTGTCCACTGTTGTAAACACCTAGCAATGTGTGAGATATTCCAAGTGGAATGCAGACTAGATGAAACATAGATCTAGGGGAAGGAGAAGAAGAGCTGGGGTAGAAATGAGTTTGAAACTGATTCTGAATTGGACCCTACCCATGCGTGAAGAATAGCAGCCCGATGGCACTCTGTTAAAGATAGCTGAGATAAGGTAAACACAGTGGCAAAAGACTTGAGCAAAAGGGGAAATATGTCTCATGAGATTTCAAGGTCGGTCTGAATAAATGGGAACAGTAGGGAGATTGAGGCTAGGTGTATCAATTCTCAGAGTAAACACAAAAGTTAGCTGGTGTCTAGTAGAAAAGTGTAGGTATTGCTGGAAGTTAAAATGATGGATATTAAGTGGTTGGACGGAGGAATGCAGGATAGGGAACTGAAAAACTAACAGAATTATGTGACATAGGTCAAAGTAGCGGGATGAGGATAGATAATCTAAAAGGGCATCCTGAATTTTTAACAAGAAGCAGAGAATTGGAAAATTGAGATTTGGGAAGAGGGGGAAAAGCCCCTCTAGACCCCTCTAGGTCTATATGGTCTATATGGCCCATATAGACCAATATAGTTATGGGGTAGAAGACAAAGTTTATTGGGGGGAGTTGAATGGTTTGAAAAGTCTGTTGCCAAAAGAGCACATTTCCTTCCAGAGCCCACAATAACACTTTGTGTTCTTGACTCTTGTTGTCAGCAAGCATGTGAAAACTTTTGGGCCAATTCTATCCCCCAAACCCCACAGTGTTAAAACAGTTACCATTTACTTCCCCAGCTCAAGGGGTAGAGGTCTGTTTGTTGTACATGAGTTTCAAACATTACTAAAGGACAAACCACTTTTGGTTTTATTACAATTCTGAAGAAGCTTCTGAAGAAGCAAACAAGGGTGCCAGATGCAATTAAAAAAGTATTAAAAGAAAAATGAAGAGCTTATAGTCAAGTATGGTTAATGACTTTTGCAACAGAAGTTTGCCTTCAGTTGTATACTGTACAGTACTCCTTAATTATGTTATCCCATCCTATTTTTTTTCCAAAGTGTTCTTGCCTTATTTGGTTTGTGAGATGGACAGGGTTTGTTTAATGAACAGATGTTCACTATTTCATTCAACATGTGGCCTCAGGCCTTATTTCCTGCATTTTATTCAGAACCTTACTCTGAAGTCAAAATGATTCTTCTCCCCTGGGACTTTTCATGATGCTCATCACTGTAATATCTGAATAGCTTCTCCCAAAATAATTAACTTACCTTCATAACACCCTTGAGGTGTGCAAGTTTTATCTACCTTTTACAAGCAAGCAATAAAGGCAGAATGTGATTGACATCAAATATCTCCTGTTTTCAGACTGCTGAATCTGAGATACCCAAGACACTGTCAGGACGGGCACTTTTTGTCAGTTTCTTATTAGGCACAAAACATTAGAATTGGGCCTATATTTCCAAATTTTAGTGCTCGTCAATTCATATCATGGGATATTAAATTGGGGAATGTGAAAAAGAGATAAACACACTTTCTCATTGTATCTTGATATTTGGTTTGTGTGATTCACTTAGCATTCTAAGCATCCTCTGGCAGGGTCAGAATCTGGGCCTTAAAGTAGCAGTTATGCCGACACAACTCGCTGCTTTTTTCTTTCTCTTGTACTGTTAAACGCATGCAAGAAATTGGATAGAAGTCCCACAAATGAGTCTTCATCCTTAATTACTCTTCCTCTCTGAAGGGGGCTGGACCTATACAGCAAAGGAAGCATCTTCTAGGTATGGAATGATAAATACCTTCATCATTTATTGACCTGCTTCGACAGTGGTGGAGAACTAAACTCAGGTTAGGGTTATAGTCTTTGCTCCACTATCATTCGGTTTTATTAGCACTAGTCTTTGAAGCTTCAGTGGTCTCCCTTGTATTGCAGAGTTTTTTGTAATATATGTTATTCTTTAAACAAAGATGACAATCTAGAAAATGTGCAATTATAAGGGGATAAAAATGGGTGCTCCCCAGTCCCTTAAGTAGACTATGAATTTGTAGATATTGTTTGTTATAATGACTTTTAATACAGTATATTGTCAGTTCCTAATAATTTGTAGGCTATTCACTGAAGTTTTGATATGAAAGAAAAACGAATAAGGGGAACTTTTAATTTATCTCCATAGCAGTGAAATTAAACAATTAAGGAATGATTGCAAATATCAGTATGAACAGAAATTAACGTTCAATGTCATAAATACAGCAACTGTCCAGAAGAGACCCTGATTAGAGAGGAAGCATTTGTTACAGGAGGATATTTTTTAATCTAAGGAAATAGGGAAATTAAATTTTTTTGCTTGTTACTGAAAGGATAACTACTCTCAAATCAGTGTATTCGAAGAGCATCTTGGAATACCTGCTCTGTCCTTCATAGGATGGCACCTTCATGTACTGTGTGAAGTTCATTGCCTGATAAATCTGAGCTATCTTTTTGCCCTACAGTGCCAATTCATTACTAATCCATCAATAAAAGTCATATTTGCAGGCCTTTGAGAAATAGTCCCTTTATATATCTATCAAAACATACAAAGTTATATTTAAAATGAAAACGTCAACGTTTATATATAACAGTATAAATGGTTAAATGTCAAGCTTGGTTGACAGAAAGCTTATTGATTGTCTCCAGCCAGTGGGAGCCCAGAGTTCGCTTCCCCAGCTTGTGTGCGCCAAAAATTACACCTCTTGCAGGATGTTGTTCCAGAAAGGCTCTGTAATTACCCCATGTGTGGGCTTCTGAAAGCTCTTCTACTTCATATAAAGGAATTTAAAAATATTCATTAGACTGTGAGATTGAGTAAAGACAATAAGCTGTGTGGCTTCCTTCTCTCTTTCGTGTTAGGAAATCTTGAGTTGCACTCCTTGTTTCAAGGACTGTTTTGTTCACTTTGGCTGTATTTCATTCAGTGATGGTAGTATTATTTAATGTTCCCCTCTCCTCCTCCCCCTGCTTATGTATTTAAAGGCTTCATGCTTTTCTTTTTTAAAGCTTTTGAAGTAAGTGCCAATTTTCAGAATAAGGTCTGTGGTTATAGATAAAGGTTCGCTCCTGTAGGTCAGAGGTGCAGAAACAGGTGTGGGAGTCAACACTGGGAGAGGCCAAAACCTATTTATTATAGATTCCTGTTAGATATATCTGGTAATATCCTGCTCAGGGCCGTGGTTGTTGAAGTCTTTATCTCTGTTGCTTTCTGACTGTATCCTTTCAAGGCCATGTCTAGGCTACAAGGTGCCCAGACGCTAAGGCTTGTCAACACTGAGCATTTTAATGAACGTGACCTTTGTGGATGTAGCTTTAACATCTTTGTGCCTAATACTCCACTTGGTAGAGATATTTCTGTCATATGTAACTGTGTGATAGCAAGATGTCCAGATACCAGGCTGGGGACACGATGCGGAGAGGCAAGAAATGCAGAGAGTGCTTAGGGAGCCTGTGTGTTGGCTGCCATTTGCAGAGAGACCAGACCTGGGGGGTTCGGAGTGTACTGTGAAACTGAGGTTTGTGTCATAGCAGCTCCTCCTACAGGGGTGTGCTACTGGTAGGATAATCTAGGTCCTGAAGTGATCCTCCCTCAATTCTGAAATTCAAGAATGCTTCCCCTTCCCTGTCTTTTTCCCACAACCTTGCTGATAGGGATTTGTTGGGATAGCGTTAGTCTTTGTGTTTCTTCAAACCCCAGTCAGGCTACTCACCTTGGAGAAGACAATAACTTTTTAATGGCTTTTGTGATACAATTCTGCTTCTTCAGCAGTTCAGTTTGCTGTCTCCCGCTCCCTGCTGTACAAGCCTGCAAGCCGCTCCTCCCGGTGGCTGAACCTGGAAAAGCTTTCTAAAATCAAAAGGTTGCACTGAACTTTGTTAAGCAACCTTGAATTTTTCCCTACTTTGGTCTGTTGTACCTCCTAGTGTAAAATATAGAACGCTGGCTAGCCTCTGGGACATATTTGCAGTTGGTGACAGACTGTGCTGTTCATTTAAAGGTTATCTTCTGAAAGAAATACTTGCTGACTTCTTATAAGCCAAGCAGAAGCTGCCACCGCTCAGTAAGTTGAGCACTAGCACCATTACACTTTTTGGGAAACTTTGTTTGCTGATATTTGAATAGAAAAATGCCCTTTAAGGCTCGTGGCAGGGTTTATGGGGAAAAATGAGTGTGAAGAAATCTTTGTTCATAATTCATTCTGTGCTTGAATCTTAGGGATTTCAAACTTGAAATGGCACAAGAAAAGGGGAGGAGAGGGAGAAAAGTTGAATGGCACCATATGGGTTGCTGGAATAGAGATGACCAATTGTGAGTGAGGAGCATTATGCCTATTTAATAACAAAGACACTATATCTGTGCCAGTACACAGAGAACAGGAAAACAGCAGTTCACATTCTGCTTTTTCCCTAACTGAAGCTGTCTTTTGAATGACTGGATTTGACAAGGTCATGGTCTGTGTGTCTTGTGAATTTGACTGATCTTAATGACCTGAAACAGGGCAAGTAGAAACTGTCGCTGTCAGAGGAAGGTTATCCAGAACACCAGAAAGAGTTAACAGCACCTAATATTTATGAATGCAGTGGTAAAAGTTGCTGATGCAACATAAAAATGTGCAGCTCGCTACCTGAGCCTGTAGAAGGTGGCACGGCTGCCGTGCCTCGTTGTCCACTCCTGCTTTGCATTTCTAATTTGTGGGCAATTTGGCACAATCCATTAGTTCTTTCTGTAACCATTATCTGCGCGTGCATGTGCATATGAGAAATATTTACTCTTTAAGATGTCTGATAGACTCCATTGACACATGTGTTTCTTTTTTTTCCAAACACTGAAGGTCAGTGATCATAAAATAGTGTTGGTTTTTTTTCCCCCCCCAGTTGTATCTGTACTACAGAAGCTGCTGTCAGTCATCTGTGACGAATACATCTGGAGTTGACACTTTCAGCTAAAACATTTGGGGGACATAAACAAAGCTGAAAGCTCTTAGGGGAGAGTCTCTTTGTCTATGCTTTCATATTTTTTAGCATAGTGAGCTCTTTATTGGATCCTCTGGATACTACATGTTACAAAAAATAGGAAAGAGAAGACAGGTTTTTGAAATGGAGAGTTACTTATCTCACACTGTGGAAATATTTGGTTTTGTACCAGGTAATTAAGAAATGAAGTAAAAATTTTATTTTTTTTGTTATGATTTCAAAATGCTAGTAACAGGTATATGTGTTTTCAATTAATATGTATTGTACAATAGAAATTGTTATCTGATCATGCTAATACATTGTTAGCAATTACCATGTGAATTCAGCATGTGCCTTTGCTCTTTCCCATGCTGTTAGGTCACTTTCACAATTAGTTCTGTGCAAAGATTTCTTTAGGTTTTACTTTCTGATTTTAGGTCTGCAATGCTAGAGATGACCACTGGATGGAACCATTACATTTTACTTAATATGGTGATGCAAAACCATGCTGTATGTGATTGAAATACATATTCCTAAGAAAAAAAGCTTTTATTATATAATGATGTTTGATTTCTAAAAAAAAATATATATATATAAAAAACATTAAAAAGGCAGATTTTAAGCAGTGCTTCTATGAATTTGGAATGATCAATACGGAATATTTTCTTTTTTGCAATCTGCAGTTATTTTATTTGGAATAATAGAGTTGAAAAACAAACAGAACTTAAATTACACTTTTTGAAGTCATGAGGGCTTATAGGAAAGATACTGTGTACGCTATACAGTAGCATTAGCCAGCAGATTATACAGCCAGAAGTTTTTGAGTCTTTATGTTGTTTGGCAGATAGCAAAAAGCTTCCACTGTGGAAGATGTTAGGCAAGAGGCTTTTAAGAAGTCATGCTTCAATTATTCTGGTTAATTAAAAAGAAAGTCTGTAATTAAGGGAGTAGTTGTTTCTTTTTCCTTTCTTTTTTTTTCCTCTCTCCAAATGAACTTCAAAGTTAATTTAGAGGTAAGATTACAGGGTTTATTCTCTCTGGCCTTTCACTTAGAGTGGATGAAAATGATGGTTGCTGTCATAACACTGTGTGCTACGTGTGGGACCTCCAGAAATGAACGTTTGTGTTGATTGGCAGTTTGAATTTAAAGAACGAGCTCCTATATTTGACTCCTATCATTTCAGATCCATACCAAGATATTCTTTGCATGATGATGCATATGATAGCAGCAAAGGATTACAGTAGAATGCTACTTTTCTGGTTTGCTAATAACACATTTTGTTAAAACACAGCTGATAAACTTCTGTGTATAGTGGTGGTAAAACAGACCTTTTCTTGCCCCTCTTGAAGATGAGAATATGGTAATAGCAACTCATTATGGTATCATCCCCTAGGTAGTGGACAGCAGGCAGCTCTCATTGTGTCCCATACTAGAGTCCTGAAATATTCATACATCTTGCATGCATGTCAGGAGATGTTGTGGAGGGAGACTGCATTCATGGGTGGTTAACAGCTGGCATGGGGCAGGTTAACAACATGTGGAGACTTCTTTTTCCTCCTTTTCTGTCCAATGTTGTAGTGATGGGATTGGAAAAGAAGGAACATAGCCTCTGAATGTCTGTAGTACCTTGTAAATCATGTGATATTTAGCTCTTTATTTAAGGAGGAAAACAGATATGAATGTTTTTCTTTTTTTTTTTTTTTGAGTTGCCTATACCTGTTTAATAAGGCTAAACAGGCAAAACTGACTCTGAAAATGTAAGAGTGCCCATAGGTTTTCTACCAATGTAGTAAGAGGATTTAAGGATCTCAAACAGAAGATAGAGTAGTATAGTCCTTTTTAATCTGAGAATCCTTTGTGGATGGTGCTGAGGTTTGTTAGTACAGTGACTCTAAGGATCTGCACATAAACTACTAAAATTCTTCTTGTATAACAAAGTTACCAAATTTCTAAAATGAGACCAAAGTTAGGCTGAATATTTAAACCCGTTATTTATTTTGAAAGAGAAGAAAAGAATACTTTAGGGGCAGCCTTTATTTCTTAAGAATTTGAGGAAATCCAGCCTTATGGGGAAAAGTAGAAGATATGTCTAAATTGCAGCACAAAGGAAAGGAATGATTAGTTAGAACAAACTATTTGCTTTTGGATTTTTCACCCTTACTTTTTAGATTGTTAAAACCCAACAGATAACAGCTGTGTTTCCCAAGCTAGATTAACTAAGCCTGCTGCTTCATCTCCTTTGCTATGACTGGTGTTAAATGGTGGTGGATTTCTTTTTTTCCACTTACCCTGACAGTTATCTTTAATTTTAAAAAGAGATTAGATTTCACAAACCAAAAATCACCTTGATTTTTTTGAATATTTGAACAAGATGACTATTCAAGTCATAAGTAAAAACAAAAGCATATTATTTTTCTGATGATGAGCTTTCTCATAATGTTTGCCACTGCATTCATTTAGCCTTACTCTGTCTTCTGCTGCAAAATTGCATACCACCTTATATGTGTCACTACAGATACTTGTCATTTTGTGATGTCTCCAGCTAGGTCACTCTACCTACTTCTGATTGTGAAGAATTTTCTTTCATGGCTGTTGTCTTAGATGGCTTGCTCTTTAGAAGGCTATTTGTTTAATAAATATAACAAAACACAGAATAGAGCTGGGGTGGCTACCCCTGGGTAAAGCTTTCCTTTAAGGAAAGTGAAAATAAATTCTGTTGTATCATTATCAGTCATAATGTCAGCATCTGCCTGTTGTTTCACAGAACCTCCCAGATGCTGAAGATTCCAATCTGCCTTGCTTCATAGGTCCTTACCTGCCTTGCTCCTTACAACTAGACTACCATAGCATAATTGAGAATTTCAGGCTGCACAAGCATCAGATGATGATGATATTTTTTTGTTTAAGCCTAATTAACTGTTGTTAATTGGTGAAAATTTCTACATCAGACATCAGAATTTTTTGTTGCTAATTATCATGATCTGGTATGTGAAACTGTGCTGACACTGGCAATATTGGCAGACTGGAATAATTAGAGGTAGAGAGAAGCAAAACCAGAGAACTTAAAATCTAATTGATTTAATGGGATATTGTTTTTCATTGCCCCCCCTCATGTAAAGAATAATAAGAGTAGTGTACAAGATGCTACACATATTGCAAGCTTATTATATGATCAACCAAATTATATGTAACCAAATAAGAAATGTATGAATTAGTGTAAAAGACTCTCTTAAGGGTATACTATAAGTTTGCACAACATTGGAAGCTTGTTGGTTTTGAACTTTTGGCTGCTGGGGAGTTGCACTTTGTGGCATGGTGCTGCCTGGATGGTGAGTGACATCTGTGGTGGTGGTCCAGGCTGGTGGCTGGAGAGACCAGAGCACCTTGCTGGTCAAGGACAGGTCTCTTGGTAAGAGCCAACAGTGTACAGTAAGATGATAAAATAGATAACATACAACTCTGGCTCTTTAGATGTTATTCTAATTAGTGCGAGGTAGTGTAATAGCTTGAGTGAACCTATGTTTGGTGGTGTTATGACCAAATCTTAAAATATATAATCCAAAATGTTTTAGGACTATTCATTTCTACAGAAAAGTTTCTGAACTTTGCTTTTTTCATATAGAGTTGGAGGTGGTGTTTTTTGCTTTGGTTCTGGGGTGTGTTTGGTTTTGCTTTAAGGTGGAAAATTGTTCTACTTGTAAGGTAATTTTGCTGAGCCTGTTATTTCTCAATATTTCTTCTTGCCTTTCTGTTTTGCTCTTTGCATTCATTGTTATGTGTCTTTCTTCACTTTGCTTTCTTGTGCTCTTTTACTTGCCAACGTAGTATTTCCTTTGCATTGCAAGCGATGGTGGGGAGAAGTTTGCTCCTGCTGTCACCTGTCCACTTGGTCAGCACGATGCAGCCAGACACTTAGTGAGTGCAGTGGAAATGTTGCATCAACACTTTGTAGGGCAGGTGGATGCTGGCACCCGAGTGGTAGCCATGATCTGTTTTGATCTTCTGCTAGGCACATGAAGAATTAGGTCAAACTGAAGGTCAAGAGAGAAAGGCTGTCTGGATGTGTGCAGCACTGGGTGAAAACAAAGGGAATAAAGCACTATAAAGGAGGAACATAAAAGGGAAATGGAAAGTATTGAAAGATGAGTTAGCAGCTGTCCGTAGGTGAGGTGTGTCATACAGCAATAAATACAGCGTGAGTAGAAATGGAGGAAAAACAGTGGGTAGATGCAATGCTTAAGCGACATGGTTTAGTGGTAGTGATTCTATGGAGGAAAAAAAAAAAAAAAAGCCCAAGGTAGATTAAGTACATACAAAATGCAATCACAGATAAGAGGAGAAAAAAAATATTAAGAGGTAGAGATCCAAGGAAAGGTTGGGATGAATATAAAAAGAAATTGAGGGACTATAAAAATTGATGAGCAAAGCAAAAGTGGATGATAAACGGAAGATTTTCCTTATTTTTAGAAGAAGAGTTTAAGATAAAATAACTTTTTTTTTTTATCCAGGTGGAAAAGGTGCTTATCCCACCTGAGAAACCCTGAAGTACTAGGAGAGGGTGAGGAAGAGATGGTAGCAGATCTGCTCCAAATCAATTAAAAAAAAAAAATAAATGCTTAAAACCAAAGTATGTTCTGGCACTGAGCAGCTGTGCCAGGAGCGTACCAGGCCTCGCTGACCAGGCCCATGTCACTGTGCCCCCAGGCAGCGGTGCTGAGCTGGGCAGTGCCAGCCCCGTCACTGGGCTGAGGTGTGGGGACCCCAACCGCCAGGCCAAAGCAGGGCTGTGGTGCCCAGTGAGGCCGGCCCTGCCTGCCAGAACCCGCCTGTGGAGCCAGGGGGGGAAGCGGCCATGTTTGGCAGGGGTAGGAGCAGCAGGCCCCCTCTCCTAAGCTCAGCCTCACCTAGAGAGGCTCTTCTCACCATTGGTACCAGGAAGACTTTCCCCCTCATGCCAGCTATCTGCCCCCACCTTGCATTTAGGAGTATTTTTGGCATGGTTTGGTCTGTTTTCTTCAGTGAGCTAGAGTTGCTACTTGTCAGAAGCATCGTCGGGCAGGCAGTATTTAACCTCCCAGGAAAATGCAGTCACAACTCTTCAAACGCCAGTCTGTCCTTAAAGAGGATTTTCTGCTTCGGTGGTAGAAAACAGCATGTTTTTTCTCCTTTCATCTCTGGTGCAAATCGTCCTCCTAATTGTAAGTACAGGAGTTCCTTGAATTTGAAAACAGATGATGAAGTATAAATCTGAGCTGAGCCTTTTGCCTCTCCTCAAGTCTCCGCAGCTACTGCAGGGTAAAAACACAGCAAAACCAGAACCAGCTCCTCCTAAGCCAGCCCTTCCTTTAACATTCAAATAGCGTCCTGCAAATCAAAAGACCAAGTGCAAATGCACATAGGAACATGCCACTCCCCCCCACCCAACCAGCTGGGTATTTAAAACTCAATAGAAAATACAGATATATTTTTTTTTTATTTTAGTAAGGAAAATTATTTTTGTGTAATTGAGTATTCTTTAAAAACATTATCTCCTCGTCACAATAAGTTAGGTTTTTCACAGAAAATATTGAGGGGGAGGGAAGTACCTTACAACAGTCAGTAGCTTGACCGCTGTGGCATGTGTTGGGACAGTGAGGCTTAAGTCCCTGCTTTGAACTTAAGCATGCAGTCATCTGGTGAGTACGTTCTTCTTTCGTGATTCTTTTAAAAAACAAAGCAAAAAACAACCAAAGTTTTGTGTGACCCTTATATCAGTTACACAGCTCTTGTTATACATCAAAGTGTCATATCAAGAATTGACTTTGTATGAGCTCTTTTTTTTTTTTTTTGAGCTGTTCCCTTTCAAAAATCATTAGGACCTTACCTGTAAATACTTAAAAACTGTATACTGATGCAACAAAAAAAAGCACCTAACACCTATGGAACATGATCCAGTCTGTTAGTCATCTGTCACTTGTTCAGAGTTTTTCTCTTTGAGACAGTGCAGGGAGGTTATTTTTCAGCATGCACATTGGTAGCTCTGGCTGCCTGCTTTATATTGCACGGATCTTGGTGCCCATGTATAGTAACGTGACCCATAATTCTCAGACTTTAGGTCCCCAGGTAAATGACTGCCATGGACTGATGAACAAGGACATTTCAGTAACATCTTCCAAAGTTAAACTGACACGTTAGAGTCATTCTGTGCGTTTACTGTCATATAACACCCAGAGACCATGCAGGAAGGTCAAGCAATAGCTGAAGATGAAGTAATACCAATGAAAATCTGTACAAGCTTTTCTTCCATTTTTTGAGAATTGGTGAGATTTTTCCCAGTGTATTTGCATTAAGGAGGTGTACTGCATAAAATGTTATAGTGGGCAATTCTGGAATAGTCTGCCTCAGTTTCCTAAAATTATGAAAGAAGTTGGTTAATATTCTGGAATATAAACATGTGTCCTACGTTTTGAGGATGGTATATTTGCTGTGGTGATGTTGCCTTGTTCTGTTGCAGTTTGCTCTGCTTCCATGTTTCTGCACGAGGTCCACTTCCTATAGAAAAGGGTCACTGGAGCGTGATGTCTAAGATTGCCAAAAACTGAAGCAGTAAGGAGAAGGCCCAAAGCATGAACTGAAATGCTGCTTTCAGCTTCTCTTGAAGCTTAGTTCCTACCTTTAGCTGAAGGTCAGTTCTGATGATGGCATTGTTTAATCCATCAAGTACTCTGACCATATGACAAAGAGTATAAAAACATAGCTATTCGATGTTTTAGTACAGAAATGAAACCTTAAAACTTCTTTAAAAGTCACAGGTAGGACTTGTATAGTAAGACAATGAAGTTGCAAAATAAAAGTTGGGGAATTACCTAACATTTTAACCCAGTTAAAATAAGCTAAGCAAATTTCAGCATTTTCAAGGTAGGTTTAAAGTATTTTATAACAAAGGTGAGAGACTAACACCACATGCATTTTTGAGTATTTCTATATATTTTATCTGAAAACAGTAAAAGTATTTCTAATAAATAGAAGTCATAAAACAGTTACAGTGTGCTATAAAAGTGCAATTTATTTTACACTTGGTAATGCAGGATGCAGTAGAGTAACACTAAATAAAATCTAATGCAGTGAATTTGGCAGAGTACTAACTGTGCATTTAGATGATTGTGCTATTAACCTCTTTCATATACCATTTCTAGTTTGTGGGCTACCTTTTATTACAGTTAGAGGCGATATGGACTGCTACTAGCATTATGCAATGAATAGTGCCCCCCCAATTCAATTTTCTCATCCAAGCTGTTATGCCAATGACCTACATAGTTTTTAGGATGAAATTAATTTTGGTTCAGAGGGCCAGCATATGGCTTATGATTCCCTTAAGTCCTACTTAAGCCTTAGTTTGTTTTATTTAGTATATCTCGTATAGCAATTAAGCTCAGACTAGAATATTATATTATAGTTTTTCCCTGTTTGTTTGTCTAGGTGCTGTTCTTTCCTTAGAAATTGCTCAAAGAACAATATTTATATAGTTTGGTGTTCACAAGCCAGGTGCTGCTGCCGCTGAAGCTGCCTATTGCGTAGTCCTCAGCTGTGCTCCTTCAGATATGTGTATCAAGATTTATTCTTGAATTAGATGGTTTTATGTTCTGTAATAAAGCATTCTTGGAGTGTAAATAAGTTTTTGTACAATATGGTACAATGCATTTTTTTTAATTTATCAGTTAATTAATTTTTTTCTTTTAACTTGTATGGTTAATTTCAGTCAATCTGGACAGTGGTAGAATACTCAAAACTACACTTTTGTGAAAAAGTATTTTGTAAAAAATAATCAAGTTTCTCAAGGGTAAAGCTTAAGCTCACTTCTTACTAAACCTCACATAATTAGCCAAGAAAGATTTTATGAATGTACCAAACCCCAGAAAAGCTTTAAATAGAGTTTGTACCCCGTATACCAAATAGTCCTTTTCTCTGTCAAGGATTCTCCTTGCTTTGCTTTTCCAATAACTAACATGGGATGAGGCTAAAAAGTCAATGGATGCTAATGATTGAGACAAAACAGCGAACGTAATGTGAAACATTTTATAAATCCATTGGAAACTAGGTAGTGTTCTCCCATAAGCTAATGCACGTGTCTCTTTCATGCGAGTATGAACTGTGAAAGTCTTTAATTCCATGCTTATTTTCAGTAGATGTTTTTCCCTCTCTGATATACTTGTGCCTTCATTTTTCTGCGTGAATAGCCTCTTAATCTTGCTTAGGTCAACTTTAGATATGTAATTTTTTTTTTTTAAATGTGTTTAAAGATTGTATCTGTTTCTGTGTTATGAGAGCTATAGGGATCCCACTTTTTTGTATCTCTTTGTGTTCAGTTCTGTGGACAGTGCAGCTGATGAAGCGTACTTGTCTCTGCATTCTGTAATGGAATTGGTACCTGTGCAAAGATAAAAATTCAAAATGCAACCATGATTTGGATTAATTCTTTCAAAGGATGCAGAATGTTCCCCTGTAACATTTATCGTTACCCTTTCCAAGCACGTTGAGCCTTGAAAACTTGAGGTAAACTGAAAGAAGGCTGCACTTTTGAAAGCAAGGAGACTGGATAATGGCACAAATAAAAATCCAAATTCCAAATGCATAACATATTCTTAGAAATTCATTTTAGGAAAATGTGGTACAGACTTAATCCTAAATTCAGTCATAGGTCGCATGAGACTGTTCTGACATTTAGAATGGTCCTCAGCACAGCAAGCTTTCAGGGTGACATTTAGATGGAACTTTTTAGAAATATATCACCTTCTCAGGAAAGTGCTGTGGAGTAGAGCAGATTTATAGAGCGGGGAGCCTATTATGCAGAACTGTAGATCACTGCTGTCTACCAATAAGGCTAGCTTTTTGCTAATATTCACCAAGTGTCCTTTGTCTTTCTCCTCTCCTTGTTGAAGTAACAATTCAATTTGATAGCGTTCTTTTAAAATATTTTTGCTGGGAATGCTAAATTTTTACCTTTGTCTAATCACCTGCTCAATCCACCAACCATTTTTCCTTTAACTGTTTCTTCCATTTTGGTTTACGCTGTGTGTTTACTCCAAAGTTGAACAGATCAACACATTGCACATATAATACAGCTGGGTTCTGGATAGGACATCTACTACATTCTTGCATACTGTATGTATGCAATTATGATGATAAAATAAACGAATGAAAAGTAATTTCTAGAATGCCATGGTACTATATGGAGTACAGTGTTACCCTCAGACAAATGTACTGTTCAGAAAATGGAAAAACATTTAAAAAAAAAAAAAAAAGGGGGGTGGGGTGGGTAGGGAGGCTGAGGGCATAAAATGACTGCAGTTACCTGGTGTCAAATTTTGTGAAATGACAATTATAGCACACATTCAGAGTTCTGTAACTTACATGGCATTTTCTGTGGTGACATAGATAAAAATAATATTGCCTAGAAATTTACAACCATAGTGTTTCAAGGGTGTCTTTTTTTTTTTTTAATAAATCTATGACTACTGAACACTTCTCTTGTGCTTCTTAATCTACTGGAAACAACTGAATTTGGATCATCTGGGTTCAGGGGCCCAAATCCCTGCAGCTTTTACTCATTCATCCTCTTTTTCCCTGTGTATCCAATTCATCCAGTTATACAGGGTAGAGGCTTGGCTGGCACTCCATTTGGATTCAGCAACAAGCTTAGTTGGCTTTACATGATAGGTGCTCTTCATTAGTGTTTTGAATGAGGGTTTCTATTATGTATCAACGGAAAGGGCTGATGAAATAGGTAGAAATAATGAATGCCTTATATGAATACAAGGCACTAAATGAACTCTGAGGCCACAGCTGAGTTTGAGTATGGGAATGGTGTTTACTGATGACAGTACAGAAATGAACAATGGAAATTTTAAAGATGTGTTATTATGACAATGAAAGACGGATTGTTTTGTGTGTGTTTTAGGTTAATTAATTCATTGTTGAAGACCTTTTTACTAGTCTACTGTCACATTACCTCCTTTTTCTATGTCCTCATTTATATTGCTTCTATATTCTACTGCTATGGAAGTATATTCTAATTAACTTTTTCACAGACTAGTGTAATTGAAGCTACAGCTTGGTAAAGCTGAGGGTCAGTGCACCTTCATGATGACTGGGGGATTAGGAAGATATTAAAAAACTTAAGAGTTGATAAAAATGCATGAGAGGAGAGCCAGTCATTAACCTGATTTCAGCTAAAAAGAAATTTGCTATTGCTTTCATGATTTTAAGAGTCCTTCTGCTTTGTGAAAAGCTTGCTGCATTCTTCTTTCTGTGCAAATTTCTTAAAATTATGTGAACTCTGGATGTTGCAAAATGTAGGGTGCTCAACTGGTCTAGCTATCCAGATGGAATTAGATATTTTTGTGTTAATGAAGAAAGGGATGTATCTGACATTATTTCTTTTAATTATCTACATCTTCATAAAGAGATTTATAAATGAAATATGGAAGACTATCATTCACTTAACTCTGTAGAACGTGAGAAGGTAGAACTAGCAGAGAATATTCATGGAAATTTTCTTTCAGGCTGTAAGAATGATGTTCAGCAGGTAGACAGAAAACTTTAAAAATTATCAGGTCGAGCCAGGCTGAAATAAATGTCTTTGTGTACAGTATGTGAGTATCAGCTATCCTATCCATATCTCCAAAAAGCATAGTCCTAAGATGGCAGTATGTTATTAATGAAAAATTTCAAGGGGAAAAAAAAGGAAACTAAGATATGGATGAAAATAGATTTATTCCAATCTTTCTTGGAAAGGGAATGAAGCGTTTAGAGCACTCGTGCAGCGATGTGCAGCAAAGGCTCAGTGGTCTCCTTGTCCTCCCCATCCCACCCTACATGTGAATTCCCTAATCCTTGGTCGGAAAGGTATTTTGGGGTTGTGTCTGCTTTTCTTAGGGGAACACAGTCCTCCCACACTTAGGAGGAGCATACTGGCTATCAGTGCCTTCAATGACTACACTTTGAATGCTCTAAAACTACAAAAGAGCAAAATAAAATTGTAATCTGCTCTCTGCTTTAGACCTTTTATGGAGATCTAGAGTATAGATCGGGTGTTGCTGGTTCTATTTATTCCTGGTACCTACAGAACTATTGGAGTTAAATTTAGGTGTCTGCTCTGGGGTTTTCTTTTGTTGTTTTCATTTTTTCTTTCTTCCCTTTCCTGTTATAATCAGGTTATCTCAATAGTTGGAAACAAGTATCTTAACTATAAAACTTACAAAATCAAGATAATCTGTAATAACAGTAAATAACTTTATGGGAACTAGTATAAAGATGACTGTTAATTGAGTAGGCGTTTTTGTGCCTAACAAAATAATTACAAGCTACAGGTCTTAAATGAATACTTCTTCCTCACTAGTTATTTTTAAAAAAATAATAAGACTGAGTTAGAAGCCGAGAGTTGTGTTTCTATTTCATTTATTTTTGAATTAGTGAAAACAAGACTCAATGCATCAATTCCCCTGGAATACAGAAAGGGAAAGAAGCAGGAGCACTGAGTTATGCAGCAGGGAAAGTTATGCTTTTTTTTATGAAAGTTATGCAGCGGCCAAAGTTATGCAGCAGGGAATTTTACAATTTAAAAAAGTGCAAGAAATTATAGAAACAAGATAGATTTATTTTCCTTGGGAGCTGACAAATTAAGTTGAAAAACAAAATTACTAATTAATTTCTACCTGTAGGGACAGTTGATGGCAAAAGTGACACAAAGATAATGAAATTTATGCTTGAGGTAGTGTTCTTGTGAAATAACTTCTTGTCTGTAGGTTCAGGATGTTGCTTCAACTAAGATTAAGAAACAGAAGACTTGGTTGATTGAAATCAATGCGTAAGTTTTCTACAGAAATATAGAAAATTAAATGGCTATTCTGAAACTGTCAGATTGCTCACAAAACTTTATCTAAAGCTTTGTCTTCCAGATACTTAAACCTATAAAAGGTTGCTCTTTGAACTCCCAACATGTTTTCCTTAATATTTTTCATGGAGAACATTTTCGTCTTTGCCAGTAATGACCACAAGGTGGCAACGTTAAAAAATGAAACCCCAAAGCATGAGCCCTTGTTAAACAGATTTATAGGTAAGGCAAAGGTTCGGTCTTGTGTAGGTTTCAGGTTGTGCCATGTGAGGGCAATTTCAAGTGGGTCTAAGTGTGTGTCTGAGGATGTGGCATAGCCTTAGGTTTTTGTATTAAGTTCAATAGCTTTAGAGCTCATGGTTGCAAGTGCTACTTTGCCTAGAGATGTAGGAAGAGAAACTTGCTTTAGAATAAAACAGTTTCAGTCTTTACTCTGGTTCAAAAAATTTTATGTGATAGAAGGTAGTGTTTTATTCTGATAACCTGAAGTGAAGAGTTACTGATCTGTTGAAAGCATTGAGGACAGGACTGACTGGCAGTTGCTATGATGCACAAAAATGTGCTGCAGTGTTACTGTGATAAAGGAATAGGAAGAAAAGCGAACCTGCTGCTAATATTAATATTCATCTGAAATTTTAGAGTTAGTAAAATTTTTATATGCAGCAAATAAATTGATTTTAGAATTCTCAGTTGTATATTGAAATGCATATATTTAATGTTATTTTCTCTTTTCTATTATAATCAATTTCTTCAAAATATTTCTAAAAAAACATATGTTGTCTCAGTACCATTTCACAATTGGTTTGTTTTTTCTGAATATTTATTTTTAAAATGATAAAGTCCTTGAGACTTGAGGTATGTACAGTTAACACCTGTTTGAGCATTCCAACGTGCTTATAAATGCACGTACTACATTTCATTCTAGAAATTGGTTCACAGAAAGTATAATAGTTTTCTGTTGCTGCAGTCTGATGAAGGGAAGAAGTATTAATTGGTGAATTTGAGCCTTGTTGATTAATCTATGAATGGATCGTAATCTGTTTTTCAAATTGAGTTTGGGGGTATATGGTCTAATTCACATGGTTTGCTTTGTGCTCCTTTATTGGACAACTTGATTTTTAATAAGTAGCAAGAGATTCTGATTGAATCACTGGAACTTTGAATGCCTCCAGGAGACAATTAGGAGAACGTTTAATAATAAAAGATTTAGTACTTGGGTTGAATAATGGTCAGACCTACTAAATCTTCTTCTTTTCCATTTATAAAAGTATTCCAGTAAATCTGTGGGACACAGTCTAACTTAGTTGCTCATACAAAGCTGCGAAAGGGGAAAAAATTACTAGCTGCATGTCAGACTTGATATCAACTTATTGGTAAGCACATCTGCAGCAAGTAATTGTGTGTTTGCATGTACATAGATCTACAAAAAGAGTAGCTAGACCCATAAGCAGTTCCTACAACTGTCATCTAACATAATGCATAAGCAAATGATGTGACATCCTTTGTCTACATGCTTTCCATGTTTTTTTCCATGGTTTTTTTCCCTAGTCAAATATTTATATTTTTGCTTTTTTATTTGTATGACAATAGGGTAAAAATTATTAGCTTTTCCATAGGCTGTGTTAACTCTATCTGGCAGAAGTAAGGAACAATAGTACTGCAAAATTATTTTCCTCAGAAAATGGCTAAATTAGCCACTATTTTGAAGCCTGTTAAACTAACGAGAAAATGCACCCAATAGATCTGTAAATATAGACCTACACTATACTGCTGAATTATCATATATTTGAATTTCACACTAAATGGTATCCATACAGGACTGGTATGCATTACTGGAGGAAAGACTGATATGCAGCGTACATTTAATATTTTCTGTTGCACTTTTTCTGTTTAGTAGCTCCAAGTTGAGATTTAGACTTTTGCTTTGTGCTAAGAGAATGTGAAGACTTTTCCTTTTAAGGTGGTGGCAGCCACTGCAGATGTCACAATTTATCACTTGGCTTTAACACAAATGTGACATGAGCTCATTAAATTTCTGCCACGAGATTTTATTGCTTTAATAATTTTTTGCAATATTTATAGAATACTATGATGAATTGTATTGAATTTATCATATTATCCAATAAATAACATGACAGAACAATAAATCAATCACATTTCAAAAAGTGTTAAAATTGCATCCTCTAGAATTCTGGTGTTGAGCATAATAAGGGCTCCTCTGAAAATATAAGGGACATTTATTAACTCGAAATCTTTCATAGTAAACTGATTAATTTGGGTCTTGATCAAAAATGCCTTAAGCTATTGTCTGGTAGTTGACGACTTAACTTTTTAAAATAGAGTACTCTGGCAATGTCTTCTCCTGGGATAGGTACATAGACTGAATGCAGGAACAGAGAATAAATGATCACTTGAGCCTCCTGCTCAAATGTTTCATGTCCAATGCTGACTTGTCTTTTAATTTGGTTGAATAATAGTGACACCATCACTAGAAGCGAAGGAGTAGGAAGAAGAGTATATGAACAGAGAGCAGAGTAATCTGTAACAACTCCTTCTTTTTGTCTTAACTACCTTGTGAAGGAACTGGAGTTGCTAATTCAAGGTATCTATGAAGCCATAAGGAGAACTAGGCTGGATGAAATACAGATATTCCTGGGTATGTGTAATTATGCACAAATAGCTGTTAAGCAGTAAGAAAGTTACTGCCATATATAGTAAAGGAAAGTGAAATGTAAAGAAAAGTGTGATAAGAATTACACAACCACATGCAGAAATGCTCCAAACACCACTGATGCGGATCCTTGGCTTAAGCTGTCTGTCGAAGCTTACAGTGAGAATAAGGAAGGGTGAAAACAGATGAGGAAGTACAAAGACATAATTAAACAGTATTTGACTCAGCCCATCAACAGCCAAACCAAATTAAGGTTTCTTACAGATGTGGAAGTAGATTTTTAAGGATCAAAAGAATTACATTAAAATAGATTTTGTGAGTATGTACAGTAGGCCATCAAAACATAATATATAGTATTGTGCTTGTTTTCTAATATAAAAAAATACATAGAGATAGATCAAAATTGGATCTTAAAAAGGGGAAAAATTTAAGAGGCCAAAGCAATAACTGAGGTCTTTGTGGCAGCTTGGGTTTAAAAATCAAAATATTATATAGAATTATGAAAGAAAAATACATCTTCCTATTAATGTAAATCTTCAATATTTTCAGTTGAGTCACACTTTGCATTGTTAAAATGAAACGTTTCATTTATGCATGAAACTGAAGGAGAAGCACGTTGTTGTCTACCTCTGGTATAAGGGTGCTGCTTTTTTCCTTCATACTTGCATGTGTGGTGTGTACTTCGTTATCAGACTGTGCAGTCACGTGACTTCCATAAAGTGTCACTTTGTGTAGTTTGAACAGACATTGTGGGAAATATAGGTAAAACTGGAAGCATAGCCTAGGCAGAACAGAGCTGGGAGGTGTAACTGTCCCTTTCTAAAAACTAATTAAATACTCTAAGTGGAAACAAAGCAACAGGAGTTTCCAGAAAAATTACACGACTTTTCATTTAGCATAGTAATGAGATGTTTTAGTTTTGTCCATCTTGAAAGGAAGTATCTATCTTATTTTGCCTTGCCTAAGGTAAAAGTGAAATAACTTTGCCTTTTCTGTTCTTGTATTATTATTTTTTATTTTGTTTTATTTTTACTCTGTCATTACTCTGTCATCTCAGTAGACACTTAGCAGTTTCCATGAAAGTTTGGTGGGAAGCAGATTGACAATGCTAGGACAAATAAGAGAACTTCCCATCAGAATATCCCAATGGCTTTTACTGGAGTTATTATCTGAACAATGGGAAGTTTTAGTCCCTGATCTGAATCCAGAGGAATGACCATGAAATTTGGTAACCCACATCGTGGTACAGTAAGGTTGAGCTGGTTGCTCTAGTGCAGGCTCAAAACAATCTCCTCCCACTGTGGAGTGAAGCAGTATTTTATATTATGTCTGTTTTCTGGGACAGAAAGGCTTTCCTACTTGATCTTATTATATAAAGAAAAGAGGATTGCTCACAGAACACTAATTTTTTAGTATTTTTTTCATGCATTTTTTTCTTAATTCAACTTACTTGTCACCAGGCTGAACAGCTACTCAGGAAAGAGAAAGGCAGCACCCCAAGCAAGCAAAGAGGAAGACACGGTGCACAGTTGATTTTACTTACCCAGTGACTGCCCTGCCAGAGACAAATATTACAAGTAATCAGTTAATCCTCTGTTTAGTTATTGCTACTGTGACTGACCACAGTATTGGTATATTTCTGATGACTGCTTTTAAGTTTCCAGGGTGTTTAATTTGTTTACAAATCACCCCACACCCTCAACAAACCCCCAAATTATTTCAGACAACACCAACTACTCTTTCTAGTATCATTAAATCATGTGTCAGTCTTTATAAACTTATCTTGCCGCAAAAATCAAGTATGTCTCTAGCCATTTACTGTTCTTTTAGAGATGACCTTACCAAATTTGTACTCTTAAAGTCATATCAGGCTGTTAAATATTCTCTTGCAGTAGAGCTTGAATAGTCCCTTGTTTCATTATTATTTTTTAAAATACTGTTTTACATTGTAACAACTTGGGGAAACATCAGTCAAAAGTTCGGGCATTTCTAAAGTCAAAAGAAAGGAAAATCAAGCCATTTAAAGGGGATAGCAGCGTGGTGTATTTTAAACCCATTTCTGAATGAATTCTGATGTGCGAGTTCACATGCTCGCTTTCAGCTGCTGTTTTCCCTGGGCTGGTGTGGGTGGATGCTGACTGGGGGACCAGCACATCTCTCGGGCTGAGCTTTGTCCTGCCATCGTTCTCCATCTTTCCCCCACCAATGCTTGGGAAGCAGGGAGGAGAGCTGGCATGATAAAATACAGAGGGCTTCTTCAAATGCATGTGACAGTGAATTAGCAGAGAAAACAAGCCTTCAACTTAGTTGACAGTGGATGATGTTTCTGTAACAGTTTAGTGCTGTTGTTTGAAATTGTTTGTAATTTTTTTGGAAAATCAATGAAATGGGACAGAGACAATATCTGCAGTACTTTCGTAGAAATATCTGGCAAAATAATGACTACTCAATCCTTTTAGAAGTAGCAGCAGAACTAAAAGCTTGCTTGGAGTTTGGATGTTTATGCTACATAGCTATTATTGTAAGACAAAGTCATGGTTCTCTGAACTACAGATGCATTTTCTTTAGAATATACCTGGTTTCTTTTATCGGGGTAGATAAGGTTAGTAAGTTCGGTGTCCTTCTTTTATTGTGGCTGCTGCTGCTGCTTTTTCTTAAACTGTTATACGTCCAGTCTTAAAGGTTGCTTACATTTAGTAATAATGTGTTTTATTTACCTTATCTTGACATAGTTTTGGTTTCCTTTTGCTCCATTTTGAATAGCAAATGGACGGTAACTTGGTGACTTCCTTCTAATGCAGTTGGCAATTGTGATTTCCATTTTCCCATATTATTAATGAGGATGAATGAGATGTGGTAGCACTAATTTAGAGGTATAGGAACTCTTAGTTCTAAGATTCTAAGGGTATTCTTGCTCTCCTCTCCCCTTGCACACCACCCTCCCCACTCCAGGCATGAGGTAGACATGTTTTGTGTATGGTTTTATATTTTGAGGAAATATTTCAGTTCCACTGGAAATGATGACATTTGAATGAATAATAATATTGGTATGGTTCAAAGTGTCTTGGGTTTTCCTGAATTGCTTTTTTTGGGTATGAATAAATTTCAGATGACTAAAGTTCAGATAAAGTAAGAGTTCACTAAGGATTTTTGATATTTCAATTTGAGTGTTAAATTTACAAAGAATGAAGGCAGTGGATCCCAAATGGGTCTGGTCTCCCTACTGAGCCAGCAAGGGGAATAGCTGTGGCAGCTTCAATACCATAGCATTGCAAGCACTAAGCCTGGAATTTGTATGTGCATGTTTTAGTAATTATCTGCTTATACCTTTCAAAGAGGATTTTTTTAGTGGTGTTATCAAGAGTTGTAATAAGGAAGTAAGTTTTTTTTCCTTAAACTAAGATCTACTAGAAAAGCCATTGAAATGCTTGAATACTTTGATTTTTTAAGAATAGCAAGTTTTACAAATATTTACATTATCTAAGCAGTAATGATTTTTCTGTGTGATGAGTTGTTTCGTTTTTCATAGAGTGGTCATTTAAGAGACAAATTATTCTGTAAGACCTTAAAAGAAAAAGGTTGCTTAATGCAGAATGTGCATCTGTACAATTTATACTCCAATTAATAGCCTGAATCACGGCAGACAGCTGAGTTAAAAATCACCATGGTTTCATGCCAAAATCCATAACATAACATTCATTTTGCTCCACATAATATAATTTTATTTGGAGAACATATTTGACTAGATGAAGACATCAGAGTGTCTTGGACGAGAGTCTGGCAGTAATCCCATATATTTGCCATCATTATATTATACAGTTGTCACCGTGTCTAGGATTGGAAAAAACCTTCCTTTGGAAGGCTTTCTTTGCCTTCCTGTTGCTTCCCTGGGAGAACTTAATGGTTCTGGGTGGATATAAATGCAGTTAGGTTAAAAATTTTATATACAAGTTGGGAAATGTTCAGGCATTTTCCTTAAGGATTCAATTTTTTCTCAGACTGAGAAACCCTAGGGCTTTATGCAGTTGGAGCTGTGATATGGTGGACATAGAGTATGTAGGGAAGTGATGCAATCCTTGTAAACTTTTATCTTAATTTTTTTGCTGTGCAGCACAGCAATAATCAAGGATTTTAATTTAAGACACTGACTCTTCTCTTTCCAGGTTGTCAGAATATTTTCTTGTAGCTTTAAAGAAAGTAAACATATATAATATGTAACTTGGGAAGAAAAATTAATCATAAACCGGAGCAGTTTACATGATATTAAAAAGTAGCTGTTTGAATTCCCCCTCTGTGTTGGTTTAAACAGGAGTTATGCCCCAAAATTATCAAAGGATTTCTGAAAAACTAATCCAAACTGCATAAGCTAACAGTATTTTATAAATCTTTCAATCTCTTAAAAAAAAAAAAAGCTCCCAGACTGATCAGTAGCCTAATGCATTTACCCTTGGGAATCCTAGAGTATCACTTTAAGTGATTAAGTAATGGAAAAAGAGCTTAATCTCTTAACAGCTTGTCTATAAGTAAGGAAGATCAAAGACAGGATGATCAGGTTTGCCAGCTTTGCTGCTCTTTTGAGACTAGGAAATTAAAACAGTTCCTTGTAAACTTAGATTTGTAGTGCTGTCCTGAACAAATACGTTCATAAATATATGGGAAGTTGAAGAAGAGAACAATCTGTCATACCTTGAGAGAAAACTATTACCTTCTTTAAGAACTAATCTAAAACTGAAAAAAAAAATCAGTTTACGAAAGGTCTGTCAGCCTGGCGAGATCAGCTCCAGGATAACACCAGCTGGAGTGTCTCATGAGGAGTTGTTCCACTTGAGCTGAAGTCACAGTGTGCCATGTGCTTCTGTGGCTCCAAGAGCACCTTGTAGCTCTTGGACCTCCAACTGTGGGCAGTACATTTGGAAACATCCCTCCTAGGTGTGTAACAGCTACCCAAGGAAACCTATGCTCTTGTAGTGCTCGGTGATGAAAGCAGATCTTCTCACAGGACTTCGGGTTTCCCCAATTTTCTTTTGTGGTAGTTGATCTGGCGCCTGAAGCAAATTTCCTTGGTGAAATGTGAAATCAGGTCAGTCTGTTATTGGGTGGGATCCTCACTAAAAAAGCCACTTGATCATTTTTATGTTTGCTAATGCATTTTTTTACACTTTTTTCACTTTTTTTTTATACTTCGCTTTTTCTTCCATTCCGCCTGCAACAATTCTGCATCCAAATTTACTACTTTTTATCAGTGCATTTTTATGCAGGTTAGATACCTGGGTTTCTTTGTTACCCTGGAAAACCAGTTCTGCCTAGCAAAAGTAAAACAATTTAGCGGTAGCTAGCTGATCAGTTGAGGAATTGCTGTTTATATCTAAATTAAGGGGAAACAAAGCTCAATGCAAGTGAAGGCAAATTTAAACAAAGCAAGCCTCGGTCGGGAGCCCTTGGGAAGCACTGTACGAAGCCTGTGGCTTGGTGGTACTAGCAGTGGCAATACTTGGGAGTTAGCGTTGCCAGTTCTGGGCAATGACAGAGTTTTTAGGGTTACATAGTCTGAAGTACTTCACCGTTTTCTATACTACCTGTTATACAGATGTGAAAGCCTACTTGAAGTGCTAACAGCAGTTGAATCTTACAAGAGAACTTATATTGGGACTTAACACAATATTTGAGATTCCTGATGCTATTATGTATGCCATTACCTGAAAATACTGTTGTGTGCAGTTTTGTGCAAGGAGCTTACTAAATACACAAGTTTGACCCGTGTCGATTTTGGATAATACAGCGCTAGCTCAGGTGTTAGTGTCACACCTTGCTGTGTTGTGTACAGATAGCTGAAAGGTAGGGAGAAGTATAGGCTAGCGGAGAAGAGCCACCCAGCAATAAATCTTCACTTTCTCAGGCACAGAAGTGGTGACCATGACTAAGAGCCAGAGCATCCTTGTCCTGACCCCTGGGCTCTGACCCAGTGTGCCATGCAGAACATCAAGAGAAAAACCGATCGCTGGCACAGCACGGATGTTCACAGCGTGGATCAGATAGAATCTGATCCAACCAGATCATTATGTGCTTCACTGCAGCTATCACCAGGTGGTGCTGGTGTACATAGCCCTTACATTTTTAATCTGTGTCACTTCTGATTCTTGGGGAGGCTTGCTATAGTGGTGTTATCTTCAGGTGTAATAAAAACTAGGATGTGTTGCTGTGTGAAATGGAGGGTAGTTTCCTTCAGAACCCAGAGCTAGCCTCTGTTTAAAATAAGGCTTCGAGTCACAGATGCTTTGTGAAGAGTAATGTTGGGCAAAAGTTCTTGGAAATCTTGCAGAACTTCAGAGGGTGTAATTTCCACGGGAATATATGTAATGAAGGGAAGTTGCACTTAATACATTCATATTCATATTTATTGTGGTGTTCTCCACAGTGAAGCTGACTTGCAAAGCCTCAAAATGTTTTTGTTTGAAAAAGGGGTGGCAATGATTTAAAAAAAAAAAAAAAGGGTAATTTTGTTGGAATTTTCAGGTGGGCTTTCTGCTCACACTTTTCCTGCTTTCTGCTCACAGATCTCTGCATGCTCATACACAAATATCATTAACGGAAGAGTGAGTGTAATTAATCTGCTAATGTAGAGGTTGGTTGTGACTCTGAATCTTTACTTGCAGACTTCAGAAATAGTTTCAAATGTTGCTGTTTCGGAAAACACTTGGTTTCATGAATTTAGCTGTTTCAATCACTAGCAAAAAGAAATGCATTGGAAAAAAGCGAGGATATTATGGAATTCTTTGGAGTTTAAAGGGGATTATTTTTCTTCCTTAAACAAGAGAAAGGAATGAGTATAATTTTACAGTAAGCAAGAGAGAAACCGGTACACTAGGTCAAAAAACAAAGTTTTCATATCTGAGTGTAATTGAATAGCCTTAGAAAAAAATGTATGGGGACTCAAACTATGTTTAATTTGGAAAAGAACTTTACAGAGAGAAAGGTTGTGGTGGCTAAAAATGTCCAAAATGCATTTTTCGCTGTAAATCTTGCACCTGTGAAATTTCATTTGATGGATAAATTACTCTGGGCAAGGGACCAAAAGGAAGCAGCCAAATGACAGCAATTTGATAAGGGAATGAGAATGTATTGTAGCCAAAAGGATGTGGGTGCAGTTTTTTAAATCCTTTGAATGACTAATAGTCTCATTAGAGTTCTCTTTTTACATATGATATTTATAAGCCTTTTTTGAAATGCCTGTTGAGTTTAAACAATTTAGTGAAAGCATCTAGGGCTGATATTTTTCAAATAGCTAATAATATCTGTGCTGGCTGCTGCTACAAAGTTTTATTTCATTAGTTCGTAACTTAGTAATTTAGTTAGAATTTCAAAACCATTACCACAAACTTGTATATTTGATTTAATTTCAATGATTGGGAGTAGCTAAGCAAAGGCAGAGCAGCTCTAAGAAAAAACATGTGGTTGTTTTAACATGTGGTGTGTTTAAAAAAACAAAAAAACAACAAAAAAACCCCACATAACCAAAAAACAAACCCCAAAACCAAAAAACCCAACAAAATCAAACCCTGAAAAAAGTACCTATTCCTAATACAAGAGAGCACAAATTTGCATAAGATATGTCAAGGATAAATGAGAATTTGAGAGACTGTGAGGAAAATTTACTACTTTTATGTGACAGTTAAGTAATTTCTTTCAAGTTCTAATAAGAATATGAATAGTTAAAAATGCCTTAAAGTCAGAGGAGAAGAAAACATGGGGTGAAATGATTAAAAAACACAAAAAGGGGAAAAAACTTAATAAATGCGTTTGCTCATTTGCTGATTATTTGGGATATTTGTGGGGTATATTTTCTAGAACTGGATTTTTCAGATCATTTCTTTCCACATGAGTAGGTCTTAAAGGACTCTTACCTTCTTCTCTGTATTCTACTCTACTGGTGTCGCATGGATGTGGAGCTGAAGTGCTAATTATTTTATTGCTTTTCTGCACACACACCCAGAAACCCAAACGCAGTATATGTATGAAGACATGTATACAGACTGTTTCTGTTCTCCCTTCTCCTCTCTCACACGTGCACTAGAGATGAGGATTTGTATGTCAGATGTCCAACTTTCCTTGAACTGGACAGGCCTCTTCTCTAACTACTTTTCAGCTGCTTAAGGTTACTGCACTTTCCCTTGTGTTATTAAGTGACTCTCCCCGTAGAGTAACAATGATTTCCTTTATGCAAGTAGTACTGGGGCTAGAATTTTTTAATGTGATTTGACTGTGTTTCAAAGCAAGGAATCACATTACTGGCAATAATGCAAAGATGTTACACTGTTCATTCAGCTGCAAAAAAGCACACCTCCTGAATGCTGTAAAAGAAAAATGAGCTGCTTTTTTTTAATGGCTAAAGTACACTTAGAAAGCACAATGAGAAACACTATAGATGATGCCCGTATCAGCTTTTTCTGTCATAGACTATTATAAATTCAATTAGTTAATCTAAAAATTTATAAAGTCTGAGACCATAAAAAGCAAGTATTTTCAAAGCTTTCTTTAATGAAAACAATTCTTTTTCTCTATGTATGAAGATATTTTTTTTGTTGACACAATCCTGTTCAGTTAAAATAAAGATAACGTAAAATGTCAAATTTAATCCAATTCTGAAATATGGAACCACATTTAAGTTAGTATAAGAATATTGTTTTCATTAATCAATTGATTGAATGATATATATAGACTTCTAGGCATAAAACTAAAAATATCCTAGAAAAGGTATGCATGTTGAATTAACTCATAAATCCATGGTTCAGATCCCAGGGCCTACCATTATGGAGTTCCATGGCATCTGACTTGGAGGTGAATTAATATTTGGTTATTATTTTGGAGATTCTGGAGTTGAATTAAAAGAAAAAAAATGTTTAAATCATTTTAATCCTGATTGAAACAAAATTTTCTTGAGGGAGGGGGAGAACCTTGTTCCCTCTCGGGAGAAAAAAAAAAATAATCCTTTATTCTATATAAACTAGTGTTGTAGGGACTTCGAAAATGAACTATGCACCACTTATGAAACCTCATTGTTTCAAATCTTCTTACCAGCCACCTAAGGCATAAAGAATCCAGGGTAATATCTCTGCTTTTGAATGGCATGGAGAATTTATTAGAGTTTTGTCTCGCTTTTCAGAAGAACTCTGTAACTAGTGGGGAAAAAGTCATCCTAATGTTCTATTTCATGTACAGGCTGTTCCACTTCATGCTAAGTATACAAATATTACTGAGAAAACATGAGGCTTTTTAAATAACCAAAGATTGTTACAGTACTCTGATAAGTGATCTGAGCTCCAACTTCTGCTACAGTGATGATTTGATATTTGTGTCAAATAATATTTGTTATTTATATGAAACAGAACAGGATTTACAAATAACTTCCAAAATATTTTTCTACTTTATACTGTTGTATACCAGGGTGCTCAGATTGTGGAGTCTTCATCCTTAAATACCCCAACCCCAAGGGGACATAACCCTGAACAACCAGATCCACTCTCAGACCCAGTTTTCAAAGTCTGTGTAGGCTGATAGTTTACTTTTTCTGCCTCCTTCCACGCAGCCTTGCTTGAGGGACTTGTGTAGACTTGAACACTGCTGACTGCTTACCGTATTACAGTATAACATATAGAAGGCATGCCGTAAAGAACTGTAAAGACATTTCACAGTGTATGCATTCTTTTTATAGTGGAATACTCCATTTAAACATTCAGTTGAACAAAATTTAGGTAGTAATTAAAAGTGTTTAACCCACATAAAAAAATTTATGTGGGCTATACAATTAATTTTATTACAGAAATTGCATTTAACTTAAGAACTGATGACCTTATCTTAATGCACTAATGTATTTTTCATTAAAATGAAACATCCTGTTAGCCAGGCAATAACCAGCAAGAAAGGAAGAGATGGAAAAGGTCCACAATATACCATGTACAACATCTGTCTTAAAGAAAAAAAATAGCCAGTAATGCAGCATTTTTCAATTTATTACTGTGTCAGATCGGAAAGTTTAAACTGTAATTAAATGGATGGGAACTACTAATACACTGTCATTTTACAACTTGGATGGCTTCTGCTGCTGAGCTGTCCTACCTCCTTCAGTAAATTACAGCTGTTGCTTGGTCTTTTATGCAGGCTTTTACACGTGGGATGTATTAATCATCAAGGAAGATTATTGAATGCATTTCCAGACATAGGAACAGCCAATATTTCTTCTGTCAAATCCAGCTTCCACCTGTTTGCTACAATGCTGTGTGTGTTTTTAAGGTGCTTTTTTTTTATTTTTTTTTTTATTTATGCTTTATGTCATTAGCAACAAGCATCTTGCAGATGAAGTTATCTAACTTAAGACGATCATCTGTGGAAGAGTGAATGTGTGAACACTATTCGTTTTGCTATCATGAGATTGTTTCTGAAGTAAGCAAATATAAATATTTTGATATAAGTGTTTTTAGGAGGAAACACTATTTTTAGCAACATTATACTACAACTAGTAGGGGATTTTTTTTTTTATATATAACAAGTGAATAATGTTCATGGATTGCATATAGAATCTTAATCATAGAATGGTTTGGGTTGGAAGGGACCTTAAAGGTCATGGAGTTCTGACACCCCTGCCATAGGCAGGGACACCTCCTACTAGACCAGATTGCTCAAAGCCCCATCGAACCTGGCCTTGAGCACTTCCAGAGATGGGGCATCCACAACTTCTTTGGGCAACCTGTTCTAGTGTTTCATCAACCTCACAGTAAAGAATTTCTTCCTAATATATAGTCTAAGTCTGCCCTCTTTCAGATTAAAACCATTACCCCTCGTCCAACCACTACACTCCTTGATAAAGAGTTTCCTCCCCAACTTTCCTGGAGGCCCTCTCTAGGTACTGGAAGGCTGCTGTAAAGTCTCTGCAGAGCCTTCTCTTCTCCAGGCTGAACATCTCCTACTATCTCAGCCTGTCTTCGCAGGAGAGGTGCTCCAGCCATCTGATAATGGCTGGAGTCCATCCTCTGGACTCATTCCAACAGGTCCATGTCCTTCCTGTGTTGAGGACTCCAGAGCTGGACGCGGTACTCCAGCATCTCCCTTGACCTGCCGGCCATGCTTCTTTTGATGCAACCCAGGATGTGGTTGGTTTTCTGGGCTGCCAGCACACACTGCTGACTAGTATTGAGCTTCCCACCCACCAACACCCCCAAGTCCTTTTCCTCAGGGCTACTCTCAATCCATTCTCTGCCCAACCTGTATCTGTGCTTGGGACTGCCCTGACCTGGGGCGGGGGTTGAGTGCAGGATCTTGCATTTGGCCTGGTTGAACTTCACAAAGTTTGCATGGGCCCACTTCTCAAGCCTGTCCAGGTGCCTCTGGATGGCATCCCTTCCCTTCAGGGTGTTGACCATGCCACACAGCTTCGTGTCATCAGCAAACTTGCTGAAGGTGTTTATACACTACCTACTAGTACATGGTCTTGACTTGAGTAAGATTGGTTTTGATAGGCGATAAAAGTACTTAACTATTTTTGTTTTATCTTTTTTTTTAATTAATTTCCGTGCTTTTAGATGACAATTTCTTGCAAGCAGGTCAGGTCCATATGGTGTGTTGTTTAAGAAAAAAATTCCTAAAACTTGTTCCTTCCCTGTTGTTGTGGAGAAATACTATTTTGGATCAGCTTATGGTTACTATTAACACATTGATGGATCTGATCCTCTCCCCATCCCAAAAATCAAAACCAAACACACTCCCTCCCCCGCAGAAAAACCAAACACTCCAAATCACCAAACCTCAAAACAAACAAAAAAACCAACCAACCCCAAGAATAGGGGGGAAAAACCCCTAAACAACCCCCAAAAAAACCCCAACCAAAAAAACCCACAAAAATTCAACAACAAAAAGAAAAAAACCCCACCAAACAGATCTGAACATATTAAGAATAGAAGTTCAAACCATGACAATCTTTCTCTGGTTTTGAGTGAAGAGACCACTTATTCCCTTTGGAGGAATGAAAAGATCTCAGTTGGCTAATTTTAGGTATTGGGTGTGTTTCAGACGTGGCCTCAATAGATGTAGTTCCCAAGGATAGTGATGTACCATAAGAATAGTTTTCTCCTTCCTTTATGGATGGTTTGGTAGGTTTTATAGTTTCTTATACTTAGCTGATAATAGTGTTCATTCTTTTTTTAAGTGGGAAGAGATAGAGCTTCTGTAAATGTATTTTCTTTTTGAGTTGGATCAAATAATATGACTGCAGAAAACTGAAAAAAATAACAGGTTGCTTGTGTTCAGAAGTAGTGAAAATACTCCGTGCTTCTATAGCTTTTCAAAAGTATGAAGCACAGAAGACAATTCTGTATAAATGCCTGCTGGGATAATCATCTTGGTGCAGTAGTTAAATTCTTTGAAGAAAAAAGTTAATGTAACTTTCAGATAAGATTTCTTGAATCTTCTTGGAATTTACTTTTATTTTAGCTGGGGGTTTGGTTTTTTTTTTGTGTGGTGGTGTGTGCGTGCATGTGTGTTACTTTTGCCTTAGTCGATGAGTGTTGTCAGGATGATAGAGAGTAAACTGAAATAGATAACCATTTGGTGTGAGTTCAATTTTTGAGGCAGGAAGGACACATCTGGAGATTATCTAGTCCAACCTCCTGCTCAGGGCAGGTTGCTCAGTGCTGTATCCAGTTGGGTTTTGAGGATCTCCAGGGATGGAGACTCCACAGCCTCTTTGGGCAACTTGCTCCAGTGTCTGATCATCTTCACAGTAGAAAAATGCTTTCTTATGTTTAGATGTAATTTCATGTATTTCAGTTAGTGCTAATTGCCCTTGCTGTCCTGTCGCTGGGTACCACAGACAAGAGCCTGGTTCCCTCTTCCTTACTCCCCTCATCAGGTATTTATACACACAGATCAGATCCCCTTGAGCCTTCGCTGCTCCAGGCTGAGCAGTCCCAGCTCACTCAGCCTCTCCTCATATGACTGGTGGTTCAGTCCTTTAATCATCTGTCTGACCTTTCCTGAGACTTGCTCCAGTATTTCTGTGTCTTGTAGTGGGGAGCTCAGCACTCAACCCAGCACTTCCAGGTATCTCTCACCAGCACTGAGCAAAGGAGAAGAATCACCCCTCTCAACCTGCTGGCCACTTTCTGCCTGGTCCTGCTTAGGAGGGTATTTGTCATTCTTTGCTCCAAAAGTGCATTGCTTAAGTCAGTGTCCAACTTGGTCTCTGCTAGGACCCGTAGGGCCTTTTCCATGTATCTTCTCTTCAGCTGGTCAGCCCTCAGCCTGCACAGGTGCATGGGGTTTGCATTTCCCATTGTTGAAATTCATACAGTTCCTGTCAACCCATTTCTCCACCCTTCTGAATGGCAGCATAACCCTCTGGTGCATCAGCCGCTCCCTCTAGTTTTGCGCTGTCTGCAAAAATGTCATGCTTTGTGTGTAAAGATTAAACTTTTGTCTCTATTGCAGAAAGACTGAAAAAGCTTGAGACTTCTGGGTGCTACTCAGCTCTTGTTTTTTAGAATGGCTGATTACCAATTATAAATCTCTTTTTTGGTCTTTTTTTCACTAGATATTTTGCCATAAAAATGCCTAAGGTCTTGTGGTCAGATACTCTGACTTTCTTTGGTGATTATTTGTTGATGTCCTGTGGATGATGTCAATAAAATTAAATTGATTTTGTTAGCTGTGTGGCATAGATAATGATCCATTGCTCACGTTAATGCTCCTAAATCAGATCTTTTTCACTTTGAAATTTATTATTATTAGAGTTACCGTATATAGGCTTTTACTTCAAAATGACTTTTTAAGGTAATTACAACGTATATTCGTAGAAAGTGGGATATACTTCCAATTTCTGCATGAAATCATGGTACTGCAGTAGTTGAGATCCTACAATTTTAAGGAATTGATTAATTTCCTTCAAGGAGCTTGTTTTTTCTTAGGTGGGAGGGGGGATTAGAACATAGATGAACTTACGGCTTTTGCTAATTTTTTTGCCCCATCCAATAAACTCAACCAGGTTTCAGAGAACTAGTTACCGCCAGTAAATACAAGATAACTATTAGTATAAAATTGAAAGCATTCTTATTTTTGCCTTATTGTGAGTGAACAAATGAAATGGCATTTTAAAGCTATTTTTATCTATTTCTATGTTCAGTTTCCCCTTTAACGATACTGTTGAGGATCTGAAACTTATTTCACTACGTGCTCTCTCCCTACTTGTGACATGCTTGTGTTAGTGGCCTTCCTGCAGTATGGAGAGATCACTTGAGAGGGTTAATCAAGGCCTGAAAAATGTCTTACTCATGAATGGGTACCTCAGGGAGAGCCCAGTTATCTTCTTGTCTCTTATGGATATGATGCTGAAGATGCTTCAGCTGTGTAAGATTTATTAAGCGGGAAGGAGTCTGTTCAGATGCCTGCTGTGACACAGTGTGTAGAAGGGATTTACTGTTTGAGATGGCAGGTGACAAAGGAGAGTAATGGGTAAAAACCTTGGTTGGTAGAGCAAGGTTTTTGCATGGTGGTGAGTAGGGCTTGCGAGGCTCTGAGTTGTTGCAGGGGGATGCATTATTTCTGGATGTGGCCCCTGAGAGGGCACATTACCAGCCTGATGGGCCATGACTTGAGGTTTAACAGCCTCAGCACCCAACACATGGCAGATGCCTTAATACGAGGCACTTTGTAGTTGGGCTGGGGCTGAGGTTATCTTGTCAGGGAATCTGCATAAATCTCCAATGCATCAGTCTTGCTGCCAGCTGGGAGGGAGAGAGGAACTGAGGTGATCTAAATTTCTCCTTTATGGTGCATCTCCAGTTTATTTTTTGGCTTCTCACTGAGTTTCAGTAATTTGGTGTGTGAGTACTTTTAAGGCTCTCCAGGGCAAAGCTAAGGAATTTAAAGGCCTAATCTCTTTGTCTTTGCCCTGGAAGGAATTAAGGGCATTCTCACTAGGCCTCTCATCAAGGTGCATGATGTCATTCACAGAAATCAGGAGCTGTCTCTTAAACATGTTCTTAGCTGTCCCTAACAGCACATGCTTTCAGTTTGTCTTGGAGCAAAGGCAAACAACAGAGTTTAAGCCTGTCAGAAGGGTTTAGTCTGACCTGGGTGACTGTGCATCAAGAAGCACTCACACTGTAAGGGCTGTAAGTGGATAAGGAAATTTTTTCTTCGCTGTTTCTTGCAACCTTCTGTCCCTCTATGCATTCCTCACTGTGAGCATAGCTGGCATAAACACACACAAATCCATCACTTTTACTTATGCACTTGGCGTGGAAGCAAGATGAACTTGAAGTGCAGAGATCAGGAACTCAAATGTGCATAGGAAACTCATCCCTCTAGAACAGCTAGTCTAAGGCAGGTTATTCTGCAGTTTGTTAAATTTCAGACTGAGGTTCTTAGAAACACAGCCACTCTTAGAAGTCAGCCTGGCAGTGGAGCAAACACCTGGTGCAGAGAAGACAGATGCTGTTTCTGGGGATCCAGGCTTGGGACAGACTTAGAGACTAGTGAGGTGACAGGTACCTGCACAGAGAAGATAGAATTGTTATGGAAGATGTAAATAGTGTGTTATCTACTTCGTGAAAACACAAATGTGAAAAATAAACTGGGTGGAAGAGAACAAAAGGTACTTACTGCCTGTTAATTAAGACTGGTAAGATAAACAGAATATTAATGATGATAGGATAAAAGAAGAGTTCATCTGAAATGTTAATATGAAGCACGACTTGATCAAAGTTACTAAATATAAATTCTGTATTTGATTAATCACTTTTTGTTGGTGTATATTTTTGGATTATTTTTAGCAACTTTCCTACCTCTGAAAAAGTAATTGTGATTGGGTATCAGTGAGTAGTATTATTAACTGGAAAGCAGATGATGCAACAGAGAGATTATGCAGGAACGGCTGCTTGTGTTTATTTTGTTTGACCACAAAGAAACAAGAATTTAAATTTAAGCCGTCATGGTCAGACCAGGCAATGTTGGTTGCTAGACTGTAACTATAGAGGGAGCCTGTACTCCATCTAGGGAAACACGCCCTGTTGTGCACTGAATTGAGGAAAAAAATATGTGTACTTCTACTGGCATGACAACCTGAACCCCCTGGGTGACATCCAAACTTATGTAATTGCAAGACCTAGATGACATTAATCATTCAACCACAAATTGAGTTTCAAGCTAAAGAAGTATTTGTCTTTCTTTCAGCAAATACACCATTCTTGAATACATAATCATTTCAAATGTTTGCTGGGCTTTGGGAGAAAAAGTAAGCACAATGCAGAAGACAGAATATACTGGGGGAAAAAATCCAACCCATCTGCCCAGTGCAGTGTGTTTAGTTTTAGTGAACAGCACTTTCTTTCTGATTTTAAAAATAATTTTACTTTTCCTTTGAGACTGCTCAACTGCTTTAATGCTTTTCATCTCTAAGCACTTAGAAATCCCACAATGGATATTTATATAGTTGAGGCCCTAATTTTAATATTTTGCTTGAATTTAAGCATTAAAGAAAGCCCATAAGACTAATACCCAAGAAGCTGTATGCAGTATGAAAGTAGAACTTCATCTGTGTGTTGTTTGGATTCCATATAAAGATGTTTCTTTAAAAAAAATGAGTAATGACCTTCTTGTACAACTGTCTGCCTCCTTCAGTCTGGGGTCATATAACTGGAGGTAAGAGAAGCAGGTGCATATGACAAAGAGGATGTAAAAGCTGAAAATAGATGTTTATCTTGGAGGATTCAGCACTCTGTTAGAAGTATTGAGAAAAGATTCAAAATCAAAGTATCCTTCCTTAATAACGTTGTCATTGAGCAGTAGCTGGCATACAAAACTGTTCTGATAGTGGTGCAAGTTTGCCTGCTCGCTCTGCAAGCCAGCGAACTCTTCCAGTTGAGATGGCTTACTTTTTTAATACTACAGATTGTGTTTCAACTGTTTCATATGTTCTCAACTCTACAGATAAATTTGGAAATTTGAACATAAAGTTTCCACTAGTGTCAGAATGATAGAAATTAATTTGGGGAGGAAAACTACTTAGACTTTAAGGTTTCAAGCAGCCTCTAACTTGTGACGTAATTTCCTGAAGCATCAAGGTACTGGTATTTTCCTAATTTTTCTTTAATATCTGCTTCTTGGATAGAAATTATGATATTCCTATTTGCTTCAAAGATGCCAAAATTCATGAGTAACGAACTAATAAAGTAGAGACCTAAATGTCAGCAATGTGTGTACAGTAACAGTTCTGAGCTTGTGCACAGTTCTCTGGACTTCATTGTGAGACCGTTCAATCTGCAGTAATGTGCAGAAACTATGAGATTATACCTTTCTAATTGGCAACACTAATTAAATTCCTTAAGCTTCATTTTTCCTTTAAGCGGTAGATTTCATTATATATATCACATTGATTTTAGATCATAGTTTTGGATGGGCATTGGTATAATTTAGTTACAGGAACGTATCAGAGACTAAAACAAAGTACATAACTTTATGAGCTTTCCAGCCAAGTACCTGTCATGATGGCCATCCTTAACTTTCAACTTTCTGAAATGGTTGTTGTTATGAAAAGTACAACAGCTTATTTTTGCTTTGAAGCTTGTTCTGCTTGATTTTTTTTTTTTTTTATGTCATATAGGTTGCGTATATTGCAATCCTGTTCAAGATTCCCACAAGCTTATGTCTTTATTTTAAAAATTATTTTCCAATTTGAATTCCACAATTTTGCATAAATCTCTGGCAACCAGCAATTTAGTGAGTGTAGGGTCTGTTTGTTTTGCATATAGATCTGGGCTCCTGGTGAATTTTCATGAAATAGGATTCTGCAAAAATTGTGTGTAAACGTCTTTTGTAGGGTTGATAGAAAGTTTACATGCCAAAAGTATTTGGAGATAAGTCTTGGAGAGATTTGTTGGCAGATGTAGCTAAAGAGCAAGCCATTTAGTTAGATGGAAAGTATAGTAATAAACGTAATGTTTTAGTCCCTTGACAAAACAGTGTTAACCCCTTGCTAGTCCCTAATTAAAATCTTATCTGGTAGGTGTAGAAATCACAGAAAGGTATAGAAAAAGCCGCATCACCATTGTAAGAGGAATGCTCTGTGGGAGAGGTGTTTTGAGTATAGACATTTGGAAGACAGTAGAGGACGTACTCTGAAACATGTTAATTTAAATGTACTGTTTCTGCTGAAAAGAGGAGTGGGATTGAAATCAGCATGCCTATTCAACATACAAAAACTTAAATTACAGGTGGTGTTACTGACAATTCAGGTCCATATGTTAAAATAATTTGGGGGAGGAACTGAATCTCTTTCGATGTTCTTTTCAAAAGGGATCCCAACATCCTGACACTGCTATAGCTCAAATGGTAATTAAAAGAAGTCCTGAAGCAGGAAAGAGATAAAACGTGCAGTGCATTTTTGTTCTCTTGCTGATACACATGTAAATCTCATTTAAATTTCTCCAAGTTACTGAGTAAAATCTCTCACTAGTAAGATAGAGGATAAATGTGCTAACTTGCAACTCCTTGTTAGGCCATAGTTAGACCGTAGACTCACTTGTTAGATCATAGTGATCTTCCAAAAGACTTATTAGATAAAACATTAAAATCTACATGAGCTATAATGTTGTGTGACTTCATTTAGTAAAAATAATTTCATGCTTAAAGAGAATCGAGCACAACAGTTTTTGATATAAAGCAGATTAGCAAATGTCAGTTATGTAGGGTTGCATCACTTTGTCATGCAAGTTCTTAAGATTCCTGCTGGAGAGGAACAGGTTTTCACTGCCTATTTTTCCAATAAAAATAAATCTAATATTCATAAGGGATTAAATGCTAGTCAATTAGACGGATCTACTTAGGGCTGTTGATATCTTCTTACTGCCATTCACTTTGTGATCTGCCATTCTAAGTATGAAAAGAGAAGCAAGAAACCTTCTGTTGAAGGTTATTTTTTACAGTTCATGCTACAGCGGGGGTGAGGAGTGTGGCAAATTAAGATCTAAAATGTCCCTGAAAGGTGAAATTACTAAAATATCAATGCATTAGTCAACACTTGTGTGAGATTATGAACAGTCTAAGGAGTAGAAAGGTCTTTCTAGAGAGAAAGCAATGAAATATCTATTTTATATGTGCCACTATACTGGCTCTTTGTTTAGCTGGAATAAATCTGTATGAAATGGCATCATTTAAAGTACTACATAATCTGTGAGAGTTGATGATGAATTTTTAATTTGAGAAAGACTGGCTTTTTACAAAATAAGCCTCATGATCTAAGATGTAATGACTACAAATTGCTGTTTTAAATGCCAAGGCTGTGGCTTCATTATTTTTTGCACATTAAATAATGATTTTAATAAAAGTCTAGAGTTCATGTTCTTTTCTGAAAGCTATTACCTCTCAGCTACTGGCATATACCTCTTTGTCTAGAGGGCAAAGTGAACAACATCTCATATTTTTCTTAGGCACTATATGAAAGCATTAATTTCCTTCTGATGCTTTGATGGAACTCCAGTGCTGTGGGGCAAGTTAATGCAAAACGATCACATTTTCACTCATAATCAATATAGCTGTATGACAGTGGGCATCTATATTTCATTTGGGCATTCAGTAAAGCTGAATGACGTGTGGATTTTCTGCAAAAGGATTCTTTTGAGAAGCAGGGATGGAAATAGCATTTTTAGCAGGAGGCTGAGTCACTTGGTTATTACTGCAGTTGCCTTCCAGCAAAGAAAGATCTTGATGTGTTTCACTACACATACACCTTTTCCTTTATCACTTACCTGTTGCATTTGAATAAATCAGATATTTGCCATTTTACTTAAGAAAAGAAAATAACTAGCTATTGATTTCTTGTTGAGTTTTTGGTGCAATTATTCTTTTCCATTTCAGTTGCTCTGTTGCTCTGATCTTTGGCTTCTAACACCAGAGTGGTAGAAGCAAAAGCTGCTGAAGACCAACACAAGCCTTGTTCATTATTGAGAGGAGAATGATGGGAGGAAAGAAAAACATACTTTTAAGACAGAAGTTAAAGCACTCATTTGTGTGATTCCAAAGTTTTTAGGTCACCAGATATAGAAGTTTGAATATTTGCATATTAATACAGAAAGTAGTTTATATATTAGAGAGTTAACTTGTATTAGAAATCTGCTATAATAATTCCTGTTGTTCCACAAATCAAAAAAATACATGATTAATACTTGCATTGCCAAGTGCTGCACTTCTGATGAAAAGAAACTAATTTTTGTTTACCGATAGTTTGAATACTGCTCCAAAGGTTTGTAGAGACACCAAACAACGCTCCAAACTCACACTCCAAACAGCAGAATATTCTCATGTGAGGTGTTTTGAAACATCTTCCCAGGCAGAGGACATCAGAGATTAAAACTATTTTGAAGGAGTTGTATTGGTTTTGTACAAGGGCAAGGTTTTGCTAGAGGGTAGGCTACAGAGGTGGCTTCTGAGAGAAGCTGCTAGAAGCTTCTCTTGTGTCCAATAGAGCTAATGCCATCTGGCCTGAAGAGAGAACTACTGCTGACCAAGCCCATTAGCAGCAGTAGAAGCTCCTCTGTGATAATGTATTTAAGGGAATGGGACACACATGAAACCTGTGGAGCAACAGCCAGAGAGAGGAGTGAGAATATATCAGAGAAACAACTATGCAGACACTTAGGTCAGTGAAGAAGGAGAGGGAGGATCTGGAGCAGAGGCTCCCCTGCAGCCCATGCTGGAGACCATGGTGAGGCAGGCTGTCCCCCTGCAACACATGAAGGTTAATAGTGGAGCAGATATCCACCTGCAGCCTGTGGAGGACCTCACACTGGAGCAGGTGCATGCCCAAAGGAGGCTGTGATCCCGTGGGAGGCCCACACTGGAGCAGGGTCCTGGCAGGACTAGTGGACCTGTAGAGTCCCATGCTGGAGCAAGCTTGCTGGCAGGACTTGTGACCCCTTGAGGGACCTATGCTGAAGCACTTTGTTCCTGAAGGACTGTACCCCATGGAAAAGACCCATCCTGGAGCAGTTTGTGCAGAACTGCAGCCCGTGGGAAGGAGTCATGTTGGAGAAGTTTGTGGAAGTCTGTTTCTTGTGGGACAGAACCCACACAGAAGTAGGAGAAGAGTATGAGGAGTCCTCCCCTAAGGAGGAAGGTGCTGCAGAGACAACATGTGATAAATTGACCACACTGAGGGGTAGGAGGTAGAGAATTCAGGAGTAAAGTTGAGCCTGTGAAGGAAGGAGGAATGGAGTGGAGGAAGGTGTTTTAAGTTTTGGCTTTTATTTCTCATTATCCTACTCTGATTTGATTGGTAATAAATTAAGCTAATTTTCCCAAGTTGAGTCTGTTTTGCCTGTGATGGTAACTGGTGAGTGATCTCTCCCTGTCCTTATCTTAATCTATGAGCTTTCTGTTATATTTTCTCTCCCTTGTCCAGCTGAAGGAGCAGAGTGAGAAACTGGTTTTGGTGGGCACCTGGTGTCCAGCCAGAGTCAGCCCATGACAAGAGTTTAGTATTACATTTGAAAAATATGAAGTAAAAAATCTCAGATTTCCTGTGCCTCAGCCCCAGTTGCTGACAGTAGATTGTATGTAGTAGATTGTTCTTATTATCAAGTGGCCAAGATTCAGAATATGTTAATATATCTTTTAATCCCTCAGGAGAGATAGTAGAGGAAGCATCTCTTCAAGGACAGAAAATATTAGGTCTTTGATGGGATAGAAATAACTTTCAGTACTAGAGTGAGTTAAACTGAAGTTGTTTAAATTTTTTTATGCACTTAAAATTACAGGCAGTCAGTTGCAAAACTTCTGCTCCTATGTTGGTTGGAAAATCCTCCTACAAATAACTTAATATGAATGGGAGGCTGATCTCCTGAAGTTCTCCTATCAAATATGTAATGGAGGCAAATGAACAGAAAAATTAAGTTTAAAAATGGAAGAGGTGTTTGAGTTACAAAAATGATGTTATTTTTCCATCAGTTGCCAGAGATGTGGAATTTCAACCTCACCCTTAACTGAACTGCACTGATATGGCAACTGGCCATGAAGAACATCTATGAACCGATTGCGGTTTTTAACCTCTTTTTGGCAGCAGCAAGACTTACTGAAGCCTTATTTTAGGACAGTCGGTGTAGTCGCTTTTTTTCACTAATACAATGATAAATTGTCAATTTTTTTCAATAGGAGATAATTTTTTTGTTTGATCATTTCAGTAAAGAGTTATAAATGGAAAATATTGACCTAAATCTAAGAAGTCAAACAACAGCAGGTGTCAGAAATCCTGTAATAATAATCCTCTGATGAGAACATTGTGAAATACGTTATGGAGGATTAGCTTTACTTTAAAAGTTCTATTTCTGGCAAGAAACCGACAGTGCCAAAATTCTCAGAATTCTTGTTTCTTCACAGCATTGGTGTATAAGATGATTCTAAATTACAGTATTATGCAAAGACACGTCAGGGTTGGTAGTTGAGTGAAAAGGAAAACACAACTTTGTTCAGCTTTAAAATTCTGGGAAAACTAGCCTACCTCCAGCTCACATGAAAAAGCAGGTATTGAAAAGCCCATTTTTGACTAGCTATATGTAATTGGGACCTTAAACTTGCCTTGCAGCCAGATTGATACCTGTTGTTGCAGCTGTCTGTGAAGTTGCTTCTCCTTCTGCTACTTGGAGTTCTGAGCAGATTTTATGGATTATCCCAACCATACCACAGCTGATTAGGCTTGAAACAACATGTGTGATATTTTTGCCTTGTAAAGGTGCCATAGGACCAGGCAATCTGAGATGGGTCTGACAGGCACAGAGATGTGCATTGCTTTACCAATGGACTGGCAGATGCTTTCACATGAAGTGGTGTTTGTAAATTCTGTCCCTTCTTCAGAATGCTTCCACCTGCCAAAACAGCATGACCCTCCTGTTGTCTGGACTGTGTGTCAGCCAGCTGTGTCCTATTCTGGCCTGCCTTTCTGCCAAACTAATGAAACAGCTTTTTTTGAGGCCAGACAAAAAGCAGCCTTAAAACCTCATTCTTGTCAGAATATTGATGGTTTTCTACTATGTTATAACATGCTCTACATTCGTTTGCTTCATTTAAGTAGAAAAGAAGTGATGTGACAAGCTTTCAGCCTTATGAGATACGATAGATTAGGCACCCTCACATTTAAAAAATAAATAAATAGATTTTTAAATTCTTGACAGCAGGTTGTGGAATTGTTTTTTATTCTGCAGTATCTGGACTGTTATCAAATGCAGATGACCGCTGGTTTGTGATCCTGAAGACATAATTATTTGTTGGATGCCACCTGCAAGTATGGCTAAATCTTTCAATGGCTGTCAGACACATCTAACTCTTGTTAATTACATGTTGAAGAATATGAGATCACTTAGTTGTTAAAGGTTGCTTTCCATGTTCTCAACTACATTCATGTTGTTGGTAGTTTCTTAAAGTAAGGAGCCAAAAAGATTCTTAAGCCAGAAAAGAAGGAGCTGAAACGTACCACACTGAATTTTTTGGTAATTTGACATTTTTGTTTCTGCAAATAACACGTAGAAGCCCTCCAGTCCAGTGTTCTCTGGAATCCAACATGTAACAAAGAAAGTTGTTCATTTTTTTCTAGAACCTACAAATTGTGTGTATCAAAACAGCAAGTTAATTATCACAAGCTACTCTAACAGAGAAAAGACTGGTTGTAAAAATTATGCAAGGAGAGGTGAATGGCTGATATGAAAAACATATTTTGAGCAATCATATACAGAATGAGCAGAGTTCAGATGCTAAGGTACACAAAAGCGATGTCATCCATAGGAAATTATTGGGAAACCATCCTTGTTCTGTGAGCTGGGTGCTGCCTTTGGGTTTTGAAGATCTGCACCATTGTTGAAAGATATGTTTTTCTCACTTGACAGCTTTACTTTTGTTCCACAGAGCAGTGTGGAACAAAAGAGAGTTCCACACAACTCTCAACTAATAGCCAGTGGTAGAAGGAAGCCAGCATTGTCTAGGGTTAGGAGACGGAAAGGGTCTTTGGTCAGCTATGGTACTGTTCTGCTCCTCTAAACATACTTTGCGGCATGAGTAAACAGGTGTGTTAAATACTGCCAGTGTTTGGTTCATATTCATACTGGAAGAAGCTGCAGTTGTACTTCTGGTTTGCACTGCTTAACTTTCTACATAAGTGAAAAATAAAATCATATTTGAGTCTGCGGACTAATGTTTCTGGAATAACTAGATGTAGATGAATGAAGATATAGCATGTAGATTAATTTTGCATGTCACGCTCCACTTCTGTGGGGAGGGTTCTCTTTGTAAACACTTCTGTTCCTCATGCCCTTGACAAGTAGCTCCCTCAAGCTGGACAGAGGGCAGAACAGAAAGAGCCCTATGCTCATGGCACGCTTTTTGGTATTGTGGTGTCTTAAGATGCTGCTAGTCAGTACCTGCGCCGACCTGAGGAGCAGAAATTTTCAGCGCTACTCTGACTCCTTATGTTTTTGTGTCTGTGCTGTTAGCCTTGGTCTGCTGTGGTACGCAATATATTCTACCTTATAGATGGGTAAATTTGGTAGCTGTCTGTGGTAGCAGACTACTGAGGATAGGAAAAAAAAAAAAAGCCTGGTCAAGAAAGGAGCCTGGCCTAAGCCAGTGACTGCTGTCAGCTGTATCTCCTCTCCTTCATTTGGTTGTTGAAGAACTGGAGTGTTCTCTCCAGTATTCTGCAAGCTCCTCTGCCAGTGGAGTTATTTTTGTCTCCATTCTAGGTGATGCCATGGTTTAACTTTAGCAGTACTGACAGGTTCACCTTGCATCACTTACAGCAGTGATGACTAAGGCAGGCTTTGCCTATTGTGAAGAAGGTAAATTTAACATATATTCTGGAAAAATGATGGTCTTTATTCTTAACCCCGTGTGCCCTCTGTTGGGGCCACATATTGTATTTGTGAATATCTTCAAGTTCAGAGACCTGTCTAGCTGCTCTGAGTGCACACTGGAAGAGTTAATTTCATTACAACGGTGGTTTAACCTGTTTTCCCCTAGATATCCGTGTACTTTGTTAGAAAAGGTATAGGAGCTAGTCAGGGACGCGTTCTGGTTCCGCTCTGAAACACTGAGTAACTTTGAGGAACTCTGAGATGAAGTTTCTTTGACTGTTAAATGATGATAATATTTATATCACTTATAGTATAAAATGTCAGAACTGATTCAAATTTATTATTAATACTAATACTGTTACTGTAAGAGAACTCTTGCATTATTGAATATACAGTAGCTGACAGGATTGCACGGGTGTAATGAAGCAGCCTGTGAAAGCAGATGAAACTGTAACATTGTGAATGTGTAGAAAATCCTTAAGCATCCCCTCAATTGTGAAACTGTTGTCCCCTACAGCACCATACATTAATGAATTTCATCTTAAAATCCATTGTACTCTTCCTGTTTCTTAATTCTATTCTTCATGCATCTTTGCACACTAGTCATGATTTGAAACAGCTTTGGGGGATTTATGTGAGCTTTTGTCATTTGGAGATCTTACAGAGGTCCTCCTTTGTTCTCTTGTTTGGTCTCCACCCTTTTTCCTTCTCCAGATCTCTCCTCTTTATTTCCAGTAGTGAAGCCTCCCCCTTCCACCCTTCCTCTCCTATCCCTCTTCCAGTTCCTTTGGACTAGTAACACCCTCGTACCTGGGACTCATATTCTATCTGTATCCTTGACCTGTGGACATTTTCTTACAGTCGTAAATCACACTTTAAAAGTTTTATCCACCACTACCCACAGATCACTCTGTGTTCTGCAGTGTATTATTACTGAATATATAAATAAGGGGATAAATCATTGGTTTCTGACTTGCAAAGAATATGCCATGGCATATGAAAATATATCAATTTTTAATTCATTTCTGAAGGTGACCCAGAAGCAAATAATCACGATGCAAGTAAAGTAGAAATACGCATATAATACAATCTCTGATGAAGAATTATATTTTAAGAGCATCTGCAGGATTTATGATTTCATATTTATAATTTGCATATGTTCCATATTTGTTTTGAATTTAATATGCAGTAATTTCATAGTCATGTAAATAAATTCAGTGGGTACTGCTGCCATCTCCTGGTCAATATCTAAATTAAACACAGCTCAAAAATTAAATCTGACATTTAAGTGAGGTTTTCAACATTTTCATTACTAAAGCTGAATTTAAAATTCCCAAACGCTTCAGCTTTTTATTATAGGACACTAGATACTGGACAGATTCACATTTGTGGTCAGATTCACCTGAATTTAACATGAAAGACTGGCATGACTTAATTATTTATATATTTTTTTTAATATGACAAACTTCAGTGGAAATATTAAGGCCCATTACCTGTAAATATATGCACTTCTAGATTTTGAAATTAAATTTTTTTTATTGTACTTTGCAGTTGTGAAAACAAAGGCCATCTGGTGCCTGGTGGGACCTTTCCCAAGTAAATTTATGATCTGTAGTAATTTATCTTCTTTTTTCTTCTTCCACAACCAATGGACTTATTCCCTTTACTTCCTTCTACCAACACTTGTGCTTAAGAATAGTCAGCAGGGTAAGATCCATTTAATCATTGATACATAGTTTGAGTATGACCTGATTGAGCTTCCTTGGTAATCTATCTGTGATCATTATTTGTAATAAAGTGACTTTTGGCTTCATAATGAATGCCACTACTCTAAATTAATGTTACCAAAAGCTATGTCTTAACTGTGTGTTTTCAAGAGTGCCTAAAACATGTTAAATCTCAGAAAACTTATACGAAACAGGTATGTTTGTCATGTTTCCCTCAAAGTCTATAGTAGTACAAAATTATGCAAAGCTAAGACATCCTCCCTCTTTCTCCTTGTCTTTTTAGTAGGTTTACTTCATTTTGAATACAGAATGTGAAAACACCTCATTAAAAAATAGTGACAGTTCTTATGCTAATTTCATTTACACGGTCTGTTTTAAGCTGTGGTCTAAGCTGGTAGATGTGTGCAGGGTCTCAGAACTAGCACTGCTATCAATCTTTAATTTCTTATTCCTGTGAACTTTAACAAGTTCATTTGTAACACTTATTGTTGCAGTGGTATTTAATGTCTTCCTTTGCAACATAGTTAGGCTGACTAACTTTTAATGTTAAGTGGTTTATTGACTCATGCATGAAATGAGAGAAAAAACTGAAATTTTGCCTTTATAGCATTGCTTTTAAATTCAGCAGTCACTGTGCTATGTTTTGGTCGCAAGTTTATATACAGCATTAAATTCTGTCTGGTCATTCTGAAAGTCCTAAAAGAAACTCCGTGCACAGGGAGGAGTGACCAAAGGAAATGCAAATTCCCTTGTCATGTTTAGTTGCTTTTCTAGGAGCTAGAGCAAAGGCACACAATTTAACCAACTTTTACGATTATATCTCATACAAAGCTAAGCTGATCAGACAGCTTCTAACTTCACTATTTTATCTTCTCAATTTTAGCAGTATGACAAGAAAAATAGCTGATATTATAAATAGTAGTAGAAAAAGAGTAAACTTACCTGAAGAAGGGAGGAGAAAAAGGAAAGAGCAAGATGGTAAAAAATCTAGTAGATGTTGTGAATTTGATTAAATGCCAAAATGAACTTAATATTGTTGGTAGCTTCTGTGCTTTGGCTTCAACATAACAATATTGTTGCCATAGACCAAAACCCACGTCGTTGTTTTAAAACTCATCCAATTTTGAGTAGTAGGATCAACATAAAAGGTTAAAAAGCAATTACATAAATGTAGATGGAAAATACGACTTTCCAGTTACAAGATTCTGGGGGTGCTGTGGAATTCTTGTTCAAGCTCTCCGTTTCTCCCTTTTCTGTGATGCCAGGCATATGAAAAAAAAAATTCCCACAGAGATTTCCCCTCCTCAGAATAACTTGCTAATACAGGTACTGTGCAGAATGGCAAGTAGTCAGTCCCACTCTGAGCAACCCTTCAGAGTCGGGATTGTCTCACTACAGATTAAGAGACTATATTTATGTATGCCTTCAGTCAAAAAATGTGTGTGTGTGTATAAATATTTCCTATCTGACTCTCTGATCAAGCCAGATTTCCTGTTTAGCAGTCACCCAGAATGTTTTGGGTGGACCCAATAAACTGGTCTCAACAGGGCTTTTTCTATTCGTTTCCAAAGATATGAATCCATTCAGATATTGAGCTCCTAGTAGCAAAGATTATCTTCTTTCAGTGAGATGGTACTGTGTCACCTGTAACAATTTGAATACTGCCAAACTCTGCTGTTCACTTGAAATTTGTGGAAAAAGTTCTGTTTCAGAAAGAAAAAAAGTTTGTAACTAAACTCATCAGACCCGACATAAATCTTTATTGAAACTTAGCATTTATTTGTTTGTTAAAGCTCGTGAAGCTTGGTCCTGAAAATACTCCTTAAATAAGAAATAAGGGTGGATATATAGTCTTTGAAAATAATGTGGGAAGGCTGATTTAAGGAGAGAAGTTGAGTATGAAGTGCTCATGTCGAAAGAGGTACTGATGGGGAGTGATGATTTGCAGTCAAACTTGAAGTAGTTGGGGAGATGCATGGAAGGCCAATTGGGCTGCCCCGGCGCGCACTGCTGCATGAAGAGGTCCCATCTGGAAAACAGCCTGTTGCCTGTGGTTGTATTGTTGAGGATGAGGATATATGACTTTATTTCAGATTGTATGGAGAACATTTTGAGGGGAGTGGGGGAAGTAAAAAGTGGAGTCTAGAGAATGAGTTAGGACAGAGTAACCTTGTGGTGTTTGGACCTTAACCTACCTGAACAGCTATGTGTGGTTTCTATGAGGACAGGATTTGAGGAGTAAGAGGTTATGTAATAGTTTTCCACAACCAGAGCTGTGTTTCTCCAGCTGAGTCAAGACACACTAGCATGTTGCTTAGTAGATGTATAATGGCTTTTATTATTGACAGTATTGCTGTAAACAGCTGAATGAAAAATATGAAGAATGAGTGCTGTCTCATTTAATTAGAGTTTAGACTTTCTGAATCAGTAGCAACCTAACTAGTCAGCTTAGTCATGTGAATATACTATGTCTGGATGCAGCATCTTCGCCACAGAGCTGATGCTTTTTTTGTTTAAAAGATGGGAAAGATTTCACTGCATTTTTGTGAGGATGAAAATAATGGTATCAAGACCAAAGAAGAAAAAAAGTATTAAAAAATGAATTTAATCTAAATTCTGTAATCTCATTTAGTTTTTAATTAGACTTCACTCTCTTCCATCATCTCTTTCGTAGCACTGCTGTACTACCAAGAGCAGCTTTGGTTAGTATTTTCCCTCAGAGGTTGATTATATTTCTTTGCTTGTGAGGTAGATTATTCTTGCATATGAAGTGCTTCATGAAGCTCTCTATATCCTTGCCATTCACATGCTTTCAGGAGAATGTGTCTGCTGGACTGTCCTCACATAAGTGGTGTGTGAGGTACAGGTGTTGCCCTCTGAGAAGAGGAGCTACGGCAGGACACCCGCAATGGGGTATCCTGCCTAGGCCAGCACATATGGAACAGGATGAAGAAATAAATGATTTGACTACGAAAAAATTGGCTTCAGAAGCAGTAGTTCTGTATCAGTGTGAGGCTGTGCCAGAGCCAAGTGGCCTCGGTTTTGGGTCCTGATGTAGTATTGCTATGCCATGCTGCTGCTGTCCTGTGTAGCTGTACCAGTCTGCTCCAAATTGGATCAGTGATCTCTGCACTGCAGTCCTTTGGATCTTATAAATGTGTCCCGAAATCTCCTCCTTGCCTTACGGTATTGATAAAATGAATTACTGACCCCAGTTGACTGATTTTATGTAGTGGAACACAGCACTTCTAGTTAGTCTAGCTATGCTGCAGAAATGAAAAGTATCTTTACTTGCTTACGTGGTAACTTTCAAATTTAACGTTGTAGTAACAAAAGTCCTTTTAATTATTTCCTTTAGATGAAGATTTTAGTTACGCACAGCTAAATATGAGTTCCTAGCTCTGCTGGGTGTCTTAAATATCCTGCTTTCTGAGACAAAAAACACTTTTCTGCAAAGAACTGCTGTTGCACTGAAATGTTCAGCAGATAAAGCAGATAAAGGCATAATTATTTAATCAAATGTACAGCTAAGGCTTCTGTTGCCCAAATCCCCCAAACAATCTGTAGTTGAGGGGCTAATTGTGTTTACGTTCTACAAACATATAAAATCTGTAAGAAACAAAATTATTAAAAAGCTTAGAGGGAAGTGGGTAAATTTTGATTTCATTCCACCAAAGGAGAATCCTATAAACTTAAAGGAATTTCATATATTCATGACAAGCGTGACTTTAACCCATGGTTTTTAGTGCTTTTTTCAGTAACACTTGAAGAGATCTTGTATGATTGGAGTCTTGGATTTGCACGCCCTGTGGTGGTATGCATAATTGACTAATGATGTCTGTAATTTGCCTGTGTGATTAATTCATTTGAAGCTATAAATATTCTATATTAAATTATGCAGAAAGTCAGCAAGTTTTTAACCAATTTATTGAAAGAAAAAATAATTTCTGTGTTTTCTTTTTTTGTTTACCAAACCAAGAGTTAAAAGAAATCAAATGTTATTTTAATAGCAAAAAAATATAACAGTTGTAAATAATATAGGTATAGAGTTTTCCTTTAATATGAATGGAAGAAGAAGGAAATTTGCTTTTATTGTTGACTTTTAGAACCTTATTCTATTAATATTTTTACAAAATAACTTATGTTGTGAACCCAACAGAGAACAAGAGTTTTGTGGAATCTGTTTTGGGTGTTTTCATGAATTCTGTATGAAACAAGCAAAATACAATTTGTCTTTTCTTTCACTCTAACATGAAACTAAGTATTTTCTGTTTCTCAGAATGAAAAAAAAATCTAAAAACTATCAATGAAATGCTCAGAATATTGTTTCATGAAACCAAATTTTTCATTGTTTATTTAGTGGACTGACACGTTTTACTTTTGTCTGGTTTGGCTTGAGTTTACCGAAGCAACTTACAACCATGTAGAGGGTAAGGTTATGTGGGATGACTTGGTTTTACATGTGTTTAGTTATTATAGGACACCTTGATGCCTGATCTAGCAAAACCTATGTGTATTCCAGACAAACATGGGGGAATGGGGAAAGGAAGAAAAAAGAAAATTATGTTTTATACATACCTCTTTATTCTTTAAACAAATAAACAGTTGAGAAGACAAATCCTGTTGTGATAGCTTTGAAGAGATGCAAAGATTAATGAACTAACACCAGGAAGAAAAAGGTGGCCTGATTAAATCTTGAGAAATATTTTCCTGTCCTTCCTCACTGTGTGATCAGTCACACAGAGTAGGATCCTTGAAGTGCATTACGACAGGGTCATTGACACTTGTTCTGACTTTTCTCTGGGAAATTTGAGGGTATCTTGCTACTGTAACCCAAAGGGAGCAATTTCTTAGTAGTTTGTATCATGAGCATCATTTCCAAGCACATCTATATGCAGTCCATGGTCAGGACTCAAGACTGTGCTCTCATGTATTTCAGTTCCTCTTAAATAACTTTTTTGAAGACCTCCATGGTGTCACAGGGATGAGTTTTCAATAAGAATGAGATTTCACACTCAATAATATGGCCTTATATTTTTTTAGCCACAAACATATTTTAATATTTGTTATCTATTGGTTTGAATCTCCTGAAGGACAAAAAGGAATGAAAGCGGTACTGAAGTTGAGAATGCAGATGTTTAGAGTGTTTAGAATTTCTGGGTACCACGTATGTCTGTGTGATGAGAAAAGGTGGTCTTGCCCGTGGCCTGGGAAATGTTGCAGTGACTAAACCATAAATATACTGGTGCTGACTGCCAACAGGCTGTACAGCTGGAGGACAGAGGAATAGTCTCCAGATGAGGGTGGCAACATAATCAGGAATAAGCAGATATTTCTGATACTTGAAACGCGAATAAGTCAAGAGCAATTGCTCACAGCAATTTAGCTGTGAGCTCCCTCTTCCATTTGCTTGTAACTTCCAGATTTCAAATAAACTGAAAAGTGGTGTTGAAGACACCTTTGGACTAAAGATTCCCCCTGCATTCTGGGGGGAGGCAGTAGGGAGGAGAGGAAATGAGTGCTGTTAGAATTGCTACAGAGCTATGCGGGAACTGGCTGTATTATGGCTGGATATTAAAGGATAATTCAGCTGTGGAGATTTCTGTCTGTATACTTAAGTAAGATGCTATATTTGAACATGCAATTTATAGAAGGATTTGCTAATCTTCAAAAATACAAACTGGAAAAATTATTCTCTGAACTGTTTGAAAGCTCATGATGTTTGCCATAAAGCTTTCAGGTTAAGCCCATGTTCTACCTAACGTGTTAAACGAATGGCACTATTAGGAGCTGCAACAGTATGACATTAGAAAAATTACAACGCTAATTGGCACTGCTTTTACAGACCTTAATACTGCTACTTTAAGTTCTCATTGTTCACCTAATAGTTACATTACAAATCTCCTGATGAATAGCTTTTTGAACAGAATTGTCAGATTCAGCTTTGACAGTTCATTTAATTTAATGGGTGTGTAATTCAGATAGGTTGACTCCAGGATGAAAGGGTCATCCTGAGAGTGTCTGCAACACAAAACAAAGTAATTCCTTGTATCTCTGATGAAGTGAGTAGAAAGATTGCTCATATCTATGGTTGCTTAATCAGTAAAAACACATGCAAACTGTAGGTTTGAGATCCGTACGTATTGTCCATTAAATATAAGATTAACTTATTTAAGATAGAAGTAGACATGGTTGCACAATAAATTAAAAATAAATTAAAGTATGTAGTTTTAAAAAGAGTGCGTTTCCAAAAAGTTGGGAATCCTAGTTTAAATCTTGTTTTAATAGAACAGGAACTTTAATAGAACAGAACTTTCTTCCTATTTCTTCACTTTCCTTTTTATGACCTTTGTATTTTCCTGTCTTTGCCTCAGTTTTCTCCCAGATAACCTGTCCATAGCTACTTTTCCCTCATTGGTGCTAGTTTTACTAAATCTATACCCAAATTTGATATTTCTGACACAATTGCCTAGGTTATCTTGGCCTTATGGTATCACTGAAATGGTGACCTAGGTACTGTTGGTCATGCAGGACAACCTTCTAATGCTCCCTTCTTCGATTATCTGTGCAGCTTGAATGTTTCTCGTGTAAGACTCCCATAAGAATTTGCAAAGGCCAGCAACCCCTCCTGTTGCTGTCTGTCGTTTTTATCAGCTTCTCATGTTGTGAGGTGTCATGTCTGTGAATTTTCTTATGCTATGTCCAGCAATTTTCCACACCCTGTCTAATAGGCAAGGTCTCATCAGCAGCCTAGTCATCTGTGTGCAGCCCTAACATGATGTCTGGGCCTGCATGACAATACCTACTGAGTAATATGTTTGCTTTGATAGCATCATGAAGAATCACCTTAGTTTTCATTTCTTCTATGTTCACTTTGATTTTGGGAATACCTATTAGGTGAGGGTATGATTGATGATCATACGTGAAATTTATATGTATGTATTAGAATATGCTAGAAAGAGCTTAAGAGAGGCCATTGCATTTAGTTTTTATGGTGAAAACTCTATGTGCAATGGGACCAAGTCCTGCAGCTGAAGCCAGTGTCCTCTGTGGCAGCGATGCCTGCATTTTGCAGCTATTTTGTATGCCTTCCTCTCCACTCCTAGCTTCCTGGGTGCAATTCACATTTGAGCTTTGGGTCCCTCCCAGCCTGGTTTCATGCAATAGAGAAGTTCCCTGAAGGATGAGAGGACCAAATATCCAAAGGGTGAACTCTACTTAGGCAAGAAGACAGAAAAGCCCAAAATGTCAGTAGTCCAGGTCACAGATTTTATTCTTGAAAGCTGACAAACTCCACAGCAGTGGAATCTGCATGGGGTTTTAGGCAGCTTGGTGTTTTTATTTCATCTACAGTGCTCAGTTTATGCTAGATTCAAAGTTTCAGAGGTGTCTTTGACTTTGGGAACAGGATATCACCTGTCAAAAGCTAGAAGCTGAAACTCTTGAGAAATTCTGTGTGGGAACTCAATGCTACAGAAAATTGTTTCAATGCAAGAGCTGCAGTGGACCTGACTGTATTGACATGTGGTAATCTCCAAGTAAAACCATGTAGTGATGCTGTGCCATTTCATAATGTATTACTACTACTGTTGTCTTTCCTGACTGGTATGTTGTTCCTATTTATTTTAGTATCGTATGTTGCTTTGTTTAGAGGGGTGTCTTGAGTCCCATTTTGAGGCATTGAACACTCATATCTGCTTTTAAAGTTTACTCCAAAGAAAAAATGAAATTATAGCTAATAAAGATATATTTAAAAGATAAAATCTCAAGCTTGTGTAGATTTTGAACTTGAATGTATGGAGTAGTAAATGATTATTAATAACTTCAGAATAAAACCAAAGGAGTTAATTGCAAGGTAACCATTAGACCAGGCTCATATATTCCACATCTCAGAAACAATGAACTAAATTATAGACTGATGCTTTAGGTTCTTTTAATTGCATGCATGCATAGGAATAGAAAATAGGTTTTTAGGTTACAGAAGGTTTGGGGAACATTTGAGTTGGATGGAATTTAAATTTTAGTTGATCATCTGCAATTTCTACACTGTCTTGAAGAGATCTCTTATGAAGCCTGAAAAGGAACATTGTTTCTGAGAAGTGCTGTCAGTTCAGAGTTCAGTAGGATTACAGAATCAGGTCATCACTAAAACTTATCATACATCATTAATAATAGTTTTTGGTAATAGTGTGTCTTCAGAGGTACCAAAAATTCAGTGAACTCATACTGCTTTTGCTAACATCTTCATTTCAGAAGGGAAAAAAAAAAAAGGAAGATGTTTTATTTTTTAAGTGATGGTCCTTTCTGTCGTGTTTAGTTTTATGAATATACATGCACATATATATGTATATATATAAATGCAACTTTAAGAGTATGTCTGTTAGAAACAGTAATGATGAAAATTAACAGGAAATTTTACAAAAGTATGTGAATGTGTGGCTAAAGCATAGAAGACCATTTTCTAAGACTAAGCGGAGTAGAAATTGCTACTTCAGTTTTTTAAACTGTGGAGAAGTTTCCTCAGGCTCATGCAGAGAGCTATGGTACTGTAATTTTTGCGATTACACTCTATACATTTGTGTTAAGATAATTTTACTAAATAGGTGAGAAAAATTGGTATATTGGTACAATTTTTAAAGAATATGTTTCTTGTCATTTGTCATTAAAAAAAACCATGAACAAACAATCAAAAAAACCCAACCCTTCCTCCCAAAACATCCCACCCACTTATGCGGAAAAAAATGCAGATACTGTAGATTAATATTAGATGTTAGAATTACTGTCAATAAAGATAATAGGATGAGTTTTCATTCTCCAGAGCAATTTCTGTTATGCTAAAACCTAGAAATTCCGAGGGACTTAATTTTATAAGGATGCTGGCTGTGTTGCTAAAAGCATGTCATCCTCAATGACAGCTTACCAGTTAAAACATCTGTATGAAACAAAGACACTGAAACCTAAATCTGAATGTCAGAAGAATTTCTCTGCATAAAGTCTGATCAAATAGAAACAAGAACCTACTTCATGATGGTCACTTATCTTTTGTCTTTATTAAAGCTTTTGTGAAAAAAAACCACTAGTCAATTTCCGTAGAAAAAGATGAGTGAATTCTTGAGTTTTCCGTGGAATCCATGAGGCTAATTCCATTATTTATGGAAAAATAAAAATAGCAAACGTATTCTAGAACTTTTTTGGAGCTAAGCTCTTATTTTGTCAATATAGCAAAATGCAGTACTATATATATTAATATGCTTTATTTCTGGAGAATCTAATTCAGATTTTAAGTGGTGTATATTGGGAGAATTTACTTTTTTCTATTTATGATTATGTCTCTTTGAAAAACTAAACATGGATGTAAAAAAGCAAAGTAAAAAATACAAGGAAATGTATGCAGGAGAGGGATGTCTGAGGAAAAAGGTGCCAACAGTTAAGGATAAGAGAGAAAGCTAGCAGTTTAAGAAAGTAACCTTAATGATCTAAGTCCTTCTAGTGTCTTACATATTGAAATCAGATAATTGAGAATTAATCCAAACTAAGTGTGCCAAAACATGGAAATATAGGAATTTAACTTTACACTTTAATAATGCTGTATGGTAATTGTCCAGCTTGGTGTCTCTGATCTTAGATTAGACTGATTAAAGAAAAATACAACCCACTTTTTAAAAGATATCCCTCACGATCTGTCTTTTTACTACATGTATTTTCCTACTGAAATGGTCTTTAGACAGTGCAGAAGTGTAAATAGTTAATAACTAGCATTACTAAAATAAAAGACATAGAGAAGTCTGTCATACAGTTAATTCTGTGCAAACTATAATTGCAAGATTTTAACACCACTTGTAATTACTTGAACATATGGTGAGAAATAGGTAATAAAACTGTTTTTTAATTGTGGTATAATGAGGTTCTGAATAGTCTATATTATTTCCACTGGGATACCAAAAATGTAAAAAGTGAGAATGAGAGAAAGAAAAGGGATACAAAAAACCTACTGTAGCTTGGAGTTAGTTGTACCATTGAAATGAAAGAACACGGAATTTGAGAATACTTTATAATTTAAAAAAAAAACAAAACCAAAAGAAACCCCAACCTTCAGGTCATCTTTACTTAAGGTAGTTCTTGTTGTACATGTTGGATATGGTTAGCCACTTGTTTCTTTTTTTTTCCTAATATTTTGCAAGAAAAGTTATTTAAGATAGCGTATTTCCTTCTATTTTGAATATACGTAAATACAGTGAGACTTTCTTCTCTTGTTTGGCTACATTGATGAATTGTGCTATAGTTAAACCTCAGATGGACCCTTCATACTTGACTCTTGCTCCAGCTTTCATGCAGTTTCTGTGCTAAGCCCATAACTACCCCAGTGATTAGTCTCCAAAACCTTGTTACAGTCTTCTGTGCTCTACAAAATACCTATTTACTGCTGCAAGGCAGTAATAATTACCCAGCGTTGTTACTGAAGAGTTATGCTCCATTGGCTTACAGTTGGCTGTTCTTTACAAAGGTTCAACATATAGGACACAAATAGATCTTCTGCCTCATCCTACTTTTTATATTTTATCTTACTTGTTTTGGAAGATATAAGACGGATTTTTCAGTTTTAGCCAAAATGTGAAAGGACATAAAGGACACATACATTGATGTATGTTTCTTCCCAAACGCTGAAATTTCCTGGTGGTACTTATCTGAACTCTGGGATAGAAATCGTCTTTATTTTGCCTCTTCTATACAAAATATGCAGTGAAGGCAGTGACTGTTGTAGCCTATGATACTCTTCAGTTCCTTGCTCTGAACCCACATTGGTTCCTGTATCCAGCCACTGCCTGGACCCTGAAGTGTGGTAGCTAAAATACTGATCAAGGGAATATTTTCCATTGTAAAGTTAGCAAACTGTCTCAACTCAACCTCTAGCACTCAAACAAATATTTTTTCTTTAAAATGACATTTTGCATTTCCATCCCTCCCCACCGCAAAATCAGTATTACTCACTAAGAAAAACCATTTAGACACATTTTTCTACGGGATTCTGCAAGCACATTTTATCTTCTCTCCTTTCCTAAAGATTAAAAGATTTTTTCACCAAGTTAACTAGGAATAATTTTTCTTTAAAAATAAATATGTATTTTTAAACAATAAAGTAAATGACTTTGTTCTTTTAGTATGTCCATAACCAGCTCTACATTTTAAAATGGTTTGTCAACGTATCACCGCTGTGCTTGTCACAGCCTCTCTAAAGCTGTTAGAGCAAGTCAGAGAGTGATTTTTCTGCCAGAGGAGCCTGGCAGTGATTACAAGCCTAGTGATACTTCTGCTGTGCAGAAAATTATTATTGATGGTGGTAAAGATAAGCCTGATGAGGGAAGAGATGTTGGGCTGAGCAATGATAGAAGGAGATAGGGGGTTTGAGTTTTGTTATCACTGAGCTGACCCTGTTCATGTCCAGTAAAAAATAATATCTTTTTATAGGACACCTGGTACTAGAATCAACAGTCTTAATCCTATCATAGTTTTCCCCCTACTATTTTCAATTATTTTTCTGAACAGCCTATTAATTCTATTAGATTGTGTTGACGAGATAGTATCAAAAGAAAAACATCAAGCTCATCGTGTATGGAAAGGGAGTTTCACAAAGACCACGAATGAGAGTCAATATAATGGGATAATAAATACTTAAGATTAAAAATTCCTAGTATTTTTCTACATCTGTGTAGTCTACTATGGTTTTCTTTTTTACTGAATGTAGTATAATAATAATTTTTTAATTTCTTTTCAATTGCAAAGAACTCTTGATTTCTCCTCTATGATTACCTTTAGAGCAATCAGCTTCTCAAGTGCTGGCTTCGTATTAAGCTCTGATTTCAGCAAAGTAAAATCTAAAAATTCCATAGATCAGATCTGTTACACATACAGGAGTATGGGTATGTCTAGTAGGAAATCGAAGTCAACAATCTCTGTGAGGCTCAAGCGTGTTGCTTCAAAGTATGTACTTGAAAGTAGCCATTGGTATGCTCTTAAACGTTGGTACTAGCATTCACTCAGCAGATCTTAGTTCCTGAAATTATTGCTGAGTGCTTTAGGACCTTACAGTATTTTGGTGACATGTCAGTGTTTTTCACTCGCGTGTAACATAAAAACCTTGATCATGCTGCATATAAAAGCACCAGATTCAATCCCATTGTTTGCCCTTGGTTTTGTGCCAGCCCTCCCTGAACTATTCGGAATGAATTAAGTAAAATATGGAGGGAATTTAACTGGGTACTATTTAGTTGTGTTTAGCTGGGACATCTGTAGCTTTTAATGTCAGGTTTTGAAGACAGTTGAAATGTGGAAAACATTCTTAGATTTATGTTTTTTTTTAAAGAGGTGGAGCAGGAAGGAAAAATAAAAGTTTTCAAAATGGAGTTTGCTGTTAGCATGCAGGCACCAAGGCTGTGTCCTCATTAGCAAACTAAACAGGGTTAAAGTATAGCGTGAGCACTGGCGTGTTATTTGCTTATTTTGGTCAATTGCTAGGATGATCCATGGCATGATTTTGGTCCAGGCCTAGTTACACTTTTCCAGAGGCTGCCTGAGCATGCGTTGGGAAATAGCACAACCTGAGGCTGCTCCAGGGGGCAGGATGGCTGGTGGTCCATGCCTGGGAGCTGTGGGGAGAGGAGAGGGTCAGGGACCTTAGCACAGTGGATGTGAGCGGTGTTTCATGGGGCCAGCTAACCCTGGGGGTGGAGAGCAGACCCAAGCCTCTTGTACATATTAGCATGGGTGTAACCCAAATGCATTTAGTTTTGATCCTTTAGCGAAGTGTTGCTCTTTGGATGCTCTGCAGTAACCCTGTCTGTAGATCTTCAGCTGAAATAATGGAAAAATTCAGAAGCAGCTCACTTTTCTTAGGTTTTCAAAATAATTTTCCATGCAGAGTAGTAGTCCTTTTAGTGCTGATGGTAGAGGAAGCTTTCTCTGTTTGGACACATAATAAATGTGACATATGTGAATTCATTTGTAACTTCTCTCTGTAGGGAGATTTTTGTGTTGCAGGCAATGTCCACAATGTCTGTGGGGAGATGACCTATATGCTTTTTAATATTTTATTTTGTAGCTTGTTATTCCACCGTTCCCAGCAAAATTTCAACCAGTAATGAAAGCAAAAGACATTTTCAGTGAGAAGAACTTGGGATGTGAAAAAAAAAACAAACAAGATATGCTAATAGTAACCTCTTTAACCACCTGCTTACACTTACCTACACACTATCTAAAAATCTATTGAACTGTGTCACTAGCACCAGATTAGGAGGTCAAATGCTGATGTAAGGTTAGCTGCCTTGTTACAGCACCACACAAGAAGTGTTTGTGATTCCCTGGTTCCAGCAGGCTATTAATCTCCAATTCCATTAATCCTAAAAGTCCTCCTTAAAGTTAGTCAGGCTAGATTTGATACATCTAGTATTGCCAAAGCAGGTGAAGGTTTTGCACCTGAAAATTCTTCCTTTTTTCTTTAAGAGAAAACAAAATAACAACAAGAAACCTGAAGCAAAAGCGTAGCTGAGAAGCAGTGATGTTGGGGTGTGTGATGTTACATCTGCCGTGTGATGGGGTCCTCCCATCCCATTTCACCTGCAGCTGTCTGTGCTAGCTCAGAATGTGGCCCATTGCCCCCAAAATGGCAAAAGCAGGAATAAATGCTGACCTGTAATGCTACCCGTGCTCCTTTCACTTTATCCTGTCTTTTGACCTAGAATAAACCATTTCAGTTCGCCAAACAGGCAGAAAGTTAACCTAAACTAATGTTTTTGCATTATCTGTTTGGCTTAGCAATTTGAAAGAGCTCATCACAGAAGATGACAAGTGTCAAGAAGGGACAAAAAGGCAGGAATGGGTATGAGCCTGCCTGTGGCTGCCAAGAAATCGTAGCCTGGAAAAAGGCAGTAATGCCACCTTCTCCCTGTCTATTAGCAAACTTGGGTTTTCACACTGCATGTTAGAATTTTTTTTAGTTATTTGCGGTACATTTTTTCAGTCCCACCTCGGATGTATGGACACTGGAAAAATCTCTCTCCACCCTCCACTGCATAAAAATGAGAATTTCAGTGACCCGGTTCCTGACCTTGCAGAGCATTTTTCAGTCAGTCTCAAACTGGCTAGGGAAGAACAACTCATATTTAGTTGATATATAGGTATATACATATACTTACTAGACTGTGCTTTCTTGAAAGTATCATCTGTGGATAAGAGACTGAGATCTTTTTAAATAAGGTTCTTCTGCATCTCTCTCAGACAGTAAGTGATATATAAACAACATGAATGATGTGAAACAAATAAAGTGCTACTTAGGATTGCATCCATTGGAGATAATAGATAAATCTTTGCTCTCAGCCCCATGACATTATTTCAATTCTATAGTAAACATGTTTTCAATTTCAAAATGAACTTCAGGGGAATCTCTAGCAGATACAGTCTCTTAGCTGCTTGAAGGTAGATACAATATCTTATGAAAAGCTGATTTGCAAACTTGTTCTTCCAGGAAGAGAGGGAGAACATTTATCAAGATATGAAAAAGAAATATTTATGAAAAGTCTATTTTATTTCCTTTTAATATGTCTGCCATCATTGCATTTCTGAATAGTTAAGGACCATAAATAAGTAGCTATCTAGCTCAGTCGCACAGCCATTGCTCTTCTGTTGATACCACTCGTGTGTGAGTGTGTAGGGGAGGGAGTGGGTACCATAGGTCCTCTAGGAAGAAAGTTATTCAAAAATCCACTTGCAAAATTTGTTGCGGGACTTAATCCATTAGTTGATTAACAGTCGCTAATCAAGTATATACTACATCATTTCTTTAATATCATATATGTATCTGACAAGATATCTTGTAGGCAATCGTTTGTAGGAGTTCTTTTGTGGTAAATATGGTCTTAGAAGAAGTTCAACTGTATATTTCATGCAGCAGTTGACCTTGCTTCAGGTTTAATAAAATATATTTCTATAGGAAAAGTGACAGAAGTCTTTAATTTTGGTAGTTCTCACTTTTCCCCATTGGTACCAATAGGAGTTTGCATTAGAAACTCACCAAGAAAGTGCAAATATATTTACAGACGTTGGGGTTTTTTATCAGGTACAGAAATTCATAGTGAGTATGCTATGTCATAGTATGATAAAACAGAGGAAGAATATTTGATTTTTGAGAATAACAGAAATAAAGCTCAGATCTGATTAGCTTTGACTTCATTAGGCTTAATCTGATACTAAGGAAATACTCATATATATGCTAATGTATATTAAAAAGTCATTAGCTTTAAAATTCCTCTATCTTGCCTTATTGTCAACATGACCTGTTACAAAAATAAACGTTTACATGAGGAATATTCACAGAAAAAGAAATTTCTTAATTACTGTTTCATATAAAAGGTCAGCAGGTGGAAAACCTCTTAAAACTTGTCTTCCTTTGCCCTTGCAAATTTTTAGCAGGAGGCTGGTCTGTAGGATGGAGACAGCTATACCAGCTATGCTGACGGGTACAGCTCAGGACCCTGGCTCCGGTGACATCTCCCCAGCCTGTTAGCAGAGCTGGCTGTGTGCCTGCACCTTTCCTGCTGCAGTGCAGATTTCTGAGTTTTCAGTTGCTCATGGAAGGGAGTTGGAGCTAACTCCAGGTCTTGCACCCATGGAGACAAGGTGTGCAAAGTACCCTCTTCCACCAGTTTATGCTGTGGGGGCAGCAACTTCTTGCAGAAGGGGTGGGGAGAAAGACAGCTGAAGGCAGTATCTTTCTCTAGCACAGTTAAATTTGTAAGGTGTCATTGTTCAGCACCCTCACTGCCAAAGTACACCATGCATTTCATCACTCAGCTGTGAAACAGCAGATCCCTTTTTGTACGAACGACAGGCTCCACAGATGCAGTGAAACAGCAAATATGGTCTTGGGTGACATTTGCACTCATAATTTCATACTTCTAATAGGAAGAGGTAGCCTTGTTGATGCTCTGTGAAATATTATCTACACTGTATTTCTCAGTCGTAGGAAATCAATTCTAACTTGAATTGAAGAATATGTTGCTTACTTTTGCTATATTTTTCATGTTATAAGAGGAAAAAAGCAAATTGTGCAGAAGATGAAATATGATTTTGATGGCTTTTAGATTGCCTTGTTTCAGGAAGAACAATTCCTTCTTCACGTTTAAGTACTTGGTGGCTGAGGGTGCTGAGAGAGACAGACATCCAAAACGATGTTATTCTGGGGGAGTTTTAAGAGTAACTTTTATATTGGAAAATCAATAATATTTATCAGATTCTTACAAAAAGCCATAATAACCTATGTACTCTGAATTTATATTATGGGCCTTATTTAAATCTAAGTTGAAATTAACTAAGTTGAAATCTTTTTGTTGACCAGAAAGATCTTTGTATTTCAATCTTTCTAAATGCAACAATAATTTTGAAGGTAATCCTTACTAACTTGACAGACTGATACAGATTTGTGCAAGCTTCTCCATCACAGAGTGTTGTTTCAGCCTCAGTGAAGGAAAAATCAGTTGTTATTTGAAGTATAAGGTGACTCCATCCTGACTCATCCCCAGGGCAGTTTGGTGAAAGATTCCTTCCTGTTAAAAAGCCAATCATGAAAGACAGAAATTTTTTTTTTTTTTTTTTTTTTAGAACTTTGAGGAATTTTAGGGATTTCACTAGGGGGAAGGTAAACTCAATTTTAAGCTTGGAGAAATTTAAATTGCATTATGTTTGCAGCCAGTTTAGTCTTTGGAAATGGTCTAAGTAAATAAAAACATTATTCCTGATATTTCTAAATGTTTTAGCTTCATTTTGACCATTTCTGTTTAGTGCTTTCCCTACGTCCTAAAATATACTTCTAAATGTGGTCTTATAAAATGAATAACCCTTTTAAATAACATATATTCAGTAGTTGTTTTGTCTCCCGGAATTCATAGCCCCGTTTCCTTTCTTTTTCTAGTACAAATATTTTCAATTGTAAATTTCATTCTTCTGTGAAGACTCAAAAGTTAAAATGGAACTAGGCAAAGTTAACCTATTTGGTTTTGTTGCCTGCTACTTAACACGTCTTTCATTTGAAAATGAAATGGAGAATAGCTCTTCAGGCAACTGTGCCACAGTCTTTGGTTGTTGTGGTTCCAAAAACTATGCATCAGGCAACAATAGAAACACCACTCTTTTCTGGTGGTTGTTTAGACAGGTGGATCACATGTATGGCAGGCAACTGTTGTGCTCTTCTGGAGTTCTGGACAAAACAAAATATCATATTTTGTTTTGTAGTATGGCCTGGTAAAAAACACTGACTCCACCAGAAAAAAAACCCAAACCTAAAAACAAAACCCCAAAAGAAAACAGCAACAACTTAGTTAAGCTTAGTACTGTTGTTTTCCATATCAAATGTATGTGGAAGTGTCTTACAAAATTAAGCAAGTGACTGTCTCAGAGTTAAAATGATGAAAAAATCAAGATGTAGGTGTAGGCAAAGGGAACTAAAATAACATTATAGACAACCCAGTGGAGTATTGACAGAGTTAGGTAAATGCATAGGACAAAAGTACAGTAGATGGTTGCAGGGACTGAAGAGAAGACCAGTGTGGGGAAGCAATAGGGAGGAGAGCACCAGCAGGTAACAAAAAGGGGAATGCTTATATGCAGCTTGAAGCCTGCTGACAGTGACTCTTAGGAACATGGAGAACAGTTTTGATTTACCTCCTGAAACAGATCCCAGGGAAATAATCTGTTGGAAAGTGTTCAGAGGAACTGCTTCTCATATGAGAGTTTTGCATCAATGTACTTCTGCAGACTGTGGATTGGGGTTATGAATGGTTTGATGCAGGGAAGGTCATATGTTTAACCCCAAGCACTTCTCCATCCTAGGTCCTCAAGCTAAAAAAGGAAAAAGCTTTTCTAGAAAAACACAACACAATTGATTCAAACTAGACATTATTTTGTTGAGAGAAATTTTGGGGGTATAGGCTGAAAACATTGTTTAACAAACACTTAAACAGTAAGAATGATATGAAAATGTAAGACTATTGGGAGAAACCTTGCTGTTAAATGAAGAACATAATTTGATGATTTAAGAGGTCATAAAACTCCTCAAAGAACACTTTGTAGCTCTGATTAATATAATTCATTTAATTAAAAAATATAACAGTAAAGGCTTACGGAAAAATACCTTGCAAAATAAACCGGCTCTGAAGAGTTCTCCAAAATGTTAGCAGGAAACATGTTAACCCAGAGGTTGATAGCCTGGCAAATGAGCGTTACCAGGAGGTCTGTTCAGACTGCAGAAAAAGCTGAAAATAACAGGAAGTATCCTAGTGCTTTGCCTGCTTTTCAGAAAAAGAGAAAAACTCATCCAAAATGAGGCCAGAATATCAGCCACAGCTATTTATGAGATAGCTGCTTCTAAAGATTTCCTTCATCGCTGTTGGAACTTTCTTTTGTTCTGATTGGTAGGAGTGCGAGGATGGATTTAGAGATAGGGCATCTAATTCATATTGTGGGAGAACAAACAAACAAACCCCCAAACACAAACCCAAACAAAACCATCACCACTAACAACAACAACAACAACAACAAAAACACATTAAAAAACAACAAAAAAACCCCAACCTGCGTTGTGTTCTGTTTTGTTTAAATTTATGTTATTAGTTAAGCAAGATTGAATAGGAAAAAGTGTGGTTGAAATTGTAAAAAAAAAAAAAAATGTTTGGGGTTTTAATTATATGACTTCTTCTTGCCACAGTAGCGGTTCCAGCCTGATATATAAGAAGAGCAGACTATGTTCACAAGTCTGCTGTGTCATTGCCCTTTTATGCAATAGCCTGAAAATGAGCATCCTCACTGAGATTAGGAGAAAGCAAATTCCATTACCCTTCCCTGCTGCTGGGGTCCCGCATCGTTCTCTCACCTAAATAAGATACTAAAATCATCAGACAATTTGTTATTCTGAATGCTTGTAGTATTCCTTCGCATAGTAAGTGAATATTCTAGGAGTGGCTGGAATCCATTTTTCAGTTTACTATCCTGAAAATGCATCCTGAATAAAAGCTGGTTGTGGATGTTGCTTTTTCCAAAGACGTCAATGTTGCCAGCTCCCACAAATGCCTGTGTAACTCATGGGTGCAACAGGGTCTTTAAGCATATTGGCATAAAATCCATAACTAAACAGAATATAATATACAGCAAGAGAGTAGGCTCAAAAAAATCTTGTATCTAGACTAGAAACTAAAGATCCCTCTTTGTCATTGTAAGTACAGGGACAGCCAAGGCAGGTCAATAACACTTTGTAGGGTAGAAACTGTTTTATAAGACATATTATCTAAAGATACACTAAAAGTAATTAATTACTTCCTGCTGTCATAGCTGTAGAATTTCTTTTCAGCAGGCATGAGAATCTGAAAAATGGAGTCGTATTGCTACCTGTGCTGCCTCTTGATAGAATTTAGGAGTTGGCACACATTCATGTATCAGGAGGCTTGCATTATTTTCAAGTTCAGTACATACATCATTCAGTTGCACTTTGAAGCTCTCTGCCTTCAGTCCATTTACATTGCTAGTCTTTCCACCTGCTAATCTTCATTTAGATTTTTTTTTTTTTAAATGTTCCTTTGTAATTAATACTTATGAAACTTGGTACTTTCTATAAAGTGCTTTGATTTTAAAGTCCTTGACTTTAAAAAGATAACAATATTTTCAATTTTATCCACATCAAAGGAATGAATAGTGCCTTAGAACTTCATAATCTAGGTTTTTGGTGCAGAGTTGTACCTGTTTAGAAAAATGATAGAAGTCTGCAAATAAAATAAAGGTATTCCTAAGGGAATCCTTTAATTGATAAATAGCACTTTTCTTGTTACGCCTGGGTAAACAGATTTACTCATTCAGCTGGAATTAGCATCACGCATGAATCATGGGACAATGTTTTGGCAAGAAATGAGGCTTGTCGTCTGATTTCCAATAAAGATTTGAGATGAAACATTGTATGATCACTTAATCTTGTTAAATGTAGCACAAAACACTAAGTGTATTAGAGCGTGTATTTAAACGATAACAAATCCTGCTGTTAGAACTAATAGAAAACAGTCCTTTCTCCACTCAGCTGCTGCTCTTAGAAGTGATCCTTTTCCACTTTGGAGCTATTTACTCTGCCTTTTCATTGCTTACCAGTCTTTTGATACATACTTTTAATTGTTTGCTTTGAATTGTTTGCATTTATTTATTTATTTAAAAAAGAAATCTTTATGAAGTAGAAATATATATTACATTATTATTCTACATAATATAAAATGTGTATTGTTACATAAAATGCATGTAATAATATAAAATATACAGTGAATATAGTTATATAATGTATTATATCGTGTATTACAACAATATTCATAATTTGTGAATAGAGCTCTGACGTAATATCATGAATACAGTGTTTAAAATATCCCCACCCATTATAGGAAGAATCTGCATCCCTTTTACTGTTTTCAGTGGTAGTTTGTTGTTTGTTGGGTTTTTTTTAAAAGTGTTCTACAAAGTAAGACATATGTGGTCACAAACTTCAGTGAAAAGGGGTGAAGGACAACATTTTAAAAAAAAGAACACTGCAATGATTCAGGAATCACAGCTAGCTCTTTTAATAGGTATTAATCTGTTTAAAAAGCAGTGTGATTTTTGAGGAGTTCTTTTTAAAACCTATTGTCATAGCTTACCATGAACTATACAAACGGTTTCTGCAGGACCAATACAACATCTGTTGTCTAATGGCTGATTGTTTTTAGCCTTTCTTATAGTATGGAGGGTCACACATACTCTGCAGCTGGCACACCCATCGTTCCCCCAGCTTGCCGCTTCTACAGGTGTTGAAGCTTTGTGGTATGTGCTGGAGCAGAACCACGAAGGCCATCAGCACTTATAATTGTCCACAGTTTTCACGCTCACTCGTTCTGTCTGGTTATTGGTACCTGAGGTGAAGAAAAGCTCACAGTTATGCAGGTTGCAGTCTGATGCAGGTACACACCACTGGTAGCTTTCCATGCATTAACACCAAGGTGCTCTCCTAATATTGCTCATCCTCACCGTTTCCTGGTATTTCAGAGCAGAAATGCAGCAAATGTAAAATGCTTTCCTTGACTCAGAGAAAGAGAGAAAACTTCTTCAAGATATACAGATATGTCTCTCTTTGAGGTGTAGAGACTAAGGATACTCAAATACAGGTCTTAGGGGCCTGCGATAAAATTAACCTTGTATCACTCTGAATAGCAGACACATAGAAATTTGTTTCTGAATAACATAAAAATTTCTTCTTGTCTTCATATGTATTTCGGATAAAGGTTTCACACATTGGCTATGTGTGTTTACTCTTAATGATAAGCTGTAGCTGTAAAATATACACGTTTATATTTGGGGATGTGTCTGCACATTCTTTTGGTGAAACTTCATAAAATCTAGAATTACAAAACTACGCACATCCCAGCTGCTGCATATTCTCTGGATAGCATCAGTTGTCCTTGTTCATGTCAAGTAGCTCTGCACGCACACGTCATCCCTGTAATTTTCATCACATTAATGTGATTCATTAGCTGTTTAGGAGGAAGAGACATGTCAGATGTTGCAGAGTAGAAGTAGATTAACTTTGAGGTTTTATTGAAAATGGAGAATTAGTGTTCTGCAAACTCCCCATGAAGGCGTGTCTAGCATGTGTATACAAAGTAAATACAGGTGATGGTGACGCAGAACTGCCGTAACTGGGCACACGTTCACCTTTCCCCAGTTGCAAAATAAAGTGTCTGGCTAATTATTTAAGTATCTGTACCTCTATCACATTTGCTGCTGTGATTGTACCCTACGAATCAAAGCACAGTAATGAGGAACAGCATTGTGTTGGGCAAAAGCAGGTCCTGTTGTGCCCCTGGTCTGCCGATGGAAACCCAGAGGTGCAGGGAATGAGCTACTGTGCCTGCTGCCGTGTTTTGCCTGCCTGCACGCCATTCACCCCAGTCAACTTCTTCCCAATGCGATTCCAAGTTAAACCACTTGGGGCAGTTCATGTCCTTGAGGATAATCCAAGTGTCAGGAGTGCGATAGCTATGAATAAGGAAAAATCCCCGTAAAGGAAGTGCTCACGTTGGCAACCCAGTCTGTGTGATGGTGGGAGCGGAGATAGAAAGAAAATAGGTTACAGTGTTTAATAAGGTAATTAGAAAAAGGTGATTTGAATTTGATTGTCTGCAAGAAATGCTGATAAGGGTAAATCTCTGTGCACTTGGAGATCTGAATGCTGAGGACAGATCAAGTCTCTGCAGACTTGCATGGAAAAGCACAGCAATTTCATGACCTCCTTCTCTCTCCCATTAGGCTCCTGCCTTGTAAAAGCAGGACAGATTTTGGACTGCATTTTATAAATTCAAAAGTGACCAAATACTTTTCAGGTATGGCTGGAAAAGGTTAATTTACTTTTGTTCATTCTTTGTAAGAAGAGATTAAAAAAGAATAAAACCTAGGGAATCCATTTAATGAAAGCAAATACAGTGAATGTATTATATGTTCCCCATTTAATTTTTGTTCTTATCCCATTTTGCCTCAATAGCAGAAAAAAGAAAAATCAACTCTTAAAAAGTAAGAGCTGTTGTCTATAAAAAATTTCCTTAATTTCCTAGGCAGTCCAAAAGAAGCTGTAAACTCTGATCTTAATTCTTTAATGTGTACTTAAATTGATTAAGTTTTGTCTGTAAGAGCGGTTTGTGATGAATTTTCTGGCTTATGAAGAGGCTTTTCCTGCTTTGTGTGTGTGTTTTGTTATTTTTCTTTTCTTTTTATTTTCAGTAACATTTCTGATATGTCAGCAACAACCTTAAGTTTTATAAAACAAAATCACTTCAAGGTCTTCTATACAATTCCAGTGCATTGGGCCTGTCTCTCATACTTTGTGGAATGGCATTGCTAACGTGCTTTAGCATTTCAGCCTACGTTTATTTCAGATTTTTGTGGGGTTTATTGCCCGATGTCAATTTTAAGGCAAGTGCCTAGAAAGCTAACTAATTTATGGTTTGCTCTCCTCTCCACCCCCCTCCTCCTCTATCTTCCCTATCTCTCCTTGGCACCTGTAATTCCAGTTTATCTTAATGATAGAAATACCTGGCCTGGTGGCTAAATCTCTAAACTCATGTGTTCATATGTTTTTATTGGAAAACAAAAAATATTATCTTATTGAATCTGAAAGTTTTTTTGGCTCTCCAGGCTCCAAAGGGAGAACTGAAATCAGGTTTTTGCTTTTGGTCTGGACTTGTTGTTTTGTGGGTTCTTTTTTGTCACAGAGATGTATGTAGAATAGATGAGAGGTAGTAGTAGAAGATACTAGAGAATACAGGGAATCATTTCTGGATCAGCAGTTTGTGTCTGCTCCTGCTAAATGGATAGGCTGATACCTGCCCAGGAATCAATCCTATGTAGAAAGAAGATATCTTATGCTAAACACATATTCCTTCTGAATGCAATACAAAAATAATTTTGTAGTTCTTTCGGGGAAGAGCTCTTCACTCGCAAAGTAGAGAAATAGGATGTTAATGGCTGCCTTGGAACAGTTTGCAATTCAAGCCCCAATTTATTCATAGCAACACACTGACTTCATTAAATTGCATACATGAAAGATACAGTGCAACCTCACCCGTTTCCAACCGTGTAAGTCACTAATCTTAACTCTTGAGACCGCTCCGATATCATCCTTCCATTGTTCCTTTGGTATTTTCTTTAAAATGATATATCCTGATATATCCTTGACCATTTCAGTTCTATTTCCCTTGGTTTCCCTTTTCAGTAATTACTTCCCATTTGGATTAAAGCATATCCTTGGGCTATTTTTCTGATTGAATCCATAAAATTCCTCTGCTCCTGGGACTTTTGGATAAGCTGTTTAAAAAAAAAGTTCTCCTAGGTGGTGGAGTAGTTACTGTGTGCAGGAGTTATCCTTTTCTTGTGAAATGCTGGTGTTCCCTGCTTGCTTTAGGTTTTATTATTTTCTTATTGGTAAAGGACCTGAAAACTTTTCATCTACTTTCTTAATCATGTTAAGCTGCTTTGTATTAAAAGTTGCAAATATTGCTGGGTATCCTGTGGTAAAATTCAACATTTACTGTAAATAATGTTACATGAGATTACAACTTTAAGTAAAGCACAGTTACTCGATATTAGAGAGAGTTTCTTCAAGCTGTTACGTTTAAAGCTTACTCAGCAGCGTGACCTACACTGTGCTTTTTTATTCCTGGCATTGACCACAATCATAATCAATCCTCATAAGGACATAATTATCAAGTTGATTTTTTCCAGCAAAAATAATTCGGGTCTCAAACAATGTGGAAAACTTACCACCACATAGCAAAGCATGAGCAAACTTACAGAATAGAAAAACACAGCAGATACTAATAATAGCACTCAAAGAAACATCAGGATAGGAGATGAAATACAGCACAAAGCTAAGAAAATGTGTAGTGTTCAAACGTTTCTTTCTTGCGTACAGTATACTAAGCTAAAATATACATTGTAATAAAAAAATATCTCCCACAAGTACATTCTATAATGCAAAACAGAAGTTCTTATCAAATTTTAATATTTGTCTTAGCAATAATTTGGTAGTAGTTAAATCAGAAGTGTAAGGAGATATGAAAAATGAAGCAGCTACTTTAGGACCAATTTTTTTTTTGTACCATGTAAAATGTATATCAGTTACTTGAATGGGTAGAACATCACTGAAATAGCTCTTTCAGGAAAAAAATGCACTTTTGACATAGTTATAAAAATGAAGTTAAAAAATAAAATCTCTAATAGATTTAATTTTCATTTGATTGCTAGTTCACGTCAAAGCAAAAATATAGAAAGTGAAGGATGTTCTTATTTTATAGTTCCAAACCTATGTGACATACACATCATTTGACATTACATTTAATGAGAGAGAAGCAGGTGATCTTGACAGATAATTCTTGATTTTTTACTCTTTAACCAAATCCTTAATGAGCTGCACTTTACATTTCTTTTTACCTTCAAACCTACTGATGCCTTCAACCATGTGTAAATCCTAAATACACAACAGGAAGGAAAGCTTAGCTGTGTGCTCTGTCTTAATGGTATGGACTACACCAGTAACTGAAATAGTGTGGCTGGTTTAAATGGAGTTATTCAATTGGTAAGAGTATTGGTAGGAAGGTTGTGTTCTGTCTTTTTCTTTTTGCAATCTTTCAATCTGATGGTTTTTCTGTTATTTTCTGGGGCAAAATTTCATAGCTCAAATACCACCCAGTACTAATCTGTTTGTTTTCCAATGGTCAAATTTTCTTTCCAGAAGTAGGTGGAAAAAAAAAAAAAAGCAATAATGAATGTGTTCAGAAATTAAATGGCTTATGGTTCCTCAAAAGAATTTAAAGCTGGAACAAAGTACAGGAGATGTGGGCATATAACTTATTCTGTACATCTACTGTATATAGACAAACCTGAAGGCTATCAACAGCACTGCTCATGAGCAATAAAATTTAGATAAAATTAAATTGGAAATAACTATACTGCTAGAAATCATTTGGGTTTCTTCAAAAACTTGTAGTATGATTATTTTCAGACAACTACGCCTTAGTTTAAGATCTCTCCTTAATGCACCTCCTACATTATGATGGGTTATTTTTCAGATTCATAGGCTAATGCAACAGGGTAACCCTACAGTGAAATGCTCTGTACTTCTTATGTTCTGCAGGTAATTAGCTATTGCACTTTAGTTCATTACTTCATAGGTGATAAATTACTTTGGGGAAAAACGCTTTTAAAGAGTTTGACAAGTTTAATTAATCTATTAAAACTTTGACTCTTGGATGAATTTACAAGAAACATCTTCCTGTTTCAAGGGCAGCTCATCTACTACCCTCTACCACCACATCAAAATGACACTGAGTAAGGAGCACAAACAAGACTAGTGAGATACAGGATAAAGGTAGTCCTTAGTTGGACACTCGGTGTATGGGCAATTGCATGTTTCACTGAATACACAGCTGTCTTTGTACTGTCTGTGTAAAGCGGTGGCAGGTAAGTAGTACCCAAAACAAAAGAAAATCATGTAGTCAGATTCCATGTCTTTTCCACTGGGAATGCTGTTAGTAAATCACAAAGTCAAGGGAAAGAATTTTAACATTGTATTGAGAATACAAATTTGAGCACTCAAAAGGCAAAGCAAGACTTAAGGCTTTATAATTTTATATATATATAAAAAAATTACATCATTTTAAAATATGTATATATTTTTTACCTCATTTAAGGTATGAAACAACTTTAAGAAGCAGCTATTTGGAATTCTTGGTTTTTCTTTCTAATTCCATATGTTCATTTTCATTTCTAGTCCGCTGTTCAAATCCTGCTCTGAAGGTGGAAATTCAAATTTCTTCAGGATTCTTTATTTGATACTGTATCTGGTGTTTCTAATATATGACCACTTCAAAAAATTTAATTTCTTTTTCACAGGAACTTAATGAGTCAAAGTAGTATAATTATGTGTGTTATGGTGTCAGTTATGTGAGGCAATAAGAGCAAAAGTGGATGTATATAATTTTATGGGCACCCATTTTGAATCACTGAAAATGTGATTCACATCTCAGTGTACTTTGCATTGTGAAGCACCCAGTACATCAATCAAAAATCAGCTGGCATCAACACAGCTTTCTGGCGAGAACATTAAGCAGCTGGACATCAAGGTTTTGGCCACTAAGCAAATGAAGAAATAGTGACCATTTTTTCCAGTTTATTTCAGGGACTTTCCTAACTTTACACAGGGGTCTCTAATTAAGACAGAACGGAGTCCAGTTTTCAAAAGCATCCTTTACCCGTTTTAACCATAGTCATAGTTTTCTTCCTTCTCTTCAATTTTACAATTTCTCTTTGCTTGTAACCATCATTCTCAGCAGGACTAGCCATCATTCTTAATAGGAAAGAAGGTTGGTGGTGTATGCCTTTATTGCTACACAGCTCTGATTTATTCCAAGACAATTTTATTCCCATTGGAAAATGAGTTAGCAGTTTAAAAAATAATTCTATAATTGTCTAATTAAGGACTGTAGCAGTAAAAGCACAGACAACACATGAAGCTGCAGAAAAAAACCCTCTTTTACATATGTGGCAGCTGACAGAAACTTTTGTCCCATAATCAAAGTGCCTTATTAATAGTAGGTATGAAAATAATCAAAGCTTTAGAGTGGAATGTGTTCATTAACTTAATGTAGGTGTTTTATCAAGTAGTTTTGTCTGTTTGCCTATTTGTCCTTCCCTCTCCATGGAGTTGGTGTATACAGGTCAAGGTGAAACGTCTCTATCCATTGAACCTTATGCATCAACCTACATATTGAGAATACCATCTGAATGGATTAACGCATACAGGACATTTCTGGCTATTGATTGAAACTGGATACAAAATGAATAATGAACCGCTTGGTGGTTGTGAGGTTCCTAATGGGTGACTGACTCTTAAAGCTTTTTCTAGCAGGACACAATAATATTGACCTAGTCCTACAGTGTTAAGTGTGGAGACACAAATGCACGCCCACGTGGTGGGCCTTGGCATGTAGCCTGCTAATTTGTTAGGAAGTATTTCCATCATATGGTACCATACTGCCACGAGTGCAGTGTCAGCAGTGTCTGTAGATCTGAGAACTTCCTGTTCTTGCTCATGAAAGAGCAGGTAGAACAGAAGGAAGGCTGCCTGCAAGGATTTCATCTGTTTGCAATTCATAAAAGGCCGTTTGCTCCGATTTGAGGAGTAAAGAGTGTTTAGTGGCAACACTGGTACTTGCGTGCACCTCAAGGCAAAAGGTTTTCTTATAATCCTGTGTATTCGCTTCTGATTCTGACTATTAAAAATATTTAGCCCTTCTCTTATAATGTGCTTCTGAATTAGATTTGTTCTGAAAGAAAGGGTTATCCAGGCAACTCAACAGCCTAGCCCTTAGGCAGCCTACAGGCCGTCAGCCTTTACAGAATATTAATAAAAGCCCCCTCAGAGTGCTAGCAGCAAATGCAACAGTATTTTTGGAAGGTGAAAGTCTAAGGTAAAGCAGAGGCGAAAATGGGCAGCACAACTAAGTGCTAGCTCTGTTAGGTTCATGACAGTGCCCTCAGAGATTTAATAAAATAATATTTTAGAAGACTTTAGAAACAGACTGAGCCACGTAAGAACACTGACCTGAGATGAAGGGCCAGGGAAAGAATTGCAGGAGAAAGAAAATTCTGCCTGCTCTGCAGCAGCAGGGGTGAGTTAGTTATACCTTACTCTGCAGCAGCAGTAGAGGGCTGAAGACAGCAGTCCCTTCCCACTGTATGGCTTTACTTAGTGGTGTGAGAGGCTGAACTGGTTGTGCAGCATCTGTCTGCAGTCTTCAGCTTGCTCTCACATCCTGTGGAAAAGATAACTGCCTGGAGAAGGCTGCGAGCTACATGGACAGCCCTTGACAAGCACATGCAGAGAATCCTTCCTCAGAAGGAGGACACTAGTTTTGGCGTCAAGGATTTCCTGGAAAAATTGAGATTCACAGACTGAAAGGTTTCAACATTGCATGACGGATGGCATCTGTTTTATCCGTTTAAGTTTCTGGTGCATGTTTAAGAAATCATTTGGCTGAATCACTAGAGAGGAGAGATTCCCCTGGAGGGTGAAGACTGCATTGCTGAGCTGGCTCCAGGGAAAGAGGGACCATGGGATGTAAGATGCCAGGGAAGCAGGACCCTAATGTGAAAGGGCACATAAAGTGCAGAAAAGAGTGAGGAGCAGCCCCTCAGGCCGCAGAGGAGATGACAAGAGATTTGTATGGACCACAGGGGCATAGGCAGGGTTTGCTAAAGATCAGAAAAGATGTGTTTAGAACAAGCATCTGCCCTGGTTCTGTGAGGTCTCACTCATTAAAATGGTAATTATTCTAATTAACAATCTACTAATCCTTTGTGGGGTTTGGGTGTGGTTTTTTTTGCTGGTTGGTTGGGTTTTGGTTTTGGTGTTTGTTTTTTGTTTGTTTGTTTGTATTTTTTTTGTGTGTGTTACTTTTTATTATTAATTTTTATTTTTATTTTAAAAGCCTTCAGATCTGTTTTGGTTAGTTCAGTCTACGAGCGACTCGAGAGCTTAAAGCTTTTTCCAGCTGGGGATCTGGTCTTACCAGGCAACTGCACAATATACAGGGTCTAGAACTGCAGAAATGTATAGCTGTTAAGAAAGTAATGGTTATGTCTTCATTTTGGCTGGATATACTTCTTCCAGCCTTCCTGTAGTGTTTATTGTACACGGAAGATTTGAGCATTGCAGTTGGGACCTTGTGATTGTAGCAGACCTCTGTAGGAATGCTTTATTTTTGAGAGACGTGAAACTTCACACAATCTTTATATGTATGATCCATTAACCTTCAGTTAGTGAAGGATTTTGTTAGGAGCTTGATAACTTGCATTCACAGCTTGTGATTCTCATGTTGGGGAGTGTCTGTTCACTTCCTCCCATAGGTTTTCTGATGTCGTTCGTTATAAACAGCAGATCAGTAGAGGAGTAATATAAATTCTTGGCTGTTGGGTTTTTTAAAACTTATTTCAACTGCAATCAAGTTTTCATGAAGATTTTCAGCTATTTCTTTTGTTAGAGGAGAGGAGGTAGAGAGAGGTGTTTGCTGCGAGAGGTAGAGGAGAGGTGTTTGCTGGGAGATCAAGGTGGATCACTGCGTGTGGTAGATACCTAAATAAAGGTAATGAATTGCAACTATCCTGCATCCCAAAGAAAAAAAAGTTAAAAACTTGATAAAAAAATAATTTTCTAAGTGAATGTGACAGATTATTTTATTGGAGATATGCTGCTATACAATAATGCAGTAACTTCTGCTAGGTTATTGTTGCAACATGGGATCTACTTTAGCCTTCTGTTGGGATGGAGACATTACCAAGATGGACCTAAATTGATTTTTGTTGTTTGGGTTTCTATAGTTGCATTTGGTTGGGTTTTTTGCCCTTTTATTGACAAACTTTACATCTAAGTTACAATAATATGTGCATGTTCTTCATTTAGAATATTATATTTTCATATACTGGAGGAGTGGGGTAAATATAGTGAAAAACTGAAATCCCCCCGGTCCCTACTCCATACAGACACACATGCTATTTACTTTTTGTATTAACCTTTGAAATTTCTGTCCCTTACAATACAAAAGACGTGTTCATTTGTGTGTCTGTATCATCTGCTGTTCTTTCTACTCTAGGAGGTAAAATTAAGTTTACATAACCTTGTCTTCAAGCTGTTGGTAAGAATGTTCAAAGTATGAAGGCGTTAGCATGCGTGTGTATGTGGGCATGTGTGTGCACATGTGTATTGCATACGTTTGCAAAGGTAAAGGGAAAAGATGGCAAGGTCTTCAGACATAAAATGAAATTTTATGTTTGCAAGGTATGTTCTTTTTGAAATGTGTGTGCAGCTGGGTAAAGGTAACTTTTTTTAGAACGATGCTGTGCACAGGAAAAACATGTGTGCACAGGACTCTGGGAGCATTTCCTAGCAAATCTTGTAAAGCAAAGAGCTCTTTGGACCCCTTAGTGGGTACATCAACTGTCTGTCCTAATCACTTAGTCTTTTATTATAATTGAAGTGTGTAATAGCTCAAACAAAGTTAATGAACTGAATCAGGCACATTGTATTTTTTTATGGTATCTGTTTTTCTCTGCAAGAGGTTTTTGAACTTTGGGTAAATGTATAGCAAGTATAAATCTGTCTAGCTGTAATTTAGTAGCCGAACTTACATTAGGTGATTATTCTCCCTGTGATTTTTTCCAGATAAACTAAACCCATGAAACTTGTATGAACGGTTGAAATGTATATTCAGCAATGACTGATTTTTCCATTGGTCTTTATGAGCTGGTATATTATTTTTCATGAAGCTGAGGTTTTAAAGAAACTTCAGATTCATGATACAAAGAGAAGATCAAATAATGTGTTAAAATAGCTACAAAATGACAGAGATGAGTGACATGGATTTCATCCCACCCCCTCCTACTTTAAATTGATCTACATGATGAAAAAATGTAAATTGTTAAAAATCTCTATGTGTGTCAATTTGTGTGTGTATAAAAAAAGTAACTGACTAACAGCAACCTCTGCAAATTCCAGCAGATCACAAAAAAAGAGAAATATGCATAGAAACAGGGGGTTTTCACTTAAAAAATATTGTCACTATTTATTTTTCCTGTCTAAAAAGCAGCTTGGCAAATGTGACTTCTTAAATAGCTGTTTTAATATGCCATGATATAGAGCTGTATTTAAGCAAAAGATAAAGGACTTACTGATTTTACTAGTAAAGCTGGACTAGACTGTTACTTCCACTAGCTTGTTAGTACTTTGAGACTCTACATTTCCTATCTGACAGTTTTTCTGGCCATATTTTGCAATTTGTTCTAGCCAAATAAGTCCTTTAGGATTACTTTTTCCAAAGGTGAACCTAATAGAACCATATCAAATATTCCTAGAAGTGAAGATCTGCCACTTCAGAGCAAAGGGGTAGCCATGTCCATGCGATAGAAACATATAAATGTAGGTAATAGCATTCAGGAGCTCTATAGAATGAAAACTGTAAGACACTGTAACAGGACTGTGAAATGTGGTAGTCAGTCAGCAACTTTGTGGAGTTTAAAATTATATGAAGCAAAGAGTTTATAATGTCATTTATCTAAAGAGTGTACTACCTTAGCAGCAGAAGAGACAGTTTAATACTAGTCTTTAATAAAAATAGATCTTAATAAAAATACTTTGGATGATTTTGCCATGTCTCTTAGTTGAACTGCTGTTCCAGATAAATACCAGAGTGAGGGAAACTGAAAAATCCTGAATCCTGAGTATTAAATGACTTGATTCCAAACTCTTGGTCATTGCTCCTGAACTCATCACAAAACTAGAAAATCTCTGAGATCTTGTTTCTTGTCTTTTTGAAGTAATCCAAGGGACTGGAGTTCAAGGTAAGTTTTTCGGAGTCTGATGGTTACAAGTAAAGCTGAATTTTTTTCTTAGTGAATACCAATTGGCAGTCTTTTTATATCTTCACAGACCAACATTTTATATCAAATGGTACTGTAGAACATAGCAAAGTACTCTTGCTATTATTTGAAGCTGCATTCGAATAGCTTATCTGTGAGCGTTCCTTTCCTTGCTACTGTGGGTGGGAGGTTTTGTTTTAATTTTTGACTAGCTACTCCCTTTAGCTGTGCAGTCACCTTAGTAGGAACCATCACAGCACAATGAGGAGGTGGATAAAACTTCTTCCCAGAGCTGATGACGTTTTTGTAGATAACAAGCCCGTGGCTGAAACCACCTTACTTTTATTTTGGATGCTTTCTACTCTTCTGTCAAACACCGTGAGTGACAGAAGATACCAAGCTCTTATCAGATTCCTATCTGGCCTCCATGTCTCTAAGAATAGATACTATTTATTAGATTTCTTTACTTGAAGTTAACACTGTGTTTGGAATAATGACATATACAGACCTGCCATAAACTGCTGTACCATAAATTACAAATAATCCAAAATAATTTATTCATTATTAGCAACTTATTTCACAGAATCACAGAATCTTCATGGTTGGAAGGGACCTTTGAGATCATTGAGTCCAACCATACAATTCAGTTTGATAGTTTAGAAATCCAACATATCCTTGTAGAAAAATAAAGAAATAATATCTTTTTATAAAATTTATTGTGGATGTATACACATGTCTTGATGCTATTGCTTTGATTTTTACTGCAGTGTCCCCTGCATGAAGAGATTCTGGTACAAACCAAATCATACATGCAGTGCCTTTGTGTATGTGCTGGAAGACGAGGATAGGACTATGTTTCTGTCAAATGCATCAATGCTAAGAGATACCAAAAAAGAGGCAAATGGTTTTGAGGGGGTGATACTTGATTATCTTGAGAAGTAAGAGCTGCTCAGGTACACCAGGTAACCCCAAATTGTCTTTTGATGTTTCTATTGATTTAGGCATGGCTAGAAGTCTGCAGCGTTGTATCTTTTGTAGGTTGCATTGATTTTACACTCGCTGAGAATTTGTCTGTTCTTGATACAAAGGCGGCCCCTAGTACAGGGCAAGAAAAGAGGGGGCATCTGAAGCAGAGCTGTATAAATGGGTGCCAAATTAGCTCTTGTGGGTAGAAAAGGCAGAGGTAAGTGTTAGTAAGATATTGTTCAGTCTGAAATTGCTGTCAGTGTGTTTTCAGCCAACACCTAGACAAAAGCTAAGTATGTGAGCCTTCCCCCAAGATAATTCACTGAAAAATGTGCATAGTTATACACAAATTCTTGAACATATACTGAAGGAAACAAATAATAATTTAAGCATACAAACAGCTGAAAGTTTCTCTTAGTGAGGTTACATGAAAGACTTACATTCAATCTTGTGGATATATCAGAAACCTCACTTCCACTTCACTAAAACTAAATATGATGATTTGAAATGGTGGAAGTTCAGTCCTGATACATAGCAACAGTCTCAGGTGATTTCGAAAAAGCAGACAGTGAAGACTCTCAGAGAACAGTCCTAATGGATAAATGAGCCTAATTGCCATTAGAATTTGGCAGGGCATTTATGATGCTTCAGAATCCAAACAACAGTACAGTAACTATATCAGCCTTAGAAAGAAGGGGGTTATAAATTGAAAAGTTCTTTGGTAGGGCTTAGATGTAGTAAGAATGCATAGAATAAAATATCTGAGGAAATGCTATAAATCCGTATTAGAGCTGCACAGTGGTCTCTTTCAGATTGCTAGGCTAATTGTAACTATCTTCTTCAATTCTTCCAACTTCTTGCCTCCCCCTGCCCTTAATTTTGCAATAATACAGACTAATTGCCCTAATGACAGAGAGGCTATGTAATTTAGATTACCACAGATGGTTTCCAAGCATTTTGTAAGCTTGAGGTAAGAGTACTGAAGTGAAATAATAGGTTTGAACTGTAGTGAGTATAGGTTTTTGCTTTCTTTGCGTTGAGTGCTATTGACCACTTTTGTCCTCTGGAAGTATAGTTAGATTTTCATGGTACATGAAAACTTTTCAGATATAACATAAAAATGTGTGCCTTTCTTGTGTGGACATTAAAGGACCTGGAGTGTTTACTCTAAAACAGACTCTATCTTAATTTACTTGTCCAAACACACTTCCTATGTACTTTGAGTGGGTTACTAGCCTGTCCAAGCATCCATTTTAGTTGTGTTTTAACTGTCCTTTTGAGTTTCTGGACCTCTCCATGCTGTTCTTTCCCTGCCTTCCCCTTGCACAAAGAGGCAGATAGTTGGCTCTATTTGTCACCCAGCAAGAAACAGTTTTGTCCCCAATGGGGAGCTTGTGCTACTGATCTCCAGGCTGGCTGCAACCTTTTGTGGAAGAGGTCTTTGTGAGTAGAAATTTAAACCAAGAAATCCTGCAGCATGAGGATAGGCAGGGCAGTGGCTTGAACAGCAGCCTGTCCTGTAAAAGGGTTTGTGCTCTTCTCCGGCGTCAGCATGACTCCTCTAAGCCATCGGCTCACATCGTGAACAGTTCAGGTGCTTCTGAGAGCTCATCTTTTGAAAAACCTCTGTGATTTTGTGTTGAAAGGGAGATATGCTGATCTTGGGCAAAGATCTGCTCTATCCAAGGTTTCTGATAGCTGTAAAAGTGTTCTTTAAGGACTTATTGTAAACTTCCAGCCGAAGTTCTCATAAAAATATCACCTCCTTTCTGCCTGAGAGCTGAACTGTCAGAGATAGTTTGGTTGCTGCTGCATTTAGGATGCCCTTTGCCCCAGGTGAGAGCTTAGCTGGTTTGCTTGACTGTAAGCAAACCCATTCATGCAACATTGACAAGTCAATAATGGAGGATTATATCACCTCTGATATTACATACATGAAACTTATGTGTCACATGATGCTTGAACAGTTCATCCTACAAACTTGTTAGTGAGAATAAAAGGCTTGTCACTAACCGTGGCGAGAAATTGGTAAGAAAATCAGTGGCTAAACTAGGTAGCATTTTCCTTGTTCCAGAATTTGGCCAGTTCAGCCAAATTGGCCAGTTTCAGCACCTGAAAGTGCTTTGTATTCCGTCTTTCTGAAAGACACATAATAATACAACATGTGAATGTGTACTTAACACAGAAACAGGCACTTATAATGGTTTAGTCTGTTTTCTGTGGAAAATGTCAAAATATTCTTACTTTTGTAGAGTTGTCAGATTCAGTGGTGTAAATGATATCATCTGCTTTCCATAATCTCATCTTTAAGAGGGGTCAAAACTCTTATGCTCATGGCAAGGGGTTTTTACTGTTGCAGAGTCAGAATGTCACAAAAGTTAAAAGCAAGCCAGAATGAGAAGGAATCCTAATAAAAGATTAAAATATCCTTCTTTAACCTTTTCTAAATGCATCTGTCTGATTTGAAGTAATTTCTGAAAGAATTTATTGAAACCCATGTTACTTAAAGATGGAGAGTGTCTGAAAGTAATTAACAGAACCCATAAATTTTCAAAAAAGTCAACTATGACAGATATTTAAACACAATTCTTCAGAGTAGTTTAGACATGTCATCCTTACATGGTAAATGTGAAAATAATTCTAATATCTGGATTTAGTGACTGGTAGTCCAGCATTGTCCTTTATTTCAACAGACTTCACAACCGTGCCAGGTCATTCATACAGTGAAACAACTGCATGTTACAGGAATACTTGTTCTTTCTTTTTTCCCCACGCATCTTTCTGTATTCGTATGTTCTCTTATCTTTTATTTTTATTCTTTCTTCTTTGTTCTATACTTGTATCACACCTACAATGTTAGGGTCTTAATCTCTAACTGGGAATCTTAAACCCAGTGGAAATATGAAAATAATAGCAATCTATCTTGTTATCAATATAGTTATGCATTTGTGATGCTTGCTGAAATATTTGAAATAGTAGAAGATTCTTGACAAGCATTGTCTTGCCAAAGTCTGTTCTCAGACAAATAGATTAATATAAAACTGTTTCAACAGATTAATATAATACTGTTTCCAGAGAATAGTTTAAATTGAAGGAGTTGCAAGTGGGATTCAACTTGGGTCTTTCTTGGATCTGGTATTGTTGAGTAGCTTTGCTAACAGCTTAGGTAGTAGAATAGGATAGATGGTTATTAAGTGAAGAAATGAAATAGGTAAAAAGTGGCTGCATGTACTATAAAAAAGACAATGGGTTTAAAATAGTCTTGATAAGAATTATTTAAAAAAAAAAAGTCGAAGAATAAGGTAAGATTCAGCTAATGAGGATACAGACAGTGTGCTGTGCTCTTGCTTCCTTTATGGTTCCTGTCAATCTGACTGCTTTGTTTAAAGAGTCTTCTTGTAGTTCCCTGGTCACTGCTTAACCTGGCTGATGGTCAGCTTCCTCCTCAACAGTATTGGTTTGGGGCAAGCACAGTTTGGTTGTATTTGATTTGTTCTTAGTATTTTCTCTCACTTTCCTATCTTAATTACTGTTATTACCAGGGTTGTTTTGCCAGGGGTGGGCTGTGGGAGCATCCCCACAAGCAATGCCACACATGCAAAAATGTCAGATCACTGTATAGAGAGGAACATTACTTGCATCTCACAAGAAATAATTTCTCTCTTCAGTGCTACTAAGCTGAAAGAGTCGTGCTAGTTTTAGATTCTACATCTGTGTAGAACGGAGAAGTTTACTAAGAAATACCAGTTTAGAAAATTGACAATAGGAAATATTGTAGTAAAAGGGCTTATTTCACCTAGAGGGATGAGTGATGTGAAGTTAGTAACTCTTGAAACATCTCCCTTGCAATGATTAAAAAAGTAGAATGAAATAATTGTTCTTTTCTATACTAAGCAAGGGGAAAGAAGTAATAGGTGTACACTGAACCCCAAAACACCCATATTAAACATGAGGAAATAGTTTTTTTTTTCTACCACAAGGGCAGTGAAAAGTTTGTTGAGGAAGTTGAAGTGTGTTTAGCATAGGAGAATTTTAGAAAAAGTTATGGTAGCGTCTTTCAGGAATAGGTTAGGCAGAATCGCTCATTTCTTAAAGCAGAGAGATCGACCAGACAATTCAACAAGTTTTCTTCCAGTATTTTTTCCCCCTTTGTGGGATGATATTCCATTTTAAATTATAGAGCTTTAAAGTAACAGATGGGTTGTGCTCCTTTATACACTGTAGTTAAAGCATCTAATATCACCATTTAGTCTGTATTACAGTCAATGAGATGTTCCATTGGAAACATGTATGAATATTTTATATGTGTGAAAATATATATATAAAAAATTGTCCATCTATATTTCTGTTGTGAAGGACCACAAGAAGTAGCATAAAAGGGATGGAACCATAATTCTTGCATCTGTGTTCGTTAATGTAGGAGAAAATTATGTGTTTACTTAATGCCATGCTAAAAATCTTGAACTAGATTTATAAAAATTTTAAACCTGAGGTTTTTTGGTGTGAAAAAAAAATTCATTCAAGAAATGAAGTGGTGTAACAATGAATTGCCCAAGAAAGAGCAAATTTTAATTTGAGAGTATTGAAATGTATGATTTGGCAGTGCTAAAACAAGGTGTTATAAGAATGCTAAATGGAAAGGAAAAGTCCATGTGTGCTTGTTTTGTCTTTTGATACAAAAGATTGAACCTCCTGTTCAAAGCAAATAATTTTGAAGAGCATCTAATTCATCTATGACCCACATTTTCTGTTGCCAACAGGAGTATGTTTAACTGACGTTATTATAATTTTTGGTGGGGGGTTGGCTGCTTTGGCTAGGTTCTGCCAGAGATGACACTGCTTGAACAGCTAATTTCCTAGTGTGACTCGTAACTAAAATGAATGGTTTGTGCATACTTTCTGTGCATACTGACAGGGTTATGCTGGAAGTATCTCAGTCCTATTTGCAAATAAAATAGTAGCAGATTCTTTAACTGGCTATTAATATACATCTTTAGCCAGCAAGTCTCCTCCTGAAGTCTTCAGGCATATGGAAAAAATATTATCTGGCTACTTTCATCTGGGCAAGGAATTTCCATATTTCTCAGGTCCAACACCATACTTTTATCCAGGTAGATTAATTTAATCAGTGCTAGGTTTTTTTCATGTCTTCGGCATGTGTTGTCTGTGATAGTGTTTTGGTTCTTGTCATTCAGCCCGTTGCTTTTATTCAGTTGATTGGTTTCTAATTTTCTGCTGTCTGTAACGATTCATTGTGGATACTATTCCCCTTTCCCAAACTCTTGAGTAGCTACAGTGTACACCTGTGCGTGTGCATGAGTTTGGATTCTGGAACATTGGTGCGTAACTGGGGATGCCAGTCAAGCTGCAGATGTGCTAAGGGAAGGCATATATTCCGTTAGAAAGAAATAAATACTAAAAAATCTATATAAATTGTATCTTTTTTTATATTACGAATGTCAAGTCACTATAATCAGAGAAGAATTATCAAATAAGCATTAAAACTAATGACGAAAGAATATCAGCCTTGTGGCACAGAATCAACTCCTGACGGACATGGATTGTATGACAGATGGACCTTTAGACTGACCAGATATAGCTTGCTTTGTGATTGTATAACTACTTAGTTCCTTGATGAGTGTCAACAAGGGACCTTATTGCATGTCCTTTGGAAATGGAAGTAGAAAATATAATTTATTTTCCTTTGTCCACTTGCTCATTGACTCCTTCAGACAAATAGATTTGGAAAGTATGACTTCCCTTTACAGAAGGTGCTTACACTCTTCCTTAATTATCATATCAATCTGCATTAGTTCATTTTGGGCATTCCTCATTCCTGTATCTTCTCTGAAGCCATTAAAAATTGGTACATATTTGTCATCAAGGCAATTTAATCGATAGGTTACTGATAGAATTAATAGTTTGGATACTTAATCACTGAGTTCTTTCAGAACTTTGGCAAATAACGGTGATTAGTCACTGTCCAGCCTGTCAGTTTGTTCTACAAGTGTTCATACTGATGGCTTAATTGTAAACAATTCCCCCCAACGCATTCTTTGTTTAAGAAAAAATAATAAAAGTTTGGTGCATGTCTGCTTGACAAATCTAGAGATGAGAAAATCTTAGCTTTTTTGCTGTGTTCTATCTTCTCTGATAGTTTTTTTTTTTTTCTTTTTAATTTCATCATTTGTTCATCTTCTCTAGTGATGTTGTTTTCTTGAGCAAAATGGTTGTTTACTAATTTTCCTGTCATCTTAAAGTTGCTTCTCAATCCCTTTGGGCCAGCCCAGTGTTTACATTTAAGCTGTCAACATTTATAGTCCACCCTAGTACTTGATTTAGGCACAACTTCTTCTGCAAGATAGCCTTCTGACTTCCAAAAGCTTTCTTACCTGGTTTTTCAGAGAGAGTATCTTTTATTGTCTTTGTAATCCTTTTTGGACAGATGAAATGCATTTCCATTGGGCCTACAGTACAGTGTCTATAAATAGAATCTGTTTTGTGTCTGGGTAGTTTCATCTTTTAGATGGCTTTTTATCTTTTGGAGAGAGCTGTTATTTCTTTGTACCTTTTTTTTTTTTTTTTAATTAAAGCAACACTACAGTTTATTTTCTTGCTTACTTGTAAGATACAGACTCCAGGCACATTATTGTCACAGGTACTGAGTGGCTCTTCAGGTGTGCTTTGAACCAGGTCCTGCATGCTTCTTCAGACCAGTGCCCAGAGGTGTTTCTCCTCTCTTGATGCCCCAGACCGCTTCCTTCATGTATTTCTCATTGATGGCAGCTAGAAACTCAGTCTCAGCATCACAACTGAAGGTGATAATTGCACAGCACAGGTGGGGGATAACCGAGGTTTCCCACTGCTGTTCAGTTTTCCCAGCCTTGCTGATCTCTCACAACATGCTACAATCACTGCCACTTTCCTGTCTGGACTGTTGGTATGGCTGATGCTTTCTCTGCTATGGAAGGACTTAACTAACTATAATACATACACATACTGAACATGTGTACATATATAATGTGTGCATATGTATATATATACACACATGATATCAGGCACAGAAATTAATCAACCACAGAATTATACTAGAGTTTGCTTCATATACTACAGTTTCCTTTCATTTTTCAGAGCAAAACTGCATATCAGGTTAGTGCTGAGAATTATCAGCAGGTTTAAAATTGCTATTGCTATCAAATTCCTTTTCCTGGATTCCTGACTTTGTGAACAGCAGTGTCCTTGCCGTAATTTTAAAGAAGTGACCTTTTATGCTTTCAAGAAGAAAGAAGACAACACCTCAAAAAGAAACTGTATTTTATATTCCTTGGATCTTTGATGTTTTACTTCACATTTATCTTATTCAGTATGCAAAAGAAGTATTTGTTTTTCATATCATTTTCCTGACAAATTTCTTATGCTCTGTTCTTTAAGATAGGAATCTTTTCTCGGCATTGGTAGAGAAAAATTTTGTTTGTTGGGGTTTTTGTTTGTTTTGTTTCATTTGATATTTAATACATTTTTAGTTCCTTTAAAAACAGCTACATATCTGTCTAAGTACATATTACTTTAAGTGATTGCTTGATCAGCTAATGATTTCCATGTATTTAGTTGTTCCTACCATCATTCTTAGAAGTTTTTCTAGTGTTTGGAAAGATCTTGCACAACAGGGAATAATCAAAACTCAAAGTCACTCCATCAGAAATAGCACAACAAAGTAGAAATCTGCCAAATTACCCAGAAACAATTTGGATGGCTGGCAAACAGGGTAGCCTGCTGGTTTGTGAAGAGTGTAGGTAATTTGCCACTCAACTCTCCTCTATTTGCTTCAATAAATTGTAGGGTACTTAGTACCCCACTACCTGTTATCTATCTGTCTATGTTTCTCTGCACTGTCAGTGTCTGACAGTAGTTCTGCTTCATTTTGTCTGTGTCTGTCTTTCGTTCTCAGCTTGATGGAAAACCTTTAAAAAAGAGGTGTGTTGTGTTTGAGGGGCTGGGATCCAATAGTTTAGACATCATAGTGCATGTGTGTAGTCTAATCTAAAATACATAGTTGAAAAGGAATAAAAAAGATTAATCTAATACCCCTAAAATACAGTTCAGCAACACAATATGAAAATAAATCAATAATAAGTTCTCAGAATACAACAGGAAGAGTGCTCAAGTCATACAATTTTCAATCAACAGTCTCATAAGCTAGGTGTTATAAAATGTGAACCACGTCTGTGCAATAAAAGGATTGTTTAATGGTGCTGGTCAATCATTCTCCATATACCAGAACTGCAGCTCCATTTAAAAGGGTAATAGGTTTTGTTTGGTGTTTGAGGAAAGAAGAATAGAAATTAACAACACAGTGGGCAAGTTGGAGGAAAAAAGGAAAGAGGAATCCTCATTTGTGTGTTGGTTTTGGTTTTTTTTAATGTATGTATATGTTTAAGCTGATGTGACAATTTCCTTTTGCTTTTCTTTTGTATTGGCAATGTCCATGTTCAGCACAGACCATGCAGCAAAGACTGATGCTGCTGTTTTCATGGAGGCTCCTAAAATTTCTAGCAGATTGGATTATTGTGGTGGAGGATTTTGAAGTTAAAGCCTATGTTGTTCTGTAAGAAGTGAAACAAATCTAAGTGAAGGTACAAACATAAAGTTTGGACCGAAATTTCAGTATTGCATTCTCGGAGTATATTAGCTGTTAGTTGTCTGTTAGATGGCATAAAGTATCATTTTATTCCAGTAAAAATATGTAGTAAATACATATGTATGTGTGTTGGAAATGCACCAAAAAATTGCATTACATAAGGAAAATAACTTGTTTGATGTAAATTTTTCATTCCAAAAAAGGTACCTTAGGTTGTGACAAAATCATATGTGACAGGAGATGGAAAACAGCACATCTTAAAATAAGGAGCTCTGTAGGAAAGGGGAAAAGTTGGAGGAATCAGAAAGGGGATCTGAGTGTTACCCCAGTATTACTTTTGGAAACATTTATTGTTGTGGTTTGGTTATAAAAACAGTTGTTTTGACCACCTGACGTCATGACTGTGTCTCAGACAAGCAGTCAACTGTGGAAAAATTAAATGTCCCTTATCCAGGCTTATTTCGCTAAGGTGACTGGAGCACAGGAGCCTGTTGGGGGTTGCACACTTTGTGTGCCAACAAATGCACTCACAGGGACAACAGCAATTGCAAAAGCTGCAGGACCAAGACTTCTTCAGAAGGACACACTCCATGTGTGTAGATTGACCCTGCGTTGCATACACTGTGGCTCAAACACATCTGCAACGCTGTGAGTTTTGTCTGTGGACACAGAAATGTTTGCAAGCCTACAATTTCTGGACACCCAGCAGCCAGGGTTTACAAAAAATCCAGAAACTTTGCAGATCATTCCATACGAGAAGGTGGCAGTGTCCAGCCATAATTGATAGTCTCTTGCCAGGTTGAGTGGGCAGGTCTGCAGATATCATCTCAAAGCAAGATACATGCAAAGAATATTAGGTGATTCTCACTGTTAGTGAGAATGAGAATTTCACCTCATCAGTTAAAAGTCAGTTGTTTATAGCTATGTAATGTTCTTTTAAATCTTGCAAACTCTGCATGTATCAACAGCCTCGTTGCTGCTTTGCTAAATACACTGATGTTACCAGGAAATCCATATGAAAAAAAAAAAAATTATATTTCCTATGCTTTCCTCCATGTTTAATGATATACAAATCTTGAGTAAATACTATTGTCATATTGTTAAGTGAGAGTTTTATTTGTATTTGCTTTTGGATAACAGACAGCAAATCGTTAGTGAAAAAGACTGTCACAGGATAATTAGAAATCATTTTCTCTTTCAAACGCTTCTTCTGCTTCCCTTCAGTATTTCTGTGAGTAAGAGACCATTATCTCATCTCAGCATCCCATCTCATTGCTGGGCTTTCCTAATGAAACTGGAGTTTCTGCAGGAATCCAGGATATGACTAACGAGATTCACTGAGCAATAAGGTTTCCAATTTCTGAGTTCTGGACACCACTTCAAGGACTCTCTTGACAACCGTAAACTTCTTTTAAATAAATATTGACATAGCAGTTTGAAAAGTAATGAAGTCTCTTTTCTTCCTGCAATATGGAGCAGTAAAAAAGATGTGTAGATTTTTTTTTTGGTTACTTTAATGGCTAGAATTGAAGCTAAAACAATAGATAGTTTGATTATACAAGAATTTTAAAATGCATTACTTGGCTATTATTTGCAACTTGGAATCTAGATTTTCAATTATCTAGAGCTGTAAATTATTTAAAATCAATATGTCGATACTTTGAGTGATATGTGTTTAATATGGGGCTAGACTTTTATTTATGAAGATACCTCCTTTTTATTGGCCTGGTAAATGTAGCTATTTAGAAGATATTTACAGCTTATCATCATTTTAATAGCATATGTATATTACTGAAAATTTTAGATGGAAGCAGCCCAGCATTCCATCTATTTCTTAAATCTGCTGAACATGTATATGCTGTAAAAGACTTGAACGGATTCTACTGTAGAATCATTTATAGCCTCCCTTTGTTATGGCATGGAATGGCACGGCACGTATGTAAATGCATTTATTTACAAATGTTGGATTATTGTTCTCAAAATGGAAAGATCCTCAAAAAGTTGGATTATTGTCCTCTAAACTTTTTTTGAAATTAATTTTCTCTTAAAAAGATTGTATTTTGGGCAATTTTAAGTGTCATCTGAAATACAGATATCTAGATGTTTTAAATAGATTTTTAGTTTAATTGAAAACTCAGTTTTGCACTGATAAATAGAACTGATGAGAAATTCTGGGCAAATCTCTTTCTTACTCTTCCCTGATACAGCTTTTTGTAGCATGTGACTGTAATTAGAGTACTGGACTTACCTTTGAGTTGATAGTTATAGGGGTTGTGCTCATGCTTTAAAAGGAGAGGAAATACTGGATAATAAAGTGATAATTTTCTACATTGTTTTTTATTAATAGTAGGATGCAGTTGACAGTGTTCGCATGTAGGAATATTAATGCCACTCAATGTATATGACAAATATTTTTCTGTCCAGCAGTTTCACAATTTCTGATTTCGCATCTATTCTTTGAATGGCATTAGAGCAGAGGAGAGTGCTCTCCTACAAGTCTGACAGTAGCGTGCTCTGCTTCTGACAGGGAACGCCTTCTCATTATTTCTTCAGATGGTCGGTTTCGCTTTTAGTGAAGCTTTTAAAATCCATTTTTAGTCTTCCTCAAGTAGAGTAAACTTCAAATAAGTGAAACTTCTTATCATATTGCCCTCCTCTATGTGGTCTGATCTTTTTTGTTCTAGTCTAGTAATTTATGTGTTTATTTAAAGTGATTCCCGGAGCTGGGAATAATTAATAAATAAGGAATAGCAGTAGTTTTCATTAAGTGTTTATCCAATAAATTTGAGAAATGTCGTGCTGGTTAGTTCTTATTTTTGCAGGAGTCTTTACATCTTAAATGAAAGTCCTTCAGCATTTTATTGTAGAGCAAGTTCAGGACCTCACCCTTAAAGCTCGAATGCTCTATTTATTGTAGAAAATAAAAGCATGCATCAGGCATGGATGGATGGGGAAAATAGAAATCTTTCTGTTTATTAATAGTAATTAGGAAGTTACTTGACTACTTTATATATGAAATATTTACATACATTTTTTACATATGTACTTCTTTTCCTGTTTTTCATTCTCCATTGTGAATGTGTTCTTAAGTTGGCAAAGGTATGCTAGGAGGTAGTGGTGGCTCTTCTTTGCTTTAAATGAAAATAATTTTGGAAAGTAAGTACATTGGTATATTTCTTGGTATAGGATTCTTTTTATGCACATCATTAACATTCCTAGGATTTTTTTTTTTCTCTGTTTAAATAAGGAAAAATTCCCAAAGTCTGTGTTTCCTCAAAGCATGTCTTTTCAATAGTTAATTCTGCTGTGATTCCATCAGACTTCTATACAGGGACCAGAAAATTGACAGGAATTGCACAAATGTGAGCACTGCTTGCTCAGACTTCTAAATATTGCATTACTGTAAGTGTAATGATAGCTACATACACATAACTAAAGTCATTAATCTCTCTCTGAAATTTTAAGAGGGAATTTGCCTTAAAAATTGGTGTTGTCTTCATTCACTTTAAATCCCTACTTGCAGTCCAGTCGTTTAAGAATGCGATTCTACAGAAGCACATTAACTTTAGGAGCCAATATTGGCTTCTAGAGGGAATGACACAATGTGCAGAGGAGAGGGCCGGGGGCGAGGGTAACTGGGTTGGAAGATCTGTGTCTCAAGAGACCATCAGCACTTCTTTCAATCTTACAGGCGTATACTGCATCTTTTCTAGCCTACTGCATCAAAACTGGTTGATGGCAGAAGTGGGAAGTGTGGTGGCAGCAGTAATTTCCCCGAAAGACTGTGAAGGATGAGAAGAAAGTTTCTTTCTTAAAAAAAAAAAGAGGGGAAATGACACATGACACAGAGCTTTAATCTTAATTCCATGTACCTGTCAAAATTGAGAGAATAAGAGCAAATGTCCGGCTATGAAAAAAAAAAAAGAATATATTTTTCTGTTCAGATGGTAGCTCTGCTCTTCCTTTCAGTAGTCTTGCTGTTGAAGCATTGGTGCAGCTACTCCTTGTAGTGCTAGAGGGTTGGTGTTGGACTCCAGCAGCAGGCACTGACCCACCTGGAAACCCCACCAATGTTCTACCCATCAATACGAGCAACAACCTGCTGATGTTGGACAGATTTTTAAATAATGAAAAATGAAAAAATGCAAAATCAGACATATTTGTAGTTCAAACTCTTCACTTCCTGAAATGAAGGAATGAGAATCTGCTCACCTCTTAACCGATCATTGAAAAGCAGATGAGCAATCTTATTGCTGGCTCCTGCTCTGAACAGTCCCCCAAATCTGCCTTGTAATTCTTCTGAAGTTTCAAAATGGGACCACATCAATATTCAGTTCGTAACTCTCCTAAGTATATAGCTTTTTTTCATTAAATTGAATTTTTGTACTGAGGTACAATACAGAACATTTCACTTTAGCTTTTTTGCAAGTAAAGCATACAGAATATAGTGTGGGATGGTTTTATTAACAGCACATTGAGAGCAATTAACACTGGAATTGAATCTACATCAAGATAACAACAGGCGATTATACTATTTTACAACTGTTAAATGCTGTTAATGGCTAAGTGTAGACCACAAACCCAACAGAGTAGGACAAAGTGAAATTCAGCAAGCATGTAAATTAACAAAAATTAAATGGATAATTTAGAAATATTTGCCACTGAAAGTCTGCAAATTATTTTAGAATGCATGATTTACCCAAATTTCTTGTAAGTGAAAACACTGCTAGGGTAAGGATAGTAATTTTGCTGGAGGTTTTTTAAATTGAAATAAAAAAATATTAAAGTGTAGTTGCGAGTGGTCTTTACATGCATCACGTTCCATCACAACCTAGTTTTCTGGGTTGATAACTGCTATTTTGATGTGTTGCAAAGAACTTAGAGGCTTACCTGGACAAAGGAACCTAGATGATGACAGTAGGCAGCCAAGTACCAAAATGACGATTTAGTCCTGGAGTAGAAGCAATTTGAGGTTCACAGTATTTTGGAAAGAAAATACTTTGTTTTAGTTACACAAACTAGAAGTGTATTTATTTTAGTTGACCTAGCTTAATAGAGAAAGTTGTATTTCCATTCTCCTGATAGAAAATAATTTTAAAAAATACCTAAAAATTTGAAATATTCTCTGTAGAATCTGTTTTACTGCTTTAGCAACGACTGTGAGCACGATTTTAGGACAGCACTCAAGATTGTCATGCTTTCTATGTATCCTATGTATCTATGTAGCTGCATCCATTTATTTAGCAGTTTTGGAGGCATCCAGAAAAGGCAAATGAATACTTTCCTCAAATTCCTTTCTAAAAGCAACTTTTCTGAAGGCACTTTAATTCACTCTTGAGAAACGGGAAAAATAGAGCTGGCTGTTCAGACTTCAGCTGTATGAATGTAAAGACATGGTCCCAGTCTCTCAGCTGTCTCACTGAGGAAGAAAGAGATCCTGCATGTTTCTGGTGGGACTGGCAGTGTGCCTGTTGCCACTGACCTACACTGTGTACAGGCTACTCTTGTCATGTCAGTGTTGGACTTGTGTCACCGGCACACAAATCTCCGGTCCTGATAATTAAAACTCTTCATCTAGCGTTGAGGACTTTGTGGCATGGAAGCAGTGAAAAATATAGACGAAAACACTGAAGGCTTTTGCAAGATCTCAGTTTTTATTACAATAGAGATGTCTCCCTTGTAGTTTTTCTTATGATGCTGACAGATTTGAAGATATTTCTTTTGGAAATACAGTTGCAACACATTGAAAAATTAGGCTTTTTAACATTTTTTTCTTTAACACACCCCTCCTTCCATGCAATTTTAAGCTCCTGCTAAAATCTTTGTGTAATCAGTTTTAGAATTTGGCCACAGGGAATTAACTGGAATTGCCTACTTCAGGCAGCATTCTCGATAGTTAAGTATCCATTTAGTATAGGCCAAATCCTAGAAGATCTTCAATTGCCTTTGAATGGCAAGTCCCATAAGGAGCAAATGAACGCTGATGGGTTATCAGTCCAGATAGATGGGAATGGAATAATGGAGGATGTGAATGATTCATTAAAAATACCACTTTTTATGTTAACTCTAAGCATGCAGTAACCCACACAGAGTCTAGGCCATGCTTTCCATCTGTTAATTCCGTGTTATTAAGGTTTTGATTTCTTGAGAAAACAGATGGCTATCAACTTAAACAGGTGTTCACATTCCACTTTTTAAAGTTTAAATGCTGAGCAGGTAAAACTTGAAGTTTGCTTTGCTACAAAGGGAATTAATGCTTTGAAAGATGTGTGAATAGAGAACAATTTGGGGGGAGGAGGGTCAAGTAATTCACTAGAAATACACTTACACACACTTACTTATGGACTTTTGCCATTATAGAATGCAAGGAAAGATAACAGCAGAAAGATTTAAGGGACCACAGTTTCTTTTGAACTCCTGTCCTGTAGCTCTTCAAGAATACACACCACAAAAACGTGACCTAAATGCATTGCAGTAAGTGAGAGAGGAGGATGTAGGGAAGTATTTACTATCCAGTGATTCTTCAGATTTTTTGGGTGGCTCAGCATGTTGCCACCTTGTTAGAATGCAAGCATGCTGGATAGACTTCCTCTGGATGAAACAATATCTCATTGAGATTTTGTAATTCGTTGCTTCAGTAAGGAATTGTGAAAATTCTCTAATTCTGAAAAAAAATTTTGCTAAAATAAGGTGGATGATGCCTAATATAATTTGATTATAAAATGGAATGACATTATCTCTGAGGACGTACACTGTTTTCCAGCATAGTTTCTGTAGAACTTCATTGTTCAGCCAGTTTTGCATTGATAGTAATAGAAAAAAGTGTTGGTAAATAATGCAGCAGGATTGGGTTGTTCTTACATGCATACAGTTTTCTCTCTACACTTCTCATCAAATATTCAAGAAGCCCCTGCTGTAGTGAGATCTCGGTGTGAAGACCCTATTATTTTTTATTATATATATTTCAGCATATATACTAATATTCAGTGAACAGGTAAATGATTTAAGTTAACATACACCAATCAAATGAACAACATGGATTCCTATGAGGCAAAACCTTTGCTTGTTTCTTCACTTACTAATTAGCAGATAGATGCATCTACATGCAAGTTCCAAAATACAAGGTGTAATAGCACCCTGATTTACTCTCCTTTTTGGGCTCTTTCACCTTGTGGCAATCAGCAAGGGAAAGATCAGTAGGTTACGAAATCCCAGCCCCCTCTCTTTCCTTTCATATTGATGTGGTCTGAATGGTTGACAGGAGGGAGTAATTGAACAAAACCTTGACTTTCCTTTTGGAAACACTTTAAGAGTACAGGATGACATTGCTCACTACCTTTCATGACCATCTGTAGAGTATTTTCCCCTGAAGAGCAGACCATGAAGCAGAATTACTGACAAGGACATTATTTATCCATAAATACGAGGCAAAGCCATACAGTGAGGTACTAAGGATTGCTTCATTCTTATCTAAGTTTCCAGTCCGTAAGGATGGGATGCTACTGAGTTTTTTGAGATGTGTCTCAGCTGCGATTAGAGTTGGAACACTAGCTGATGGAAGCCTGAATGTGCTCACATTTACTGACCTACTGTGTGAAGAATAACAGCTGGTTAGCTAAGGTACTAGTAAACATGGAACAGTGAAAAGTTATTTACAGTGTACAAAATCTTTTGTACCTTATGTTTGAATGTGCATAGCTGAGAGTAAAGAAATATTAAATGTTACCTTATTATGATTACACAATAAGCTATTGAACGTTTGCTGAACATTCTAGGATTGAGCTACTATTAACACTTCTTTTCTAGGCTTTTTAGCATCATAAAATATTAGACTTTAATCCATTCACTGATGCATGAAGAATGCATCTACATTGCCAGTTTGGTTTGCTAAAGGGCAAAAATTTGCTTTGTATCTGACCCTGGAGCCTTGCAGCCCTCAGCTGAGCACGCTGAGTGTGCTTGAGGTGTGTTCAGGTAGAAAAAGGATGAAACTACATGGATGCAGCATCCTCCAGCAGCTAGTGCTCTGTGCATGCTGATGGATACCCAGGGTGGTTTGCAGCTGGCGCAGGCTTAATTTCCAGTAAAGACAAAAAAGGGGTCTGTGGTCTTGGAAAGGGGGCACACTGGAGGAAACTGAAGTTCTCTCCCCTTTATGCCAAAACATAGACGTCCTGTAGACATGCCAACATACTCGCTGTGGACTTGGCTCTGTTCTGAGGGGAGGGTTCCAAAAATTGTGTGTAGGAAAGAAATATTATATGGCGTGTTTATGTTACATTAAAGCCAAAAAGTTCCTTCCTACTCAAAAAGCTTCTTTAATCAGTTGATGAGGCTATAGAGAAATGTATTAGAGGCTAGGAACTGGAAAAGACTGCCAAGGAGGTACTTAGAAAATTCTGCATGTAACTGTATGGATTCCACAGTTTGCATGTGGATTTCATTACAGCAGATATAGTTTCTGGGGATTTGCTTGATTGTTTCTTTTGCTTTAAAAAGTGGAGTAAAAATGAATTTAATATTGTAGATATTGCTATGTAGTGAAAAGATGGAGCTAAAGGAAAAGAGAGTGTTTTGGAATTATTATGCTCTACTTATTTTCCAAATGAGTTGTTTTCTTGTAAGCTACCATAACAGTTAGATACTAGGGGATGGAAACATAAAAAATCTATTACCCCTCTAGTCAACTGAACAATAGGATTATGTACACAGGAGCAAATGCCTTTCACTTTTTGAGTGATGTAGTTGATGTTTGCTATTAAGAACAAGACTTAGTCTAAGAGGCCAATGCACTTTTTTATAGGTGAAAGGAAATTTCCCACGGCAGAAGCAAAGCAAAATCTATTTTAAAAGGACTTACAGAGGCATACTAAGAAAAGAATTCATTGAGATGAACCAAGAATTATTGTCTTAGTCAACCGGTGACAGGGAGCAGGATGGCTAATTCTGTACATGCTGAGTCAAATCTCCAGTTGGTATAAATCAGGGCATCTCTACTGACATCGCACTTCCCTACTGACCTTCAGTGCTTGAGGATGTAGCCTACCGTGCTGGAAAGGTCCACCTCCCTTCTGCTGTTGGGCATCCGCTGTGCTAATGTAGCTTCAAATGAATTTCAGACATGGTTTTAATCTGCCAGGGTGCTGAAGGATGCAGGTTTTTTTAGTCTGTAATTTTTAGTGATAGAGGCAAACATGTATTTATGCAGATCGTTTACTTTATTATGCGGTATTTTTTATTGTTCTACTAATGAGTATGACAGGGTGGGTGTTAGTAAGCTAGTAACAGATGCTTCAGGGTTGATTTTTTTTTTTCTTGAATATAAAATTATAATATGCAATTTATAAGATTTTATTTAGCTCCTATGCTGTCCCACAAACACCATGCTTACAGGAGCTGCCGTTATACTTAATGCCGGGTACAGAACTACCTAAAACAGATGAGTATTTGTGATGTTTGTCACCTACCACACTTGCTGCATGCCCTCAGTGTATCCAAGGTGAGGAAGAGGAGGAATGGGACATGGAGCTGAAGGCAGCTGGATCCCCATCTCCTTTGGCACAGCAGGCAAGTGCAGCACGACCTCTGCAGCTGCTGGCCTTGCCTCTCTGTGCACGCTTTCTCTTTTAAGGAGCTTAAGTATTTATTTGCATTCCATTTTTTTTTGGTTTTTTTGGTTTTCAATATCTTCTGGGTGTTGCTTCAGCACTTGATAATTTCATAACAAATGAGCCAGAAATAAGTATAGGTTTATTTTTTGGGTATTTGTGGGATTTATTAGGGATAGTCCTGAAGTTAACCCTAGCTAAAAATTTGAAGGGATACAGCTGCATCCAGTCCTTGGCATAATGTTGTCACTCTGCATGCAAACTGAAGTGCATTTCAGATGACTCAGGGCACCAGTTCTGCAGTACAGCGATAGGAAAGTGAGGAGGAGAGCAGAAATAGAGAGCAACCTTAGAGCTAGTTCAGTGCCCTAAACAACCACTGTGCTTCACTCACGCTAATAGAAATATAGTGAAATTTCACACCATATCCCAATTTTACTCTCATCTGAAATGTTATTTACAGTTTAGCTCTGTGATTACCCTTTGATGTTACTGAGGAAAGTGTATATATAAGAAGTATGTATGAGAAATCTCTGCTTTAAAAATTAGAGATGGTCTGTAATTAACATAATTTGTTTGACAGCTTCACGGTATGCCTGTCTCAAAATATATTGATGATTTTTATTTTTTTTTATGTTTAATTTTCATTTAGTTCCACTTAGGATACATGCTAAATTGACAGAAATGAAGATGCATTTACATTAGATATTTTCATATTTGTCATGTATAGGTGTAAATCCCTTGCACTATCACTCCAAACCTGATTCAGTCCTTGTGTGGGGAGGAGGCCACTTAGCTTTCCTCTTTTCCTTAGAAACAAATATTAGAATCAGGTGGCTAAAACAGAGAAAATTGCATATAGGAATGTGGATTCAAAGCAGTGTAAACACAAAAATTTTCCTGTTAATTTATGTGTTGTTTCACTGAAATATAGGAAATTTGTAGGCTTTTTACATTTTTAGCATCAGGACTAAACTTTGCTGGAATAATGCCATATATATTGTATTGTTTCTACAGTGAAGTGTTCTTATGAGTCTTTGACTAATGTTTTGACTTTTTTTTTAATAAAATAAAACAAAACAGGGATTTAGTTTAGATGGTAAAGATAATGAATTTTCTTAAATAAATTGCTTTCATGCTATGGGAAGTAGTGGGTTGGGGCTCCAACTATAATAATGTAATATAGGTCAATTAATATGAGATTTTTTCCCCTACTGGACTTATGATTCATTCTTAGAGTTTATGAAGAAAAGAATGTAATTTTTATTTCATCTGCTCTGCTTGCACTTAGTTAACAAGCCAGTTCAGGTTTTTTTCTTCTTCTTTAGGAAACTAAATAATGATTTGCATCCCACTTCCTTATATTAATTTACTTGATACAACGTTCTGTGATAACAGCATTATAAAATAGTCAGAAATATGTATTGATTTATTTTGTGTCATTTCAAGTTTTAGTACCTCTCTAGATTATGGTAAAGAGAAGGAAATGGAAATGATACCCAAAGTTCATATAATGAGTCAAAGACTAAGCATAGTAGGAAAATTAGAAAAAGTCTTGCTTTTCAGTTTATATTGGAAGATTTGTGAGGATAAAAGAGTTGTCAATTTTAAGAAAGGTTTTAAAATATAATCTTAAATTTTAAATAGTATTTTTTTCTATAGCTTATTATACAGCATGAAAATACTGGTGGTTTAAAATACTTGTATATTTCTAAATTTTCACAGTATACTTAGGAAAGCTAGACAAATTCAAAGGCGACTCAAATCTAAACATGTAGCTAAATTTTACCAGCTCTGTATTTGAGTGATTCTAAAATTAGTGCTTGACAAGAGAATCATATTTTCAGAAAAACAGTTTGAAGATAGCCCTTACAAATACTAAAGCTGAGCATTCTTAAAAGGTTAAAGGAAGAGGTACCCTCCAATTTTTACAAGTAACAGATTAGCAAATCTTGGGTCTTCCAGGCAGGTCTATATCATTAGATACATATAGGAAGTCCTGAGTTGCTTGTTAGCGACTCTGATTGTCTCAGAAGCTAGGAGAAAATAGGATGGGATAATATAAGCTTTTGCAAAGACACAAACAGGTATTTAGTTTCAGGCGTTGTGACTAGTCCCCTGAAAGCCACTAAGACTATTCTATGCTTAAATGTAAGCAATGATCTAAGTATATATTAAGAGACCTAGCATTGCAAGGTAAATAAAATGATAAATAATCTCCAAAGTGTAGGATTCATCAGGTTTTGACACTTGTGTTCTCTTGAAATAATTGCTTGTGTTCTGGGTGAAATGAATACATTCACTTATTTTTTTAAAACATAAAAATGTTGGTGTCAGATTTTGTCTAAAAATCTATCAAGATGTGATGCAGGATGCCTGATCATTTCTTAATTTATTCTTTAGTGGAAAATAATGCAAAATGGAAGTGTGTTGCATCAGATCATGCAGTTGACAGATATTCTTATTGTCACTGTATGTTTATAGATCTATCAATAAAAATAAAATTGTTTGGTAACTCACAATATGGAAAAAAGGCAAGTGTTATGATGACATAACTGCTAAAGCAAAATCTGAGTCTTTTTCTGAAAGTACAGATCTTGGATCTCTCATCTTCAAGCTCCAACAGGGTAGGTCTAGACTGAACATTAGGAAAGAATTCTTCACAGAAAGGGTGGTCGGGCATTGGAATAGGCTGCCCAGGGAGGTGGTTGAGTCACCATCCCTGGATGCATTTAAGAGATGATTAGATGTGGTGCTGAGGGATATGGTGTAGGGGAGGACTTTGTAGAGTAGGGTAGATGTAGGGTAGACTCGATGATCCCAAGGGTCTCTTCCAACCTAGATGATTCTATGATTCTATGATTCTAAATACCTGAAATCAAGTTGGAAAAAATGAGTTATGTCAATTTCTGTGATCTGTTAAAAAGCACTGACCACTATGTTAGATCAAAGATGTTCACTCTGTTAGAAATGCAAGCTAATTGAATAATTACATTTTTCTTCATGTCAAGCTTGTGCATAAAAAAATCACAACACAACAGTTTCTTTGACAGCAAAACTGCTTTTTGAAAAGAACTTCTCAAGTTGTAGACCTCAATTTTTGGCTGGGGCCCAAGGCATTTGTTAGTGACAGTACAGAGCTGAATTAGCCTTGTCTCATATTAAGCTGATGCTGTAGCTCAGGAAAATTCTCAGTAAAGCTTAAGTGACATATTAAACTGTCATTTGCTGAGATGCCATGGCAGACTGACTCCAAATAGTATTGACTCAAAGTTGTGACATTTTGTTGGGGAAAAGAGAGGAGAAATAAAAGAACTATCTACAAAGCAAGAAAAATAGTAAAACTGTATCACTAGTAAATAACTGGGAGCTTGTAGTATAAGTAGTAAATATTTAAAGAAATTTAAGTTATGATGTGTTTAAAAACACCTCCTCAACTCTTTGTATTATTTACACAAAATGTCCCTTTATTTAGTCATAATTAGTTAATAAAACAACAACAAAAAAAATAAATAGACACCTGACTAAACAAAACAAAAAGTTAGTCACACTTTTCACTAATTTCCTGAGAGAATAAAATGAATGGCTTAGTCCTCTGTGCTAGAAAATGCATATCTTTTGAAGATAAAACAAAGCAAAACAAGAATATTCCTTATTGAAACTATAATACTTAGTAAAATAAGTGACAAAAACATGGCAACACAATAACTGGTACCTATCTATCAAAATTCCTCTTTAGCAAACTGGCAAAAAATGAAAGAATTATGATGATGTATTCGTATTTTTCATTCTTTAGACATGATAGTGAATATAAGACAAACTTGCATTGAAATCTTTCATGTTGAGACACTTCATGTACCTGTGAGAGCACTCTTATGAAATGTCTATTTTGACCAGCTGTGTAACACCAGAATGTCATGTAACTTCAGTCACTGGATAATGTGAGTACCCTTCTGGTGAGACAGAATTTTAGTCTTAGAAATTGGTGTCTGAGGGGGTATGTTAAAAAAGTAACACATTTTCTGAATATCAGTGCTGAACAACTAAGAAGTCTACAACAAGTAATGAATATACAAAGTCCCAACCAATATATGTCTTAAAAAAATAATAATACAACAATCCCTTGAAACTTTTGTGTAAAATAAGGACAAAAGCTTACAGTTTCATAGAATGATGCTTAGAGATGAACTTTCATTGGAATTCCATATTAAAAAAAATAAAGTAGAATTCGTTTCTGTTTATATGTTATCTATGCTTTTCTAGGAGTTATAATCTAAAGCATTTATGTTTCCAAAGTCATGATTGTAGTCTTAAAAGAAGCAAATCCTTCATAAATTCAATTTTTTTGACCTTCCTTTAAAATACAGTATACTTGTAGTATATTAAAGTTTAGAATTCTGTAGTTGGTTACCTATTAAGGATAAAATGTATTATTAATTTAATTATAATAATGAACTGCTGACCATCTTCTTCCTCCTCTTTCATTCCTCATAAAAATGGAAAGTAAAGGAAAACCAAAGAACTGATGTGGAAGAAACTCTGATTTATTGCCCTGGCTTCATAAAAATTTATACTACACTGATTAGAAAGAAGTAACTGTTTGTTCTATTTTATCATGCTTAAATATGTAGTTAAACAATTTAAATTCAAATTTCCACTTTAATTAGCCAGATTATGAATGTCAGGAACATCACAAATTTTTACAAAAAAAAAAAAAAAAAGCTTTTACTCATTTTTTAATACACACATATAGAAAGACAGAGAATCAGAATAAATAAATGTATAGATATAGCAATGAATTACCTACCATTAGAATAGTTTACCACTTACATGAGAAATGCTAGTAATCAAATACTTCATTCCTCTACCTTATGTGCCAATTCACACAACAGAAACTTCTTTAAGTATATTGTTTTATAGATGTGAATATAATCAATGATTAACTTTATACATATAATACTGTTACTTGTGGTGGTTTAACTGGAAATTAATTAGGGACAAATTCTAAAAAACGTGGTAAAATTGCATGGGATTTTGTTCTGAAACCACCCCACTGACGAAGATGGAAACTAGTGAAGACTTGCCTTTGCAGAGTAATGTGAGATCTCATCACTAAATTAGCTGAACAACTCTATCTTTCTTTGAATCATACGTTTGGAATACACAGTTATTTGATTTAGTTGTAAGAATAATTCCTATGGTACATGTCTATGTTTATTAGTGTAGCAATAATTAAAAGAAAAACAACAGCAACAAAACAGGAAAGGTGAGGAGTTTAACTTTGAAGACAACTGAATAATTGTTAGAAATATTGGTTGGCTGGGAAAAAGCCTTTCGTGATACATCAAGACAGTGAAATGTCTTTATCTTTCCAACATGGCCACTTTGTGTTTCTTCTTCTGCAAGAGGCAGTGAATAATATTGGCATTTTCTAAGATAACCTTTGTGTAAGCCTTGCAACCTGCAGCCTTTCTTGCAGCCCTTATGCCAGACTCTTTCCTTCTGCCAGAAACAGCATTTTAAGGTGTTTTACAGCTGTCCTAAAGGCCTCTTGGGACTGTTGGTGGTGAGGTGACCTAAGTTTCCAATATCCATTGGGCATATAGTGTGTTGCACAGTGAACTCAAACAATGTGTTTAATGCCCACATGCATCCTCTTAAGCTACCCAAAGATTAGGAAAGCAGAAATCATGCCAAGCCTCTAAAAATTAACAAAATATCCGTATATTTTGTAAGTGGAAATGCAGTTAAGAGGCCTAATGAAATATGGTAAGGAGACATGCTTCACAAAAGAGATTGCGAAACATTTAGAAAATATTGTACATGGACAATTGGACATTATTTTGTAATTTAGAGGTCTAGTCATTATTTTTTTTCAAAATAACATACTTTTATATGTAAAGCTATATCAGAGGCAGTAGCATGTGATAAAATGGATACTTAGGAAAAAAAAAATAAATCCCTAGTCCCTTAACCACTACCATAAAGGGTTAACTTAAATATTTTGATGCTTTAATATCTTCTCAAATGATCTCTGTTTATCTTGTTAACAATTGTGTAGCCTCATTACTACAGTTAATGAATTGAGCTTACTGTTAAGATGCTCAATGCAAGCTACAAATAGCATTGAGAATATTTAATCAACCATTGATCTCAGCAGATCCAAACATCAGTCAGTCATATCAGATCAGTCTTCATAGTTTCCTTGCATGCTATCAGTTACTTGTTGAATTAAAGATATTTTGCCATTTCAAAAAATCAGAGACTCCTCTTCTGTAGGAGGAAGAGCTTCCAGCTCCCTTCTTCAACACCACTGACATCCGCATCTGCCTGTTCTTGTTTAGTTCCTTTCAATCTACTTTTCCCCTCTGAAGATGAAGGAACTGGAAGCTCAGTTTTATAGATTTCCAGATTTCTCTGGCACAATGTTACTAGTCCAGCTGCCCCTGTAGTACAGGGTCCATTAGAGGCTTGACTTCAGAATTAGTCCTTTTGATAGTTTAACAGTTCTGCCTATGGCAAAGCAAATGAATTCTGACATTCACTCCATCAGTCTACTACACATTTTTTATCTTCCAGTCCAGAACACATACATTATACTCTGCAAGAGATGAGCTTTTCACAGAATACGTTATCTCCTTGCTGCCTGATAGCAATGTTAATGACTCTGCTGATTCTTTGAATTTGGAGAACTGGAAAGCCAGGATCCCTTCAAATCCAAGCATTTCAACACAACCATTCTGTTCTCTCAAAGACCCATTTTATGTCCTACAATTATACCTATTTCAAAGGGAAAAAAACAACCTGTTTCATACCAAATTCTCCAAATACGTAGTAGTAAGGTAACAGAGAAAAACAGTATCTCACCCCATTCATAAATAAGAGCTCACAGAATGCCAGGCTTCCCATTTGAATGAGATAGTCTTGCCTCGTTCTGAAAAGTAACATAACGTTATGAAATTTTTAACAGAACAACAGAAAACAGAATTCTGTACATGACAATATTCCTTGGAAACATCTTTAAAATATTGAAAGGAGATGTGCTTGCTGAGATGCATTCTTCAGCTTCTGGTGATTATGACTTACATACTCATTGAACAGAAGGAGAGAAGGATGCGTTTAGTCTAGTGGTTAAACTCACTGAATATGAAGTCTGATATGACACTTTTTCATAAAATGCAACAGGAGAGTACATAGGAGCTCTTTATTGCACCATAGTGTTATAGCAATTCGACTTGAATTGTGCTTTTTCAGGAAAGCAAATAGTTTTAAAGGTATAGAATTATAGAATCATAGAATCATTCAGGTTAGAAAAGACCCTCGGGATCATTGAGTCCAACCATCTACCCTACTCTACAAAGTTCTCCCCTATGCCATATCCCCCAACACTGCATCTAAACGACTCTTAAACACATTCAGGGATGGTGACTCAACCATCTCCCTGGGAAGCCTATTCCAGTATCTGACCACTCTTTCTGTGAAGTATTGTTTCCAAATGTCCAGTCTGGTGAGGAATGTCCAGGAATTCCTAATGAGGAATTTTCTAATGTCTGGTATGGTGAAGAATTGGTGAACGGTCTTTCCTCACTACGAAAATGTTGTTGACATCCAGCTTAACAGCAACCTGTTAAGCTCAGAAATTTAGCTTTGACCTTTAAATGAAGTTACTTTACCATTGGATTAGCCACCACTCAAGTGCTATCTTCCAAAAATGTTGCTAGTCATGAATATTAAAACACCCAATGAAATTTAAATAGGTGATATTCAAGATTTTGAACAGAAACAGTTTTGCTGACTAGTGCCCAGTAATGCTGTGCTAGAAAAGACATAAATTCTGTTCTATTTTTAGCTCTCTTCACTGCTTAACATTTTTTACAGTATAGATTTAGTAGAGATACTGCTTTTTTAGACTTTTTACATTTAGGAATACACTCTGATCTAAAAATAGAGTGCAGAAAATTCATTTGTCTAATGAAGACATTTCTTTCATGGTAGTATTTTTTTGCCTTTGTTTCTTTATCTCCCTGGAATTGAATGAGATATACCAAAAAAGTAAGGAACTTTTCCACTGAAGGCATGTGTATGCCTTTCTTTTCAGAAAGTCACTAAACATCATCAAACCACTGGATTTCTGAAATCTGATCCATTGCCAATAGATAATGAAACTGTATTAATAACAGTACTCTCTGCAAGGTGACTGAGGAACTTGGCTTTAAATGATGACAGAGATTTGCCCTATAGTACTTTCAGTGTGTTCTACTGCATAACAAGTCAAACAGGAAGACTTACACAATCGGCTTTTCAACAGTGAAAAGCTATGCTTTTTATTTTAGAAAAAAAATATCAATTGTCTGTCTTTTTCTTATATTAACTGTATAATATACAACTGTAGTTTATTATTTTTTGGTGAAATGGAAATGTCCGGATTCTGTTTAAAATTTTAAACTAAGCCTCTCCTTCATATTGGTCACATATTAATGTAACAAGTAGATATCCAATTAATTTTGTTTATCAGTTGATAGTTCTGATAAAACCATTAGAAATTAGTAAAAAAAACCCAAGCCAATCTGTTATTGATCCTTTTTAATGACATACAGCCTGAGCATAAAATCAACCTAAATATTTTATATAGATGGAAATATAAAAATCAAACCAAGTAATTTAACAATTAGTTTGTTTTCAATAATATTGAACTGGCCTTAAAAATTAGAGCAGGAAAAGATTTGGTTGTCCATAAAGTAACTGGGCCTATTTTAATTTTATTAATCCCTAGTTAGAGAGTCTTTAAAACGTAATACTTTTCCTCAAAATATATTTCATCATGGTGAAATACACAGTTTTGAGATTTGGGACTTATATTTCTTGTTGTTGTTTACTGTGAATGTAGGTTTTGTATTTTACTTCTCCCTTTTCAGACCAAAATTAGTACTAAGTAAGCAGAATGGACATTGGACAATCACATATTTTTAAGAAAATGGCACTATTTTTCAAGCTATTTCAACATAATGATAAGATAAATATTTTCACTGTCCTCCTTTTGCTGTAGTTCTAAACAATATTTTGAAGTATATTTCTGAGTATTTTCTTCAGGAAGATTGTAGAATTATACTTTTCTTGCAAAATACAGGACTGCAATTTGTCTGACCTTCTTTCTGTTTTCCATCTGCATACATTAAATGAATGACTCTCCATTTTGCAGCTGAGGGAAGCACAACTTTGAATGAAAAATGTTGCCATTAAAAAAGAGGGAACAAATTGCATAAATTATAAATGACCTGAAGAAGCTGAAATGTGCTACCACGATACCCTGATTATACATGCATGGGTTTTTTGTCATTAATCGGACAAAATAGCATTGCAACCTATGGAACTCATGCAGATACAGATCTTTTGATAAAGAAACAGAACTCCAAATTTATAGCATTACATTATGCTTTACAATGAGAAAAAAGAAAAAGGCTGACTCAATTCCTGAGTTGATACTGTTAATTTTACACATCCATACAGCTGGCTTGTGCTTTATACTTTCTAAAAGTTTGTATTTTCTTGAAATATGTAAAAAATTACTCTACAGTGATTATCATCTGCTACATTAATGTTGAGTCTTTCAGAAGCTTGGGAACTCTCTGTTATGATTTGCAGATAGCCCTTGGCTGTATTGACACTAAATATAAGTAGGTAGCCATAGGTAACTTTGTCATCTCACTTTTGCCCCTCTTCCAGGTAATTTTTGAATATTTTCAACAACATGTCAGTAGGCTTGTATGTACAATTCAGGCAATGTTATTGAACAGTATTTTCATACAAAAGGAGATTTTTTTTGTCTTTTCGCACTATATTTTAACAGATGAAGCATCTCATATTCTGCAAGTGACAGGCACTTAGTGTTATTTCAGGTCTATTTCTCAATAATAAATTACTCTATCATGGTTCTTTTAACCAGTAGTGTTTTGGACACACTTTCTTTTGGGAATGTCTCTATGAATACTTGAAAGTTGGACAAAAAAACTTTTCTAAAATAGTGTTGCTGAGACTATTAAACTACGATATTTTTCACACCACCCTCAAGCTCTTTATGTCAGACCAGAACTCAAGAATGTCTGAAAATGACATTTGTTCACTTACATTTTTGGAGTGTTCGGGCTCTCACTGCGCCAAAGAGGAGTAGACTACTAGAGCTACTAATCTAGTAGACTGCTAGAGTTTCTCTAGTTTCAGTGATTCCTCCACCATTTTCAAACTTCAGGACAAAGGCATTTCTATTTCACATTAACAAAGCAGTATCTGGGTAGCTCAAGTGTAACTGAAAGATATCGGGGTTTTTCATAGTAGTTAGGTGGAAAAAAATATTGCATTTATGGGCCTGGAAAAGGCTTTCCATTTAAAGCCTTAAGCTTCTGCTATAACAAGTGCTTGTGTTTACACTACAACTTCAGTAGAACCAATGCTACATCCTACTCTGACATATCAGTAAATTGACAAATGGTAACCTCATAGGAGCTGATACGAATCTAACCTCAGGTTCTTAATATGCTTACATAAAAGGCATCCTCATTTGTTTGTTGCTTTTTTTTTTCAGTCCCTTTGTCATGTTAGAAGAAAATGAAGGTATCTGGGAAAGGGAGGAGGCAAATTATGGAACATGAAATATGAGTTACTAGTGAAAATTGAAGGATGTGAAATGTACTCCTGTATTTGTGAACAATTTTAATGTGTTCATTAGAATTGAAGTTTATCCAAGTGAACGTGCTTAATTTTTACTTGGTATATGTATGCAAGTGAGTCTTATTTTCCCCCCAACCCTTTCCTGTGTATGTAACAAATTTTGGAAATAAAATAAACAGAATCTACCCAAACTAGTAACTGGTAAATAGTGCCTACTTTTAATTAATGGTATTAATCTTGGATGTATTGAGTCCAGATATCTCTGGGGAAATACAAGAAGAGAGCTAAAATACCGTGTTCATGACACAAAAGGAATCCTGAAATTCCTCCTCTGTCATTTTAAACTTAATACTGTATCATTTTTCGTAAACTTTATTAAGGTGACATTTGTAAAATAATATCATAACATTTAAAACTTCAAGCAGTTTCAAAGATAATGGTGGATTTTAATGAATTTTCTTAATTAAAAGAATAGTTAGTTGTGCCTGTTTTCAGTAAATTAATTAAACTTTTAGTCATTAAGCAAAAAGTTAATTCATTATTGAAGGATATAGGAAGTGTAAAAAATCTGGCACATGAGATCGATACCATACCCTAATCTATCACTTACATTATGGAATTACATGCTTAAAAATGTTCTCAATAGTATAAAATGTTATAGAAAGTGCCTGGTGACTAACTAGGAGTATTTTTAAAATATTTTAGTTTGAATCATCTTCTCTGATACTAGAGTCTTATAACTGGTGGTAAAAAACGAGTTTTCCGAGTGAAATGCTAGTGGACAGCTTCTTAAAAAGAAAAAAAGCTCATGAAAACCTTGTTCTCATTTAGCATTCATGGAATCAGGATACAAGGTTATTTTCCTATGAAGAAGAAAATATCTGAGTATTAGCACTATATATATGCTAGTATTTTTGACTGTACAAATGAGTAACTTGATTTTTCTCTGCTAGATGGGATTTTTTTTCTCTGCTACCTCAAGCCCTCTTTTTTCATACAGTTGTTCGGTTTCTCTTAGTGTAAGGCAGTATATAATACCTTTGTCCAGGCTTCTAAGAATGTAGTGTAAGGTGACTCTATAGAGGAATTCTCTACCCAATGCCCTACTCTAATCTGTTATCAGAGAGGAGAGGCAAATGAATGTCCCATACTCTGCATATTAATCTTAATAATCGGTAGAGCAGATTTTGATCTATATTCTCATTGCACCAAAGTTCTTACCGTGTTGCATTAAAAAAACATTATTAAATAGAGATACCTCAATCTGATCATTTTCATGCTCTGCCTTATCCTTTTGTGTTAGAAACAAACGTATATAGAGAAAAGCAATGCAGTTTTAAGATGCACAGGTTAAATTTTTTCCTAATTACGTGAAGTATCACCATGCCTTGACCAGTTGCTACTGCATGCAGCTGGCACCCTTGCGGTTGCTCCTGGTCCTTGTTGCTGCAGATATTTGTTAGGGGGGGGCATGACAAAGGAGGGCTTCAGTCCTCTCTGCTGATTGCTGGCTGTGTGGCTGGAGCGCTGCAGCTTGGCCATTGCATTTTGAGAGTATGTGTCAGGAGAGGAAATTCAGTTAACAGCTTTGTGAGTTTTACTTTAAGAATATTATTATTTATTTTTTTCTGATGAACAAATTGTCTTAGAAAACTGATACGTATCAGCTTCTACTTCCTTATAGAATTAGAATCCCCTTTTTTCTCTACCCTTTCTGTATTTGCTAACATAAGAAGAAAAGGTGATTTCTCCTTACCTGCGGGAAAGTGTAATGTGACAATACCACAGTACAAACCCTGCCCTTGCTATCAGTGTTGTAACATCAGCAAATACTACTGTGAAAGAACGCATATGCAGATATGAATACGCATGTGCACAGTTATCTTTGTTAATGTAACCTTTTTCCTATTTCCTATCAATTATGTTCATGTGATGCTTCATGTTGGCTTGGATCAGGATTTAAAAAACATCATCAAAACCTTGTAATCCAATTTATTGGTGGGTTTTGCTTAAAGTGGCTGCATTGGTCAAAATATCACTTAAGGAGAGGAGATTAGGTTTGAAATAAAAATAGAGACTTCTGTAGCCATTGCTTTCCGTATGTTTCGCAATTAAGATAAATACTATGGGATGCTCATCAAAGAGGTACCTAGTGGTTTCTACCATAAAATGCAGCTTTCTGGTCAGACCTGATTCTAAATTACCTGGTAATGTATTTCCTGTGACAGCAGATTCTCAGAAGGTTGGATATTTACATGATCAGCTACATTTCTAACCCCTGCGTTTTTGTTAACTGCATGATTCTACATGGTGTGGCTGCTTTCTGTTCTATGTCAGATAGCTGTATGAGTTCAAAATAATGATTCAATATCTCAGAGGAAAAAAATGATTGCTTGAATATCCATCTTGTAAAATTTAATGGTTTTTCCTTTTACAATATTATATTATTGGCTGCAGTAGATTAGGACAACTTTGATAGAAGAATTGCACATAATTAAATTTTCATGTGTGACTCAAAGTGCAAAAAGATTAGAAGGCTATTTAAGAGGTGCTGGAACTGTCACACCATATCAGTAAAGTCTGCAAGACAGAGAGCACAAAAGTACTGATTTAGTGCAACATGTCACATTATTATAGCAATAACTACAAGGAAGATTCTATGGATGTGTGGGTGTCTATGCCTATGAATACTTGTAAAGATATTGTCGAATCCATTTTTATCTTAAAGGTGCATTCAAAAGTTGGGTTTTAATTATCTGTTTATTCAAATAGGATACTAAGTAACTTTGGCATTAGCTTTCTTTTCTCTAAGCTCGTTAATAGTTTTGTGTCATGAACATTTATGAAGCATTAATATACTTTGGGATATTTTACATTTTGGCAAGTTCTGACATGTTGGTTTGGTGTAATATTTGCCAGTTCAGTGATGAGATGTAGGAGTCTGCAACTCCATAGGTACAACATCATTCCTGTTCGTTCCAGACTAGGATTGCCTGGCAGTAGTTCAGCTCACAGGAGAAAAGGTGGGCCCATATTATGGCACCTGTTTTTCTAGCACATACAGTTTCTATTTCCCTTGCAGAGATAAGGTGATATTTAAAGCTGAAACATCGGTATGAACCCAGTGAAAACTGCTTTATGTTTTATTTTGGGGAAAAAAAGTATAGCGTTTCAGATAAAGTGTGTTTACTTTTCAAATATGATTTAATAGGTCTGTTCAGTAGAAAGGGAGTTCTGAGTGAGATCCTATGCAGTATTCTCAGGAATGTATGCAGTACTAGGAATAATCCAAATCTCTATCTAAGAGAATCAGTGCAAAAATTATAAATTGATCCTTGAAAATAGTTACTAACTGTTTTATTTTTGTGAAAGATTGGATTGGATCCAAGTGATAGGAAGGCAGAGCATCAAAATATATTTTAGTAATAACCCATGTATGTTGGAATAATCTGCAGCCGTCGTAATGGACAGATAGGATCTTTCCGAATGGCACTGGTGAGATTTGGTTGTGTCTTTCATGCTTGAGATCAGAGGCACACCTTCTAACAGCTGTGAAGCAGCAAATGAAATATTGACCATGTTATTTTGTCATTTAATTTGTAATGATCTTGAATACTTTTGAAATGCTGGACAAGACGTGGCAAAATCCAATTGTGTCATTCCTTGTAATCTTAGGAAATAAGAAAAATCACAATATAGTGAGAATATAAAAGGTTAATGCAGTTTTCAAAAACTCAAGAACAAACACATGTTGTGCCATAAGACTCTCAGGTCTCACAGCCTAGTGTTTTGTGTGTGTGTGTAGCTGGAACCGATATATGTGTCCAACACTAAATGATTTATGAGGCGTTTATTACATCTCGCCTTTGTAGGATGGGTTAAACTTCATTTCAGAAACATATATCAAGTTATTAAAGTTATTAAAAAAATCCAAACCAACTTGCCAGTTGGTTTTGACCCAGGTATTTCTCCAATATGTAAAAAATGTGGGTTCAAGGTCACGCTTTAGAATTTCATTTCCTTGGTCACAAATTCAAGTAGAAAGAGTAATCTTGTTGCACCATTCAGCTCCCATTGAAACCAGTGGGAATTTTGCTATGCAACTAAGGGAATGGAAACAGGACATTGAAAAGTATCTGAATCAGAAAGCATAAATAAGAGAGTCATTCATCCATGTACCCAGCCCTGCTTGGGGGAAGGTTTTGCATTTTGCATGAAACAAAGTTTTTGCCTTTATTTCACTTCTTGAAATACAGAGCAGAAACAAATAAAAAAAAAAAGAGGGTGAAAGAAATACTTTTTACTGTCTCCTTACCTCAAAAAACAGAGATATCCTGCTTTAAATAGCCAGGGTTTTTTTCTTTGTTTTTCTCTTATTTTTGGCATTTATTCTAGGAAAACAGCAAAAGGCAATTCTGACTCTGAAACTGTAGTATTAGGAGTAGAACCAAAACATGGAAGAGTATGAAATATGGAAGTTAAAGCTCCAAGTCTGGGATTTAAGAGATTTTTTTGAAGTTTCTTTCTTGCTGTGTCCTAGAAATCAAATAAAAGCTTGTTATGATTTCAAATATTGCCTAGAAAGGACCCTGAAATAATTCCTGAAAAGGGAAAAGCTGTAGAGCTTTATAATATTAGTAATAACTTACAAGTCCATTTTAAATTAAAAGTTAAGGACACTGGTGTTTGAGTGTTTGTCATAAATGTAGTCATTTTCTTCACTTTGAACTGAGTTGTTCATCAAGGAGAGTGTTGGATGGATGTCCTCTTTCTCTTACAGATACTATGAACTTTCAATAGTAGCAGCAAAAGTGAACAGCTCTCAGAACTGAAAACTGCTACAACTGAGCATAATATTTTACTCTCCTACTCTCCTATCTTTTCAAATAGTTTACATTCCTTGATGTAGTAACTGGTGGTGCATCTAGGCCAGCTGTTTGTTCTGTTGACTTTTGGGTAATGATGCCACCTTACTCCAATCTTAGATTTGGCTTAAGGCTAACATTTAAAGTTTTAGCGGGTTTTTGTGGGTTTGTTTGTTTGTTTGGGCTTTTTTGGGGTTTTTTTTTTTTGTTTGCTTGCTTTTTTGTTTGTTTGTTGTTGGGGTTTTTTTTCCTCAATAGGGAGATAGTTTCTTAATTTACTGCAGTTTGAACCTTTAATACAAGAATAAGATGAGACCAACTCAGCAGGACGCTTCCCTTGTTCCTTGGCAGTACGTCCCCGTAACGTTGCATTTCCACAGGGAGAAGCTGTGAGGCATTTTTATTGCCTTATGCAATGGCTGGGTACTATGGCAACTACTTTACCAACCCTAACAATCCCCCAATATCCATTACATTGCAGGTGCGTTTCTGAGTCAATTTGGGGTAGTTGCGTGATATGACAAGAAATCTTTGACCTCATTCGTTCACATTCATCAACAAATTTCACTTAGCTCAGTCCTGTTGTTTGGAACATAAAGCGTATGCCTGTGTTGAACAGCTCTATTATATTGCTAAAAATCCAAAATAAGTCTGAGATTCGTATTCTTTTCCCATTTTAGAGCACTTTGGGTCACTTCTTAGATAGATTCATTCAGTGCATTACTGAGTGAACAACAAAACTCCTGGTTTTTGTATCCCTGCAGGCAGGCAGCACTCTGCTTCTCTGGGGCCAGGTCTGTAATCTGTGTGAGGGAAGGATCATCTAACCAGTGAGGAGAGCATGTGGCCAGCAGCAGCCAGTCAGTAGAGAGGTCCATATTCCCTGAGTAGAGAAAAATAAGGGTAATTTTCTGAGACCACGGCTACCATGCTCGTTGGAGGAAAGAAGCCATGAGGTAACAAGGCAGTAGGCCAAAAAACAGCAAGTTGAAATCAGGCTACAGAAGGATGATTGATTAGAGACAAGCTGCCAAAAGATGGTCACGCGCACCTCATCACTGATGCTGCTACAACAACAGTAGCTGTAATATGAAGCACATGTAAAGCAATGATGTGTGGTTGACACCATTACCTGTTGGGGGTAGAGCAGACTCTGCTGGGTGAATGGGCACTTTGCCTTGACTTTGCCTACTGAGTGGTAGCAAAATGATGTGGCTTGCTTAGAAGCAGCATGTGTATACATGTGTGTGTGTGGAGTTACAAGGACGTAGCAAGGGCAGGCACCACAGAGGGTCTCTAGCATCAGCTGTGCTCCCTCCTAAATTTGCGTGACAGGGTATATTACCAGACAGCTATAAAGTGGCAGCAGACACGCCAGAACAGACGTTACTTCTAATCTCCTCTAACCTGGTCCAGTTTCTCTAACTCAAACAGCTGAAGTTTTGGCTTTCAGAAATTGAGTGCTGATCTTTTTCCAAAAAATTAGTTTTGAAATTGAGGATGCAATATGTATGCTGCTGACCTGAACATATGTTACAACCTGATAATAGCAGAATCATCACTCAGCATCACTTCACAAATGAGTGTACTGCTTAATCTTTCTGCACCAAATCATGGCTTCTTTAGGACTGCCTTATCACTCTGAGGCATTGCCTCTTCCTCTGTTACCATTAACTGTCCTGGATGATTACATTCCCAGAAAAAGAGTTATAGATTCACCTAGGTGAGAGGCTGAAGCTGGATGTGCAGGAGATTTGAATGCCCACATGTATTGTCACTTTTCCAGAGTAAATTTTAAGCAAATTTGACATAGTCCTCCCCGAGAGTCCTTTGCGCTATGGCATATCAGTAAGAAAGTAAAAAATAAAATAAAATCAATCATAATTGTTTCTCAATCAGTCATAATTGTGGATAGGAGTGAAAGAGACAGGTAGATTATTAGTATCTTTTCAACTCAAAATACTCATCAGGCACCTGGATATCAGTCACTCACATAAGAGTACAAGTAAAGGGTAATTCGGGTAATTTCAACTGCAAGAACGGAGAGCTATCTCATTCCAGTTTTGTGAATTTTTTATGATATGTTAATGACATTTATAAAAGCTATATGATAGCTGAACTTTTTAGTTGGTTTCTGATGCAAAGGCTTTAAATTTTAAGGTGAAATAATGTTACTCCAGTACAAATCACAGTCAGCAAAATCTGCACAACCATGTGCACAGACACAGAATTTCATTAGCAGGACAGGGAAATTCTCTGTGTGTTGTGGGGATGGGCCACCAGCCAGAGGCACAAGCCCTTCCTAGCTGCTGCCCCAATATGTCTATTGGGATGATGACTAAAGCTTAATCTGAAGCTCATCTCATTCAGTTGGACCCTTTCCCTTTTGGAGAAGCGCCAAGTGCTTTGCACAGAAATACCTGGCAGCAGGGTTTAATTCATGTAGGTCTAACAGAATCCATCCTGGTCGTGTTTTTTTTCAGCAAAGCTCCACTGCTAATATATTGGGGGAACTAACATAGCTTGCTACAGAGTCTGTCTAAATTGCAGTCATGGTAGTGACAGCAATATATTTTAGAGATAGTCAAAGGTAGCTTTAAATTATCTAGCTCAGGTATAAACAGTAGTTTGTGGCAACAGAGCTCAGGGCAGAACAATCTCCCTACTTCTTGGGCAAAGCCAAATGTATTTATCTAAACTAGTGATTATTATCATGCTGAATATGTTTTTTTCCCCCTAACAAAGTTGGGAGTTAATTGCACACAGCTTTGTACTCTGGCTAAGTATCAACCATTTTCCTAGGCAATTCATAATTTATAATGTGGGACACTGCTCCAAGTTAAATTTAGATGTATTTTTGAGGCTCCGATTTAAAAATGTGTTAATTTAAAAGTGTGGATTTTTATGAGGGAAAAATCCTGGGTGTCGACTGATCTGCTGGTGACTTAAATCTCTCAAACCACTAAGCCCCACATAATCTTAAGAGCAATAGCTCTGCATTCAATTTGTTACTTCACAAGTCAGCATCTTCTCTGAGTAGTTCAGGAGGAATTATTTTAATGTCAGCTAACATGGGATTGCTGTATGTGTAATCCCCAACCAGTAAAACCCACACATCTACACATACATGCACAGCATATGTTCACCAGTGACAGATCGCGATGGATATAAAGATCACAGGATTTTTCAGCAGTATTCTAGCAGGTTGTTGTCATCTTTGGGCCATCCCATTCTCACGATATCTATTAGATTGCCTAGTGCTCACCTTGTGATGCTCTATTAGTCAAAACATCTCTTTGCCCATATATTCAAATGAACTGTAGAGGTTATTAACTTGCCCTTGGCAAAAAGATTTAGTTTTCTAGGGCAAATGCTTTTATAAATTCTGTGTGTGACAGTTTTATTACATATTGTAAATAGAATACCCTGCCAGATTTTTATGACAGCCATCACTAAGTCATTCAGATCTTATTACTTTTCAACCCTTCACATACCTTGAATTTTATATTTTTTTTTTTAATCTTTAACAGGCCTTGCTTTGGTCAGTGCACTTTTCATACTTCCATACCCAATGTTATTTACTAACATGACTATTTAAAACATTTTTTATTACGCCAAACATTTTATCTTGCAGAAAATCAAGGCTGTATTTTGATTTGGCTCAGACACACGCTAATTTGCACATTATGCATTTATAGCTGTAGACTCATTTAAGCTTGTACAGTCTCTTCTAGCAGTTAATATAACAGTTTCTGTGCTCAGCTGCATACCTACCCTGGGTCCCACTATCTCTAACTGAATGAGTATTCTACTAAAGGACTTCTGTTATTGACTTAATTTTACATTTTGTATTTCAAAACAACGTATGTGTTGTGAAAAGGAAAAGCACGTGAGCCATGCTGGTGTTAAGACCTACTCAGATATTTTATCAAGTCATTTCTCCGATCCTAAGGATTCTTTCAAATAATGAAAAAGAGTTGTTGAAAAGTTTTTATTTAGATATGTAGTTTATTAGCAATGGAAATCTCATATGTCCTAGGCCTTGTGAGCATAAGCAATAAAAACACCAGTTCCTATTTTAGCTTTGTTTTCCATTGAGAAGACAAACATAACAGGAGGAGGAATGAGACTGGCTTGGGTGAAGATGCAGTAAAAGTGAAGAGTAATGATTTTCAAAAGTATGCAAGGGATAAAAACTCTAAGTGCCTAAAATGTATAATCCATTTTAATACTCTGACACTTTTGAAGTGTTACCTTCAGTACCTTCAGTACTAATTTAAAATAAAGCAAAGCTTAGTTGCTGGAGAGTCTGCCAGCAAGAGTGCCAAGCCTGCTGGGGGAAGCAGCTGAACCATCAGCGCCAAGGCTGAGGAGTGCAAGAGTCCTTCACCTCCCTCCCTGCTCCCCTCTGGCGGTAGACCTTGGGACAAGACTCTTCTCTTGTGCCTTGGTAAACCAAGTCTTAACCCTCCCTGGGGATGTCATATAAGGACAGATTGGAGGGATGGTTCGTGCAGTCATTAATTAGGCAAAAATGAATGCTTTGATGGAGCTTCCAGTTCCTGAAGGTGGTAGGAAGGTGGTGTGGCTGGCTGTAAAAGCAGGAAGGATTCAAGCCCCTTCTGGTTTTCTGCTGTTGCCAGATAGGACACATCTTAAAACCTGCAGTTCTGATGAATCAGAAAAAAACTCCTTTTAATAGGGAATTTTGAATTAGCTATAATGAGGCTTCAATTGGAAATTCACTATATGTTGCTACTTTATGTTTCTGCAAGTATCTGAACTCAGATTCTTATCAGGTGATTTGCAGTTTTAAAGTTGTATGTTTTGCTGTCTAGGCAACTTACAGTAGTTGGGTCACATTATGATAATTACCCTATTTATAAGTTAGCTAACGGAGTTCTTTGTTTTAAGCACTATAAATTCTAAAATTAGTGAATAAAGCTAGAAAGCCATTTTCAGATCCATTTATATGAAAGGTGCTATATAATTTTAAAGCTATTATAAATGATTGAAAGATGTTTTCACAACTGCTGCTAGATTGCATGGGAATGTGGAATAGCATTTCAAAAGATTGCAAAATTAATGTGGCTGTGGGTGCGCTATGGAGAACTGCTGAACCTTCACTACAGCTTCCTTTCTGCCTGCTGCTGACTATTGCAGTGTTTCTGTAATCAGGTGCTCATTTTCATGCTAACTTGCCTCACTTTCAGTCCTGAATCTCCCAGCACCTCTATAAAGGCATTGCGTTCTTTTCATTTTTTCTATATATGTGGGGGGGTTATTTTCACTCAGTAAAAATAGATTCTAGGTCATCTTTATGGTTAGGGGTGGGAATCCAGGTGTATCTTTGTCTCTGTTAAGTGCAAGGCTCTCAAAATAATATGGTTATCAACCAACCTTTTTTTAAAAAAAACCCCAACCAAACAAACAGTAAAACCAGACTTGACCTCTATCTTATTATGTGTTAGGATATGATAGTTATATTGTCATGGTAAAGATTACATTGTCCATTACCGCTAAAAACAGTGATTCAGGCTCCTTATTTATGTATGAACTATACAGCATGTTCTTCCGATAATGATGATATTTTATTTAAAAAAAAATGCTAAGGATGCATTTGCTACTGAATCTCTTAATTATATTGACCTAACATTTACTCTTAAATAAGCACTTTAAGAGTTTCTGCCATCTGTCAGACTTTTTTTTAGTTGTTTTTGAAATGTTCTCACTCGCAGAGAGATGCGGGTTCTTTAATGTCTCCTCATAGTTAAAGCTAATGGAAATCTTGCATTTGTGCTTGATGGAAAGTACTGGCTTTAAATATTTAACTCTCTTTGGACATTGTGAAGGTGATAGATATCAGTGTCTTCTGCCTAGAAAGTTGCCTCAAAGCTGCTATAAAAGGAAAAGAGAAAGAAACTCTTGAAAGATACTCAGAGACTACGGAATAGATTTCAGCAAGAATTCTCCCTATAGTAGGAATTCTCTCCCTATAGAGACCCCGGAGTCTCATCTGTCAAAGAAATCTTATTTTTTAAAAAGGACCCTTGAAAACAGTAATTAGCAGGGAAGTTTTCAATTTCCAAAAAGTATCTCGCAGTTAAATTCTCGTTGTCTTCTCTTTGTGGCGTGTCTCTCCTCTTAGGCCTCTGCATCATTCTTATACCTTGGAAAGAATGGCAGAATGAGATGAAAGAATAAACATCAAGAAACTAAATTATTTATGGAACCTACACTTTGAAATCTGGTTAACAGAATGATTTTTTTTTAAGTTTTATTTCATTAACTCTTCCTCTGAGTATATTTTTCTTTCCTTTACTTTTCTAGTGTTGTGATACCTCCGGGTGAACTCAATAGAATTGTTACATCATTTAATATAATAGGATGTGACATGATGCAACTTGATATAGTGCCTGAAAATAATAAGGTACAATGTGTTGCAGAAGGCATTTGAAAATTCTGAGCACTGCAGGTAGAAAACAGCCAATTTGAAATCTGGCACGCACAGATCTTCATTTTTACTCTCTAATTATGCTATAAACAAACTTAATTCACTATAGCACTTTGAAGTAGTTGGCAATTATTCTTTTCAGACTAAAGCATTACCTTAGGCAGCAAGAACTTCACTTCTTCATACATCAACATGTTATTGTGTTAATGTGCCTATTATTGTACCATTTTGATTGACAATCCTAATTACGATTGTTCTTGAACTTAATGTGATTTTCTGGCTGACAGTGACCATGTAATAAAAGGGAAAAACTCCCCTACAAGAGTTATAAGCATTTAAATGTGAACGGCTCTTCTTTTTTACAAAATCCAAACATTTATTTCTCTGGAACAGTCTTACCTCACTGTACCTTTAAAACCGTTCCAGAGGGTGTGATTATCCTCAAATAATCACACTGGTGTGGGATGAAAGGCAATCTGTACAAAAAATACCTACGAAAATGGAAAAGTTCATAAATTGCAAGTCATGGGACACAGTTAAAAATCTTTATTTGGAACTTGTTAATTTGAATGTAAAAAAAACCCCACCAACCCAGATGTAGTTTAATTGTAGTAAGCCATGTGTCTGAAAGTTGGGATAAATCAAGCATAACCAAATCTTTTTATTGTGCTTAATAAAATTATTCACCACTTCAAAGAGAGAGTAGTTGATAATCCAACCTACCTGGAAAAGTAATGATAGTCTGTGTAAAATCAGTGTAGACAAGTAGTATTTTTGTAAGGGAAGGATTCAGATGTGTGAACTGATTTGTTGCTGCTATTTATAAAGTTGAATTTGTGCTTAGGCCATTTTTGAGAAAGTCGCCGTTAATGTTTGTATTAATTATTTTACTATGGTAGATTAAATTATGACATTTGACCTTTGCAAAGATAGGACAGGGTCCTCTGGAGTTACATTGTGCTGTTTGAAATCAGAGAGATACTGCCCTAATTAAACTCACAGGAAGTATCTTTCCAATCTCATTTAGCATTATTATTTCAGTGTCCCCCTTAACCCATAGGATAATTAATTAGCATTAGGAGCCATATGCTCGCATTGTTCATTCAGCCCTCGGAACAACGCCTATGCTTTTTTGGAGGGCTTAGCAGCATTGTAT
>JAHREE010000363.1:20981466-21007602 GCA_033628505.1 Tringa tobata | reverse complement strand
ATAAAAGCAATACACTGCCAGTGTCGGCAGCATCTCCCAAGGGAAGAAAAAGCCTCTAGGGTTGGGGAGAGGAGCTGGAGATGAATAGACTTCAGAGGGAAGGTAACAGACATGGGGTTGGGAAATGCAAACTAAGTATGCCTTTTCCGCAAAAGTTGTTTGCTCATGTCACCCTTGTGCTTCACCAGAAGAATTTCCATTTTTGGAACTTAAAGTGTGATTTGATTTACTTGTGATCAAATTGGAGCAATAAAAATAAAATGCAACCACAGTGCAAGATCTCACAGAACTAGATGAGGGTGGTGCCCGTTCTTTCTGTCTACATGGAAGTGAAGCAATAATCTCTTTAATGACTAAATCAAAGTTTATTATGCAAGTGGTCTAGCCTTATATTTCAGTTCCAATTTCAGCTCTATGGCAGTTTTATTTTTATGGCAAAAGGCACTAACATGAGAAATCCTAAGTGTCAATGGCTAGGTGTTACTGATAAGTGTGATACAAAACTACGTGCATTAGATTGATCAGCACATGTCCTATTTAGGATGCATATAATTTATCAACACTAATTTAAATGTTTTTAAAAGCATAATTCAAAGTTTAGCTCAGAAGATAAAATTTCTATAAACTTCCTCTCATAAAGAAAGCAGCCACCCCTCAGAACTTCTAAATTTGGAGGTTAAATATTAGATTGTTAGAGTAATGGCTGAGTATCAGAGTTGGAGGAGTTACTGGACTGCTGCTAGGTACTTGGTAGCTCTGGATACCCAGACACCTCAGGTACAGCCACTCAACAATACTATTCACTTCCCCCATGGGGAAACCCACAAAGCTATATTTTTCGCCAGGAGGAACTTGTTTTCATTTGCCTCGTGGCTGGGGGGTGGTGAGGATAGAGGGATGGAGGCTGGGACCTTTGAAGAAGGGAAAGTAGAGAGGAGGCTTTTACATGGACCCAGGTAGCATGGGCTTCAGTGTGAGTTATCGTGAGGCATGAGGGGGCTGGTCGGATGTGATGAGGTACAGGTTTTGGTGTGGTGGTTGAGTTGCAACACTTGGAAATCACAGTCAGTTGTGCTGGTATGATTCACTGTGTAGTTAATGTGATTTGGGGGGAACATTTTAGTCTGCCATTTATCTAATTTAAGTAATTTATTTTATGGAATTTCAAGGATAAACTGCATGAATTCTTTTTGAATACATTATGATGTTGTATGATTAACAGTATTTCTTAAATCATGAGTCATTAAATATGCTGCTATGTAGTTGTACATTGGAAAAGCTTATGAAATGCTGACCAAAATTTTCAAACTCAGGGTCCTAAAATTGCTTCCCTACATTTCATAAAAGCAACCTGATTCTGAGTAGTAAAAATTCAAAATTTTTTGTAACTTCAGAGGAAGCTAAATATATTTGAGGAAGTGGCTTGTGCATAGATAAGGAACTAAAAACTTAATTTTAGAAACTGAGTACTGTGAGTGTGGATCTGCAGTATGAGTTTGACTGCCAGTCTATGAAGTGCATGACTACACACTGTGTGTGACGATGTACTGAAGAAGTTCTAATACTTTTACTTTGAATATACTTAAAAGGGAAAAGAGAATTTATTTGGGATCTGGGGTGACTGTGAAGTTAACTGGTTTTTATTCAGTCTTCTGTTTTCTTTAAGGTCTAGATTTAGTTCCCATCCCAAGATAACAAGCAAATTTTTGCGCCTTCTTTTACATCACCTACTTCAGAGTGAAATCTGAATTCAAAAGGACTCTGTTGATGTGTGAAGCTTCCCTTACATATTTTGTTGGTGTATACAGACTTTGCTTGTCTATTTTTTATCTCTTTGAAGACATTTGAAATACCATATAGCAGCCTGGTAACCTGTATTCAAACTCATACAGACGGAGACAGCAAAGACAAGGGCAATGGAAAACCAAGTTTGTGAGAGTTTTCTTCCTAGCTGTAAGGGAGGGGAAATGATGGGGTTATTCCAGTCACGCAGAAGCAAATGTGGGGAAGATGTAACGTGTACTTGAGAACAGACCAGTGTTGGCACAAAACCAAACAGTAATGAATAAATGTTATTGTTTCCAATCATTATTGAGAAGGGGCTGCCATCCTTTGGCAGATGAAGTCAGCCTGAGACAGGTTTCCACAGTCTACTTCGACCTCCACCGGTCCTGGCTGCAGGGTCTACCCTCTACCTTCCCCATCAGTGCTATTGCTTGTGCACATCTGCTGGCACCCTACTTAGGGAGCTGATCCAGCTAGCAATTAGCCATATAAAAGGGAGGACAACATACATCTTGCTGATGGGATCCCGTCATTTGTGCGCTCTCAGGTCAGGGAGGAAACTAGTATGCAAGGGGACTATGGGCACAAGGGAAGAGAAGAGATTGCGATCATGGCTCGATTTAGGGTAGTTCACCCTGATACATAACTTCAGCCTGCAGCTCTGGGTTATCCAGAAGAAAAAAGAAAAAAGAAATTTAATAAGGTGGTGCCTTCTTTTGAATCCTATGTCCACATCCTGTACTTGGAGCCTTGCTTTGAAATATTTGCTATCATATTAAAAAGTATGTTGATCAAATAGTTATAAAACAGAAGGAATATTTAAATACTCTTCACCTACCCCACCCCCATGTAGGCACATTCCTCTTCTTTGGTTATTTGCTCTTTTTTTTTTTAAACAGATTTTGGAACCATCATAAAGCATCATTGACATTAGAAAACTAGCAAGCACAAGTAAACCCACTTTACTTTGGTCCACAAATAAAATGAACTGGTGTAAATTGACTGTTAGGTCTTGAAAGAGCACAGATCAGATGTGCTCTTTCAAAATGATGAACAGGCTTAAACACATATCAGAGTGTCGGAGAAAAAGTTGTTTTGGCTTTCCCTTTCTAGCAATTTTGAAAGACAATAACGTTCATCAGTTAAACACTATTGATTTTTGACTTCAAAGCGTGATCTAAAGAGTACTTAGAGTACATTACTTCTTTCAGGAGCCATTACTGAATACCTCCATGAAAACTTCTTTGGTTAGTACATTCAAAATTGGGGGCGAGGGGCACAATAAATGGTGTTTTTACAGATGATTTAGTTTTGGTAAATGATACTTGAATTGCCAACAATGGAAAGTTTTTGATGTTTTAGAGCTGCTGTTCAATAATGACAGCACCTCCAATAGAAATTTCTTTTTCAGTCGTTTATATCTGAATTGTAAAATCTTGTTCTTGTCTAAATTGTGTCATGCTAGTACTGATTTCATACTACTAGTTTTGAAACTTGATCATTTTACACTAGCTGAATAGCAAAACAAATTCATAGTTTCATATATGTATTGCACAGAGAAGTGGGCTGCAGCAATTCAGAAACATCAGAAAGTTCTTCTCTTTCAAGGTTTTTCCTCAAAACTGGTATTTTTCATTACTGGGTTTCCTTGCATAAGAAAACTTAAATGAAGTAATGAAAAAGAAAGAGGGGCAAAATTCAGTTTTGTTTCCAGAGATGCTGATCACTCAGGGACAGTTGCCAGAGATAAGAATTCTCAGCCTTCACAAAAATCACGATTTTGATATGACTGAGCGTATAGCTCCTCTTTCCTCCAGGCTCCTATTTCCTCTAAATATCAGCTGTCTTCACAGCCTCCCTGTTTCCCTTCAGGTGTGGGCACTCGTGTAGTTTCTGTTCTCGTGCAATTTGTGATGAGACTTCACCAGTACAATTCCTGCTGTGGTTCCAAGCACGGGCATGGCTGTAGTGGCGCAAACGAGCAGCAAACTCTTATTCTTCACTGCCTTTCCCATGGAGGATGCTGGATAAGGACAGGAGACAGTGCTCACATTAACGCCACATGACACTTTGGTTAATGATTAACTTTAAAAGCGTGTTTGCTCGTTTTCGAAAGTTTAGAGAGAGAAAATCACAGGTTCACCACACTGCCTGAGATTGCTGCCTCTGGCTCAGTAATTTAACCTAGCTATAGGTCCATTGTACCGACAGTGGAAAAACAGACAAAAGGGATACTTAGCTCTGTAAATAGGAGTAAAGGAACAAGTGCTTTACTCCCTGCATTCTGTCTTCTTGAGAGAAGTGGAAGTGTGTGTAATATTTGATATGGAAAACTGGAGAAAATGAGAAGCAGCCACAAAATTATTCTGAAAATTAGAGAAAATGTTTTTGAGAGAGTTTGAAGGAATTTAGTCTGTTCAGTTATGGAAAATTTGAGAGACAGCTTTCATGCAATTTAAGCGTGTTACTAAATTTCTTACCCCATGAAGGAAAAGGGTCCTTAAAACTATTAAAGAAAGGTATTGCAGGAATACATGAGAGAAAGCCCATGCCATGCACATCCAGATAAAGACAATAAACAAGTTTCAAGCTGATTATTTCAAAAATCATTCTTCAATTATATTTTTAAAACTTACTGACAGGTTGGAAATTTGTATTCCATTGTCATACTTAGTGTAACTAGTGCTTACACTGAGAAACCACAAATACTGCTCTGAATTTCTTTTATATCCTGAAAAGATGCAGGGAGAACCTGTTCTTCACTCATTACATTCAGCATTCCTTCTGGAAAGCAGTTGGGATACCAAATCTGCTGCTTCTGGTTTAAAAATGAGTATGCTATACAGAATATAGCCTTTGGGAAATGCCCCTGGCTACGTGCCTTTTGCAAATATAAGAATGTGTCTTATTTCTTATACTTGCTTGAGAAGAACTGCTGCGTTGTGCTGTATGTTGGGGTGTGCCTGACAGTACCAACTGGGACATACTCAGCATCTTTCATATACTTGTTACAGGCAGGAGTAATTCTACTGAAAATTATGGAATTATGCCACTTTAAATGACAGGAGAATCTACTTTTGAGTCTTAGCTGCAATATCTATTTTATAATCAATCATGGCAGTTCTCGCTGTGTAGTGTTTGTTTAATAACAGATCTAGGCAGCTAGGGAAAGACTGATCTGAAGATGAGAGCATGGAAAAGTCCTGACTGATGAAAATGGAGGAAAAATTGTGACACTGGTGTAGTTTCTACAGCTGTAGAGTATTTCCAAATAGTTAAGATGGTTTCATATTGCTAGTGATTCTGATAAATCTTAAGAATTTGTCTGCAGTCCTTATTTGTTATCCGTCATTCGGTGATGGGTCAGAGCTATTATTAGCTGTCTGTTTGATTATCCATGGACTTGATATGGGTTCGTATACTAGGAGGGAACATGTTTTAATGAATTATTTTCTGCTCTGATGTCAAGAATCACTTAATTCGATAGTTTTCAATTTACATGTGAAGTCATTTCAAAGATATCATAAAACTTAGATTGGTAATGCATGTTTAATATAAAAAAGTATGAATGCACACTTAAAATCATTTAAGGTTACAGAGCACTGTGAAGGGTAAAGAGTTCGTTAAAAATCTGGACAACAGTCAGTTTTCACATTTTCAATTTTTATTTTCTCCACTGCCAGACTCTTTGGTTTCTGTTTTTAAAAAGTGACAGTCTTGAAATTTGAGTAATATTCTTGCTGTTGGTAGTCACTGTGGAAAAAAATGAAGAATGACTGTGGTTTGCAGATTTTTTATTATTGTTTTTTTTAAGTTGTAAATTTCTTTTGAATGTTGAAGAGCAGCAGGAGGGAAACAAGGGGAGAAATAAAGAAATCAATGTCACTTAATTAATTCCTTCATGCTGTTGAATTGTGTGTTTTAAAGGAAAAATATGTTTTAAAGAAGAGGGTTGTGGCAGTTGAAGAATGGAGTTGCAGTAGACTTATGAAGGTAACTTCTCAAAAGTTGCTGGTGAAGCCTCCTGGCACACTGTGTGAAGACAGAGATACTCAACAGTATATCACCACAAAGACACAATTTTGTACTCTGTGAAAAAATGCTTGGATAATATTTACATAGAACTTAGTTTCATCCTCTTTGTGTTTTAGGAGGAACATACATTTTCTCTACTTCTAATTTTTTTTTTTAATTAATTTGTTAATGCACATTGAGGAGGAGATATTCTCTGTTTAACATGGCCTCGTTTTACTCTTTCTACAGCAGCCTGGCATAGGTTATATTTCAAAATCCAGATTAATGGAATTTCACTCCTTGAGCTGTCTTAAGAGCCTGTTCTGCATTAAAGCTCCTGGGCATCAGTGACCAGCATATTTATATCTGCTTGTTCGTTATCCTGTCTCTCATCTTCTCCTTTGATCTTCATGTTCAGTGCACAGTTTCTTCTGCTTGTCAATTGTCTTCTCATTTTTAAAAGACCTTTTACAAATGGTTATCTCAGGGGGTTTTTCTAAGAGAGTTCTTAATTTATTTCAGTCAGCTTTAACAGATTTTTCACTGTATTTAAATAGACAAATATTACTATTAAGAAATGTTATGTTGAATTATTGCTAGAGAGAGAAAGAGAGATACAATATTGAAGACGATAAGGAACGTGTAAACATGTTTTTCTTCCTGGTAACATTCTTTGCTTAATTTATGTTCTTTGGAAGATATGGCTCAGCGTCCTTTTTGGTGCCCTTTGATGGTATATTATTGCTCTTTAATCTGAAAAGAACACAATAATTGGTAAGAGTTTTTGTACGCTTCAAATTACAAAAGATGCATTGTCTTTTGTGTATTCTTTGGTGCTTATAGCCACTTCATAAACTTGCTTAAAGTCTAGATTAAACAAAAGCTATGTTACAAAAGCTTGCTTGTGCTCTAAAAAAGTACAGCTCGTGAAGAGAAAGTGAGATGTGTTAGGAACACGGGATAATATAATGTATTATGCATGCAAATTTACTTGATCTGTATTGGTCTTTTCAATTCCTTTTCCAAACAATGAACATGGTAATTTCATTTTACAGATAATGTAGTTTGAGGCCCTAAATCAGTTTAGCAGTACACAATTTTGATTCATGGCAAGGGCAGTTGCTAGCTCTAAATGTATCTGTTCATAATCTCTTCAGCAGAAATACAGCAGTGACTGATAGATTTCATGGCACTTATATTGTCTTTGCGTATTGGGAAAAATCACAAGATGATCTGTATGATTCATCGATCACATGAAAAGCTGTAGAGAGTCAGCACAGGGTGAAATGTTGCTATGTGTTTAGAAAAAAAAAATAATTTGAAGAATCCTTTACTGACATTCTGTGACCACCATCTTCCACAGACATTCTGATTTGGGGTTATGTTATTTTATTATCTTTATATTATTTTTCATGTGCACGGGTATGATGTTATGTTGGATTCCAGTTTTGCATTATGTATAAACAATGGCTGGATGCAAAAGCCTTCCTATGAACATTCCTGATTTATTTCTCTATTCCCCTGCACACATACATTGTGCATAGACTGAAGATCAACTGGAAGATTAGTCCTTTTTGCTGCTTGGTCTGCAGAATGAATTTGCACCAATCCACACAACTGCTAATAAGCAGCTTGTTAGCCTTTAGTAAATTATCCTGTTAGTTTTCAAAAACCCTATAGATACAGGCTTTTATAACAGTATTAAAGGTGCAGCAAGAACTGTCAGTTAACTTGCTGAAAATGCAAAGGAGATGCCATTTGTATTGATTGCTATAGATTTTTGTCTTGTCTAATGAGATTTATATTTTTTCTATGAACTTGAATTGAAAAAAGTGAAAACAAATAGTGGGCAGGCAGAGCTAAGACAAGTCCAAAAATAACTCAAAACTTTAAATTTCTCACACGTGCCATTGCATCCCTGGTTTCTAAGGCATCCAATCACGTCTGTCTTTTTGCCAAGACAGCAACGCTAAACCGAGCTGAAAACGGCATCCTTTCACTTTGCATTAAAGCTCACAGGCCAGCACTCAGCTTTGTGCATTTTGAACTCACTGCAATAAAAGTTTTAAGACATAAGAAGCTTTTTCTATTTCAGGGTTGCCATTAGCCTGAATAATACATAAACATGGGAAAAGGTCTGAAGTCCTTTTGAGGATCACAGTATAGCTTCAATTAAATTATACATCATTATCACAGCTGCCAAGCCTGGTGTGGGATTTTAGCCCCCCATCCCACTAAATGTTCTATGTAGCTGTCTTGTCCAATTCTTTCTTCTTTTTTTTTTTTTTTTTTGTTTTGTTTTGTTTTGCTTTCTTCCTTTTTTCCTAAGCAACAATAGCACTCTTTGAAAAACCTAATTTAAGGAATAAAGTGGAGGATGAGGTTTGGTTAATCACAGAAGAACATTGAGATGTCAACAGTCAAGCACCAAGGGAGGAAGGAGGTCAGCTTTCTAGCCTTAAAAAACACTAGGGAGAAATCAAACACTATTAAGTCATGACATATTATGTTCCTTTTGAACCAGGGCTGTGTGTACTCTCTCTGTCTGCTGAGAGGTTTGCAGTGCAGCTCCGAGTTGATCATGAAACCCATCGTTAAACAGGATTGCTAGGGCTACCCACGGGGGATGTTTTCAGCAAATGTCCACACAGCTGGCAGTGACTTTGAAATGCAGTCTAGACAGACAGATTCTTTGACTGTTTGTCCATCTATAGGTCTTCCAAGCTTTACAACCCAAAATTTCCATGATGATTTTTCTTATTGCAAATAAGTGTTTTCTTGGATCTCAATATGATACCAAATTATTCAGTCATCCTATCAGCTAGTTATTACTTTTGTGGTGGCTTTGGCATAAATCTAGGATATACAGAACTATTACTGCACACTTAGGAAAATCATAATGGCTTGTCTTTTTTATTTATTCCTATAATATCCTCTGAAAGTGTTAGAAGTGTTTTGATTAATTAATTACACTATTCACACTCCCAATGCTACTGCACTTGCCATTAATTTTATCAGTTTGCTTGTCTTCTTTGTGGTAGTATTATATTAATAAATATTCTGTCTTGAGTAGCCACATATAAAAGACTGAAATCAAGGTGGCTTTGCAGAGTTTTGTGTGTAGAATACTTATTTAGGATTGTACCCTACTATTGATTTTTACACTGAACAGGCTATCGATTTCAATGGACGCTTAACATGCAGATCAATGACACATTACAGTGCTTAAATGGTAACATTTGATATTTAAAGCTGAATGGGTCCGGAGTATCACCGAGTTTCAAGCAGGACTGAAAAAATCTGATAAAAATCCAATCTTCCTTAAAATTTTAGGCAGTTACACCACAACACTGTTCAGGAGAAACAGCTGGTAAGAAATTTGTGAAGAATTGTGTTTAAAATGCAAAATGAGAATTCGTAGGAAAACATCTGAGTTGAAAGTTGTTTGTAATATATATTTGTTATACAAAAGCACCGGTACTGACTTAGCAAACCTTTGCATGTTGACTTGTAGCCTACCACAGCCTGTGCTGCTGCCTTACCTCCTGCACAGCTACCTGTTGACATGCATTTCTTACAGTTGTGTTGGCTTTTATGTACTCTGTGTTGGTGTGCTTTCCTTGTACAGTAGCCGTTTGCAGAGTAACAAAAGAGCATTTAGTGTATACTGGGGAGAAATCAGATCATATAGTTCATTATCGCAGCATCCTGAATTTATGGAATGCAGTTGGAAATCCCTTAAAGCTGTTCACATTAAAATTTACATGAACTGTGCAGTTTCTGGTCCTGTTTGAGGGAGAAGGAGAGATGTTTCACTAAGAAATGTATGATGAACTTTTGTAAGTCTATTAAACGAGACTCCAATTTCTTAATCTGCCACTCAGCCCAATTTTGTTCTGATGCAGGTTTCTTAATGACTGTTTGAAATCCATGTATGTGCTCAGCTTGACTGTATTTACAGCTTCAAACATTTTTCTTAAGCTCAGTTTGTGATTTCTGCATCATTTTTACTGCTTGAAGGGCATCAAGTTGGAGGATGAAGTGTTCATTTTTGGTGCTTTGAACTGCGTTTGATTAACCCTCAGACTAGAAAAGAAACTTTTTTTAGATATCAGCTATGCTTTAGTACAGACCTTTAAAAAGAAAAGCAGAAGGTTTAAGCCTGTGCAGGCTGTCAGAACAAATATATAAAGAGTTAATTTTTTACTCTTCTGTTGCAGAACTATTCTATATGCATTTCTGCTGATACTGAAAGAGAAGAAGTAGCAGCACCTTCCTCAATCACTTCTTCAAAATGACTTGAAAAATCTGTTCTCCAGCATGTAACATATGCCCTTTAAAACTGCTACTGTGCTGCCGCCTTCTCTTATCAGTATGGGCCATAAATTTTGCATGGGTATAGAGGGAACTGCAGCTTGAGTACTTGAAATAGTTAGCAAGATGCTGCTAAAGTATACAGACAAAGTACATTGGCAAATGGGTCTTTGTAGACAGGCATCATTACCAAGATCCATTTGTGCCGAGCTGCGTAAGTCTGAGGAGCACTAAAGGCCAGCGCTCCCAGGCACCTAATTTTGGGTGGATAGAATCCTTAGATTCATTGTGATATTGCACGTAAATGAAAATACCAAATGTCATTGACTTGTCAGTGAAAAAGTAGCCTAGGCTTTGTAACAAATGGATCAGCAATGTATATTTGGAAGCTCCATGACATATTAAAGTAGTTTATGAGGCACAATTTGTTTTGGTGGTCTGCTCTGATTGATGGCGTGCTATCTGCCACCGCTTCAGCTGTTGTGGTATGTTTGTAATAAATGTTCGTTGTGAGACAGTGCTAAATGTGTTCCATCTAAATCATTCGTTACTTATAACAAGTTTCGGTGTATATGAATCAAAGGTTGTTTATACTTGCCTTTGAAAGAATTTATCATGTTGAAGCAGCTCTATCACCTCAGATGGGGCAACTGCATGCCTAAGTGCTCAGACCATTTCAGCAGTGCCTACTGGAAACAGTACAGAAAGTTAAGCAGCAAGCAACACTATGTTAAACACTACTTTTAAAATTGTGTTGTCTTTTCCAATCTAGCACTCCTGTCTGGTTATCTTTTTTCCTTTTAATTTTTTTTTTTTTTTTTTTTTTTTTGCAAACAGAATAGCAGAAAATATCAGAAATAAGCACTGATGGACCAATAGGCAACCTTCATGCAACAACTGCGACATGTCAGAGGAAGCACATCAGTGGGTGGGATTCTTGCTGATGTTTTATACCAGCATATCACTTGTTCATCAGAAAACTATAAAATATGCATGCACTACCCACAGGGGATTTTCTTTTTCTTGGAAGTGCAGAATGCACTGTCCTTAAGCAGCCGGTATACTTTGTTTCCTCTTGACTGGTAGGAGATAGGATGCTTTTTCCCCATGGGCCTTGTATTTTCCCTTCCTCCAGAATTCAAGTGAAATAAGAGGAAACCTAAGGACCAACTTCAGGGTGATCAGTGTAGAACTACTACTTTACTTTTTTATTGTATGAACACTGTTTTTCATTTCTGTGTTGCATCTGAAGAGAGCTTATTTCTCTTTCGATAGCCCGTAGGATGTAAGAAGTACAGAAAGATGTAACCAAAGTAAAACAAAGGTGTTTAAAGTAATCTTGAATTCTTAACACAACAAAAATTTGAGTACTTCGAGTACCTATTAATTTAAAACTTGCATGCTGTTGGGCTTTGACTATTCTTTGAGGGCATGTTTTTTCATGTAAAATACCAATGTACATTAGAATGGAGATTGAGAAAATAAGATATGACTTTTTTTAATTACTTTGGCTATTAACAATTACATTTGAATTATAACAAATGTGCAGATCTCTAGATGAGATCATTTTTCCAGTGTCCTTGGTCCCTTATAACATTAAAAGAAGCAGACTTTGATACCAAACAGTTTGTAATACAGAGAAACAAGTTTGACAAAGGGGGAAACAGAGTAAAATGACTTTCCCAAGCAGTACAGTTTTGATGCAAGGGAAATACCTCTAACTCCTTATTGTCAATTCTTTTTTTTTTTTTTTTTTTTTTTAATTTTGTATGCAATACAGTGGTAAACACATAAATTATATGCTGGCATTTGGAAATAAGCATGTGGGTACTTTGTCATAAATTCAGAAAACAGGAAAAAAGCACAGTGTTACAGAGTTAAAGTTGCTGTAATGATGGATTGAGGCTGCACAGCTGCAACAACATCAAACAGTGGAAGGCAAATACATGGCATAAAGTAGGTTCTTCATTCCTTCAGCAGTGCGTATCCATGTCTGTGTTAAGCTAATAATTTATTTATTTTTTTTTAACATATAGCTCTTTTAGCCGTGGGTTGATCCTATTTCTTTGTTTCTGCTAATGCTCTCTTTCCAGAAGATCTTAGCATGTTAATAGTATCTTGTAAGCAGTGCATTCAGGAGTATTTATCAAAACTTGAAAAGTTTTATAACTAGCACCTGAGGAAAAAAACAAGATCGAATACAGGAAAAAGATACATAAATTTGTAGCATCAGCAACTCATAATACAAATCAGTTTGACATTTGCTGCTTCTTAAAGTAAAGTACAAATATTATGTGGCAATAGATGGAAATTAAATCTTCTCTTTGTTTAAGATCTGTCTTATCTCTAACCACTCTCCTGCCTTTTTAATTGCAAATCTTTGCCTCTGCGTATTCACATTTCTTTCTGTGTTGTGAGTATCTTTTCTTTTTTTTTTTTTTTTTTATTACCTCATAGTCAACTGGTTGTTGAATTCTATGAAGTCTCTTATATAGGCTTGGTGTAAGATATGATCTTCTTGGGTATGTTTCTTTATAAAACTGATTATCCCATCAGTTCATAGAATCTGTACCCATCCGTGGGTAAAACATGGCTTTTACAGACTGCCCACTTGTTGCTTGCTTCAGTATGTGGAAATATAATGTATGCTCATGTATGACATATATATGGTATGTCTTGACTCCTGCCTTGTACTGGTGGTTGCACGAGTAAGCTGTGCCTTAGTTATTGCACCTTGTCATCTTGCTGCTTCTTTACCTACTATTTCCACTATTTCTCAGTTACAGAAAGTGTTGTGAAGTACAGCTGCTACCCCCATTGGCAAACCCAGTTGATTTTCAAGATTGCTGGCAATAGCTGGTGGTGTTGCGTAACCAGCCATCTTTCTTTTCTATAATAACTTTCCACACAAGTTTTGCCCGCAAGAATTTTGTAAGAACAGTACAGGCACAGGGGATTCATACTACCAAGACAAGGTCTTTTATTCAGGCTTTTTGACAATGATGCATAATACTCACTATGTCTGTGAGGAAGCAACACGTTTGTCTTTTTATCCAGTTCAATAACTTCTACTGCTGTCTGTGTTACTACTACAGAGGAAAGACTAAGCTGGGGTTCAGAGCTTTAATTTTTAACTCCCACTCGCTGGTGGGATCTGTTCAGCCAAGCCTTTTATAAATTTAACTTTGGTGAAAGGCAGCAAAAAACACCAATCTGCAAACTTTTCTACCAGCTTTGATGGAACATACTGTCCAGGTCCATCTGTGATATCTTTCCCTTGTCCTACTTACGTGGGGGTCTGCCCTTCCCAGCAGCTATCAATATAATCTTTTTTTTTTTTTTTTCCTCCTCCACAAAAGTAAATTTAACCTCATGGCCCTCTTGCCAGGGGAGAGTTTTATCTAGTAACCACTTAGAGATCTGAGAAATATAGATATTGGATGGTCTGCCAAATTGTACAGCCTTCATCTTTTACAGCACAATAATAAAAAGATCTCTCCTATAATGGCTCTTCATTGCCAATTCCCCAGTTGTTCTTCACCAAAGTACAATTAATTACTAAAGGGGCTTCCCATACAGAAAACTGTTGATGGAGGGAGCATCTGCAAAAAAGCAGTAGAGCATAAACCTGTGGAAACACACTGCAAGGGGGAAAAGACATATTTCTCACCTCATGCTATGCCCTTTGTTCCCCTCATTTGCATCCTGAGGTTTTTGATGTTCGGGTTGTTCATTCCCTCCCCCCTTCTTTACTTGTCTCTCTCTTCCTTGATACTTCGACTACTGTCATTATCTGTTCTTCATTTATGAGCAGGTTAAAAATGGTGAAGGAGTTGTCTGCGCATTGTACTATGTGGCTCTGCAGTGTTAGCTCCAGGCTCCCACTACCCTCTTTTAAAATGGCGTCGCCTTCCTCAGCTTACTCCAAAGGGCTTAATTTGCTAGCATAATATAGGTGATTATTATTATTATTATTGTATTTAATTCAGAGATTAATGATAAAATAAAGAGCTGAGCTTCTGAATGCTTAGGGACTGCTGAAAATAGGGCTGAAATGCTACTGTCCCTAATGGTTTATTAGGGAAAAGACACAGTTTACCAATATTTTCTTTAAATATATATGAACTCAATCTTGCAGAAGTTGTAAAAATCAATTTCACTAGTAATTAGAATTATAGAATTTTCTGCCAGTAAATATGCTAAATAGAAAGAGGTATTGGAGTCCACAAGGTCAATATGTTTGCCTTCAAAATATATCCTAATATCTGTTAATGTAATCCACCAATTAAAAAGTCTATAAATAAGTATTTACTCAATAGATTTTAATGTCTCCGAAGGGAGCAATTAAGCTTTTAAGGAGAACTCTTAAACATTCCCATGAAGGTTTTAGTCTTTTCTTTAACACTTTGTCTTACACAAATGCAGAATTCAGAAATCATGTTTGAAAAACAAGTAATTTATGGTAAACTTGCACTTCATGCCCCGATGATAAATGATCCTTAAATGAGTGTTGATGTATATATAGTAATATTTGTTTTAATATGTAAATTATAAAAATAAGGATGCAGGTTTTCTTGCCTGCTATAGTGTTTTATACCTTTTTACATATTGCAACCTTTGGTGTAATTAGTGATCACGTAAGAACAGTTTTTGTCCCACAAAGCCCTTTTTATGTATTTTATAAACTAGAGATAAAGGGATTTAAAATACTAAGGCAGAGTCTCGTCTTGATGTAAATATCAGTGAGCTGGTCTGATTTAAATTAGCTGAGCATCTGCCCCATTCTCTTTGAAAACAGATAATTGGCTTCAGTAATTGACTGAGATTTGTGGTTTTCATTTCTTTCACTTTATATGTAATTGTATAAAATAGTGGCACGCAAATATAGCCAAGATTATTAAAATTATTGATCACCTATGCTATCCAATCAGCTTCAAACTATGCACAGTTATAAACCATTAGTTTTAGGTTATATTAGAAATTCATCCAATTAGAAAATATAACAATAATTAAAAGGATCATGGATGTGTGTCAAAATATAATTGCACATTCCAGAGCTAGAAAATTGTAATAGTAGGACTGGCAGTCATTCTTATAAGAGAGGGCAAGGGCAAATGGTGAAAAATTCAAATATGAGTGAAATGCCAGTAAATGTCATACTAATAACAGTATACATTACAACCTGCTGTGATTTTTCTCTCCCATGGGTCAAATCTTTTTCCTCTTTTCTTCCAAGGTACCGTGACCATGGAAGAAAGATCTTTCTCAAATCTCTGGTCCTTTTTCTCAGTAGTTTGTTTTGTTTTTTTTTTTCTTTTCACTTAATTAATCAAATTAACATCTTCTTTACTTAATCTACAAGCTTCTGTAATAGGAGACCTATGAATCAGGCATGCAAAAATAAAATAAATCTGCTTACTTTGAAATCACATTGTTTATTTTACATAATTACCTTTAGAAAATATGGTTAACCAATAACAGAACAAGATTCACTGTGGGTTTTTTGCAAATTTTGAAACTAGAACTCTACATGTTGTATAATTAAAAGTATAGGAGACTGTAAATCATATTAAGTTAGAGTAAGCAATGACAAAAGGGACAAAAAGTGGCTTGCATCAGTGAATAATATGAATATAAACCCGAGCTGATTAAGAGATTTCGTCTCAAACCATATCTGAAAGAAAGGCAGTATCATCCCTGAGATGTCGCTTAAAATGGCAATTTCTAGCAGTCACAGCTTGTTTTTCTATAAGGAATCTTCTCATTCCAATAACAGGCTATTTTCCAATCCCTGGGAAATGTCAGCATTTTGGGTATATTAGGGAACTATGCAGATTCTTAGCAGGATATGGAGTTCTCTCTGTGGGCTTACACAGTGCTCCACGCTTACCCGTCACAAAGGCAACTTCTGCCTCAAAAGACTGGTAGAAAGTAAGTGTTATATTGAAGTTATTAAATAAATAAAAATAATAAAATTTTTGGTGGCTGTTCTAAATATACAAGTAAAAATGAGTTGGAAAATTACCTTCCTAAGGTAACTGAGCTACAGCCTCTCCAATTCTTCTCTGGACAAGGATCAAATTCACAACCAAAACCATTAGCAGAGCATTTGAAAGAATTATAACAGCCAAAGAATGCCTTTTAATGCTGAGTACTCTCAATGACTGAAATTACTGGAAAGTGTCCATTTCCCTTAAGTTACTTAAGTGCCCAAAGTGGCAAATGGGTGCAATTTTCGAAAGTATATAGATGAATAATTCTCATTGATCTGAATCCCAGAGAAATGACCAGGTTCACCTACAAAATCCCACTTTGCTCTCATCTGCATCTTTAGGTGTCTGCATATTGCAAATATTTCCTTCAGGCACCAAATCAAGAAATTGTGTTTGTTTATTTAAACTCCTCCTTAACTGTGAATATGTGCTTAAAATGAAGCATATGTTTGTGTGCTTTTCTGAATAAAAAAAACTCAAGCATCTGAGGGTCCTCCTGATAAGGATACTCCTGATCCTACGTGACGGGAGGGGGCATCATTGCTAGCTAGCAGTTGGATTGCTTCGTCCTAACTTCCACAGTTTTAAAACTTTGACATTGTGAATTGAGATGTAATATCTTTTTGTCTTGAACCCAAAGGGAATTTGAAATCTAATCTGTTAATGTGGAATAGAAAATAGATGGGGTAGAAGCTGAGGGTGCTCATTGAAAGAAGAAACAGAAGACTTAGAAAAATAATCCTCATTTAAATCCCTTAGACAGCATTTTGAAAATCTCTGCCTCGAGTATGAATTCTGCCAGGGATTGATATCAAACAATGGGTGGAAAAAAAGTGCTTTGGATAGTCAGAAAGTATTTGGTTCTCAAATAAATAAAAAGGGCCATAGACTGCTGCTTTAGTAGCTGTGCTGTTCTTTATTTTTGAAAAGATATATTAATTGAATAACAAAGATATAAGATGCCAGACCATCAAAAGGTTTTCAGTGACAATGTACATTGCTGAAGTCGTAATTCATATAATTAAAGAATAAGAAATGTATAATTCAAAGCCTTTTGAAGGAATTCAAGAAAAATGAATGGACTGGGGGTTTTCCCCAGTCTACCATTTATAACAAGGCTCTTCAGTCTTAGTTTAAAATAAGAAAAATTGACACTTGCAATCTATAAAATATATAAGCACATAAGAGGATAGAATTTATTACTAAATTAAATGCTTATTGGAGAGACATGTTTTTCTTCTACGGGAGAGGGAAAAAAGTCCTATTTTTGCTGCATCCCATTTGGTTTGGAATTATAAATTTCCTAGTGTGTTTTGGCCACAGGAGGAACAGCAAATTGAATTACAGGCTCTGGAGGTTGGAGAAAGTAGCAGTGGTCTCCAGGCACTGTCTTGCTTCATTTCTGTTCCTGCCTCCCCAGCTGGGAAACATTGAGCTGGATCTCAAAGGTGCTGCCCACTGGGCTGGTGGATTTGCTGTTAGGTCATCTTGGATAGTCCAAATCAGGAGTATTTTACCAAAATGTTTGTAAGGGCAGGAAGGTGATACAGACTGGGTTTAACCTGACTGGATTTTGGAGGACGGAAGGAGCAGGGGGCTGAGAGAGAGAGGAAGATAGGAAAGAAAGCAGACCTGCTATTGGGCAGGTTTTGTTTGGCAAATTAGAGAGGAGCTGTGATTTCTAATTGCCAGTTCTACTGAGCTGGTCAAATCTGCCTCTAACGTAGCCCTGGATCCAAAGGGTTTTCTATCTTTCTTGAACTCTTGCCCGTATGTGAGAGAAAAAAGAGTAGAAATAAGTTGTAGAGTGCAGGCTCTCCTCCATTGGCAAGGTGGAGGACGATGGAGACCCAAGGTCCTTGCAAGCTGAGATGGCCTGTGGCCTTCTTTTCCATGGCAGGGAGCATCAGTCATATTCAGAAATGAGCCCTGCAGTTAGGCCAAATACTATTTGTTTTGAAACATTCATTGTGAACTGGGAGGTCATTAACATGTAAGTGGGTCCAATCTGGTGTCTGCTAACTGGACAAGCTAGACCCACTGTGGGTTTTAAATCCCTGTCCACGTCTTCCCTTGGCCTATATGTCTTAAACCACAGCCTTTTTTTTTTTTTTTTTTAATAGTAATTATTATACAACATTTTAAACTATTTTTGGCATAGATTCAAAACTACAAGAGTCCAGGGACTCATATTTTGGCATGGTTCCTGAAGAGATAATAGGTCTTAATATACTTTTACACTGTAAAGGAATGTTTATACACAGCAGTTACCTCTTACAGCAAGTAAGAAAACATAATTATTGGAAATTCAAGCTGTCGGATAAACTGAACGTAATTCTAATGAACGAAGAAATAGGATTGTACTTTTATTATAGACTGAATGACCTTATCCTGAAGTACAATGCTTCTGTGTTCCCTTTACTTAGGTAGAAGATTTTCTGCCTGAAAGCCAGCTGTAATATCAGCTCTAGATTTCTTTGTTACTTTAGGCAAAAATTAAGTTGCACAAAACCACATCATTTCAGCATAATATTTTGTAAATATTTACCACTGCTTACAAATTATGTATAATTATTTTGTGAAATGCCAGGTACTTCAGTCTATGTTTACAGATATGATAGAATTAATGAGAAGCTCCACATGACCTGGCAATGTGCACTTGCAGCCCAGAAAGCCAAATGTATCCTGGGCTGCATCAAAAGAAGCATGGCCAGTAGGTCAAGGGAGGTAATTCTGCTAGTTTACTCTGCTTTCATGAAACCCCACCTGGAGAACTGCATCCAGCTTTGGGGCTCCCACATAAGGAGGATGTGGACTCATTAAGGGATTCCAGAGGAGGGCCATGAAAATGATCAGAGGGCTGGAGCACCTCTCATGTGAAGGGCAGGCTGATAGACTTGGGGTTGTTGGAGAAGGGGAGAATCCATGGAGACCTTATAGTGGCCTTTCAGTACCTAAAGGGATGCTACAGGAAAGATGGGGAGGGACTCTTTATCACTTAGTATAATGACAGGATGAGGGGTAATGGCTTTAAATGGAAAGATGGAAGATTTAAATTAGATATTAGGAAAAAATTCTTTGCTGTCAGGGTGGTGAGACACTGGAACACGTTGCCCAGGGAAGCTGTGGATGCCCCTTCTCTGGAGGTGTTCAAGGCCAGGCTAGATGGGGCTTTACATAATCTGGTCTAGTGGGAGGTGTCTCTGCCCATGGCAGGGAGGTTGGAACTCAATGATCTTTAAGGTCCCTTCCAACCCGAACCATTCTGTGATAACTATGATTCTATGAATTTGGTAAATAAATTGTTAACTATCTTTATATACTTATGCCACTAGATTATTTTATATTTGGATATTTCCTGTAGTTTAGTGAAGGCTTGTGTCATTTCTTAACTTTCAATAGTGCAACTATACTCCTCAAGTTTATAGGAGAGTAAAAAATTCAATATATTATTTGGAATTAGTCCAACTCACCTAACTTCTCTTATCGATCCAAATTAGCTAGCCATGTTGCAGTTTCTGCAAAGCATATGTTATATTTTTTTGCATATAAATCATCTACAGTAAAGAACTTGATCCTAATAGCCTCATATTTTGAAACTTTTCTCAGGCTAGTTAAACCGAGCAGTTAGTGAGTCTAGTAATGATGCTTATTTTGAACTGAAGTTTGAATACTCAATATAAATAAAATAGCTTCATGTACATATGTTATATTTTAATAATAAAAGTCTTCCTTGCCCTCTGTTTAGTCCTCTAAAAAGAAGTGGAAGACTGACTTTTTTTTTATTATACTACCTATACATCACTGAACTGGAGAAGTTATGTCAGCTTAAGCATGAGGTTTCAGAGCAAGAAACAAACCTCTAGCTAATCAATCTGCAAAACTGTAGTATAGTTTGTTTCCTGTAAGTAGCATAGCTTGCTTTTACATTGTTTTCCTATAGGATAACATTTCTTCATGAAATGTCTTATGTATGGTTCCACCACACACACTACAGTCAAGGGTACTATCCAGATCTGCAACAAGCCCCAAAGGATTTTCATCCCTTAAATAATGAGATACTGTCAGTCTGATCCATATATAGGCTTGCTTCCTAAAATTAAGAAATATTCAAGAGGGAACTTTTCAGATTTCTACATCATTTTGAGCTTTAAAAGTGCATATATCAGTCCAAACAAGTATGGAAATTTGAGATATCTTTTCATATTAATAGTCTAGTGTACAATTTGTATTATTCTAGTTAATATAGAGTGTATTTGTTTTCAGTTGATGTTTGTGTTTCAGTAATGGAAAAGCAATCCATTTGAGCATTTTTCTTAAAAGTTCTCTCACTAAGTAAATAGCAAGTCTATTATAAATGCCATCATTTTAAACTAGGTTGTAAATCTATGATATCTCTGGGTCTCTCTGTGTAAGTTTTTCCTGCCGGGGGATTGACTTAGTCCATAGTAGCGGAGCTTTTTACTAGTAAATCAATGCAGTTACTGTACAGCTCTGCAAATGGATGTTGCTTACTGTGTTCTGTCTTGCTGCTGCAAGATTAGAAGGCTGGCATCAAAGAGGATGAAGAAACAGCTTTGCTTATTGGTTTTAGCTTCAGTTTTGAAAAGCACAGTAGCAATGGGAAGTAAAAGAAAAATGGCGGGGCTAAAAATAATATGAAACTCAATGGGAAATAAAGGAAAATATTAATCTGAGACAAAAATAGGGTAAGAAAAGGTTACAGTTCTCTCTATTATCAGCACTTTTCAAGTATATATTTCTGAGGTAAAAGCATTACATGACAAAACTGTAAAATCTCAGTGGTATTGTGTACAAACATTGCCTCCTCTGAAGCTCCAGGAAGAGGCTGGAATTAGAACCACCAGCCCTGTGTGCGTGTGGGATGTGACCTTCCTTTGCTCATACGAGCGGGTAAATAGAGTAGATGCTGGTACTTAGGATTCTGTTTGCCTTTCTCTATGTGTGTGTATGGGGCAGAGGCGACACTTTTCTTCCTCCTGGAAGAGTGCAAAAGTTGTGGAGGTTGAGAAGAGATGTTTTTTTTTTTTTCCTTTCTGAACATTTTAATGAGTTTTAAATAACATATACCAAAAATACATTTGGTTTGAGATGGAAGCTCCTCAAGTGAAAGGTTAAAATATCAACATCCTTACAACCTTTGCGATCTGTGCCTGACACGTGTAACTTAATAATAAAGAAGTCTGTAGCAGTCCTACCTCCAAAATGCTGAATGACAGTAAAAGCAAATATTTTTTCCAAAGAGTTTACTGGGGGCTGCATATGGGTCTTTCATTCCTGATTTTGGTGTGGTGTTGCCCTGGGACCTTTACTTGAGCCCCTTTTCTTTTCCTGTATTTCCCACTCATCAGAATCTTTCGGCTTCCTAAAAAGGATGGATTGATTTTTATGTTGTCACAGTTAGAAGGTATATATGTATTGTTGACAGTAAGGGTCTCTGTCCTGTAGGTTAAACTCCCAAGGAGAATGACAGACTCTGTCACCTCGATAGAACAGAAAAAATGAAACATTGGTACATTCACCATGGGATGGTCGGGTCATGTTTTGCATTCTTTCAGTTTTATGCAGAGGTCCATATAATATGGAAATCCATTTATTCTGAATAACATGGAATGATAAAACTGTTGCCTGTTTAGTCTTACTCATGCACACAGAAATGATTTAGTAGATCTAGCGCTGCGTGATTAATGATGATGATGTGTTTTAAATTTCTAGTTCCATTATTAAGTTTGTGGCTTATGTAAAATAAGATTAACTCCTTCAACATACGGTATCAATAATGGGAACAAGGTGGATTTTTTCTGTTCGCAGCATCTTGAATAATTCAGCTTCACGCAGTTTAAAAAATCTTTTTAAAATACGCTTTTTTGGAGGATCAACACTTTATTACCTTTTATAAATCATAGTTTAAAAGAAAAGAAAGTTGTCTAGAGGCATAGATAACAATTATTTGCTATATAAAGGGAGTTTATATCTTGGTTTATGTTGATTTATTTTCAGAAATTTATTGTCAGTAGAAGACTGAATAGGTTTATATACATGCACAACTTAAATTTCCCATAGAATGATTTGAATTTTAGGAAGGTTGATAGTGAGATAACAACTAATACTGGTGGAAAATATGTCTGCATTTTTTAAAAAATAATTGCAACTTGTTACCTAAACATAGCATTTCAAGTTTCTTGCGCTAGTGTTCACATAAGTAAAAACAAGTTTTAAATAGCTGAAAAGCTTAATCTTACGTCATCTTTCTGCAGATTTCAGAATATTGTTCATGTGACCTTCATTTGACATGCTGTGACTGTTAGATCTGAGGCAGTGTCTGTAGAGCTAGCCTGTTTTTTCAGGTGGATGAGCAATGCACTCCTGCATTTCTGCTGCTTTTTTTTTTACTTCAGCTGGCTCATCCAGAGCCCAATTGCATGTTGCTGCAGAGGAAACTGCAAAAATAGTGCATAGATGAAGCGATGACAGTGCAGAAAACCAAAAGGAGGGATTATCTCGTGTAATTATCTGTGTAAAACTCCAAGGTTTTCTACTGGTATACCGAGAGATTATATTCTCTAATGGTGTTCAGCCTTGGCAAAAACCCACTGAAGCGAGAGCAGGGATTTGAGCGTTGGGGCAGGTGTGAACCTCAGGCCATTTGCAGCCAGAGCGATGGTCAGCTCTGCAGGTCACGCTGCATAGCCACGTCCCGTGGACCATATTCAGATTTGAAATCAGCAGCTCAATTCTATCTAACGTAAAAGACAGCAGTAGCAGAGTTTGATCTAGACTTAAGGAAATATTTAGGTCTCAGCACTTGCCAACTTGCATTGATTCACGTTTCAATGAAAAATACTTTAGCCAAACAAACATCAGTGGTATCTTGTTCACATTAATGAGCTCTGTAGGAAATGTAAAGGCAAGATAGATGGTAAAATTGTAGCTACTAAGTTCTGGTAATATGAATTAGGTGCATTTTTCTACTATTATAAAGAACACGCTTCTGTTATACCTTTGATGGACACACATGATCTGAATGCTCAGATATTCCTATGCTGTCTTGAGAGTCCAGGTCTCTTAATAGTGTATTAGTCACTAGATCAGACTCTGATTTCCTTCTTCACATTAAGCACAGTTTTGAATCCCACTGGTGTTGATAGGAGTGTTTCCTTCATTAAGGTGCTACTCAATGTAAAAGGAAGTAATGGAATCTCCTCTTTCATGAGTTAAGATGTTCCAACTTGATATTACAGCAATGTTCTATTAGCAGAGGTGTGCTCTGCACTCTTTACTGTGTAATTTACAAAGCTCTGTAGTACAATTTTGGTAATGAATACTATTTTCTTTTGGTCAAGACTGGCCAGAAGGAAGGCTTACATATTGGAAAAAGCATGAAACAATTTGAGAAGTCTGTTTAACTGTAAAAAACTCTTATGTTTATGCAATTTAGAATCTGTAGAAGTCTTTTCTGTGCATAACAATGCCAGATACTCTCCTGTGAAAAACAGAACACAGTTGAATGCATTTATTTAAAAATTTTTTGGAACTTTGTCTCTCCTCTTATGAATTCGTATTTCTCTCCTTTCCTGCTTTTTTAAACTTTTTCTATCTTCTAAAGTTCTTTAGAGTTCATTCTTCACTAATAGCTATACTTCTTTTTATCTGTATCTCTTTCAGTAATTTTTTTTGGTTTACTTTTCTCTGTTGTATCTTTCCTCTCACCACAATTTTTTTCCCTTTATTAATTTTAGGAATATGTTTATAAACATCATTTATAGTAACCGTTCCTCTTCAATTTAATCCTCCATGTTATTGTTTAGTATTGTTTCTAGTTCTAGTACAGATTGTTAAAATTTCTTAGTAGAGATAATGCAGCGGAGTCTGAGAAAATAAGTTGAAAAAAAGTCAGTGTCATTGAGAATGAAATGACACACCAGTACTTGGAGAATCTTTTCACTTGCAGAGCTGTTTGTGAATTTTTGTGCTTCCTCCTACATTTCACAAGAGTGGTTCAGAACACGGAATTCTGATTCTTTTTAACCACTCTGCATCACCCTACCCTTCCCCAAAAGAAAAACTGCGTTGTTGCCTGGGAGAAATTGAAGTCATTATGTATCTCGTAAACCATATACTTGCAAATTTTGAAGAATTTTCATGTTAATAGGGTGTGCCTTTCTAGGGGGTTTCAAAAAGTGACTAGGCAGATTGCTGGTCTAATTCTTTTCCAGATTTCCATGCTTTGCACCGTGAGAACCTATAGGTTTAGGTTGTGCCTGACAAATCAGTTTGTTCTGAGCAGCAGGCTTTGTTTTTCAGGTATAAAGGCATCCAGTTTTCAGGCAGTTTTATCACCTGCTGTAAGTTGTGAGTAGTTTGCTTTTATGAGTGTTGTCTGTAAGAGCAACTCCAGAGAGAGGAACTTTCAAGTTTATGGGTCAAATTAATTGCCTAATTCCAATGAGTAGACAGGTTATTTAATAAGGATAAACTTAAGACAATAACTTTATGAACCATATTTCTACAATATGCTTCTGCAACAAGCACAGAGAGGTCCAAACAAGGGCTTTTCAAAAGACACTGCAAGATGAATCTCTATATAAGGGGGTTTTGCTAGCTTCAAAATTTGGCAGACATTACACTTTCCAGTATGGTCTATGATTGTCTACTACATTTCTTCTATTATTTTCTAATTTAGGAACTGTTAGTGTTCTTATCCAAACCCATGTGTAGTGTTCTTATTTAAAACCTGGATTCCCTTTTGAGTTAGGGGAAAGCACTAAGCATTTTTTACACACTTAACAAAATAGGTGGATGTGTTGAACCCTAGAAATATCTGTTCCCCTCTGATGATTGTAGTCTGAAGCAAGGTGAGATAAATCTCTACTACAGTTTTTAAAATCCTTAATATACTCATTAGTATGGGCAGATATTTCAATTATTTGAAATCTACCCAAGTACTCAGGTTGAGCATGAAACTGTCAATAAGAGAATAAGAGATTGCAGGTTTGGATGTTGGACTTCAGGAACTTCAGAAGCAACATGATCACATTCTCATAAGGTGGAAGACCAAAAATGAATCTCTTTTCAAGTTTTGTTTCAATAGTATTTTGTGGCTGTCACTTTGTTCCTTCATGTCTTGGGTCTGGGTCTGCTTTGCAGGGCTCAAAATCTATGTAATAAGGTTGCTAACATGTTTTTGTTACCTTTCTAATAATCTCAAAACCTTTTATTTTAGGTGAAAAGATTCATAGAATCATAGAATCAATTAAGTTGGAAAAGACCCTTGGGATCATTGAGTCCAACCATCTACCTTACTCTACTAAGTTCTCTCCTACACCATATCCCCCAACATCACATCTAAACGACTCTTCTCCCCTTTATTTTCCTTGTGATGCTGCTTCCATAAACATTTGAGATACAGAAAACAACAAATGGAAAGAAAATTGGCTTAGTATCTTGTAATTCTTTGTTGCACCTGCTCACACTTCCTAATCCTCTGTCATCTTGACCTTTTGTGTGAAGATGATTCCAGCATTGATAATGAAGACTTTCTCTTAAACTTGATAGAATCTTGTATGTAAGCAGATGTCCATACTACAGGCTTCCCTTCATCTGAGTGACATTTTATCTGATTCCAGAATGGGTGAACTTTACTGAGCCTGGTTGTGTTTTGCACTAACCGAAGTGTCGGCTTTCCTTGCTGCTGTCCACTTTCCACAAGGTGTAGGTGACAGGAAAAAATGCAAAAGGCAGCACAAGAGAATGTGTTTTAGGTCCTCCTGCTGCTCTGATGAGTGTGCAGGGACACCCCCATAAGGAAAACACCCAGCCAATGCCCACCCATACCTCTTAAGCAGAGGCATTAAGACATGCATTATCAAAGCTACACAGAGGTCTGAAAAAGAGTGTTGGTACAGTACCTGTACGCCACTTGGCCTTTGCACAGATGGTGTTATTACCAGAGGGCCTTGCAATTGCTCTCATCTTTGAAATGCATGTACTGTACAAAGTACCACTAAGC